>OZ005670.1:13395110-13958035 GCA_963930725.1 Candelabrum cocksii
TAAAATAACTTTTGCAAATTACTTAATTCGTTCGTAATTTTAAGTTACAAGAACCTCAGACTTTTTACTGATATAAATATCATCATACAAAAAATATGTTTTCTTATACCTTATTTATTTACAAATCTTTATACAGGATCATCATCATCATCTACATTTTTCACGTCTATTTTCCATGCTAGCATGGGTTAGACGAGGTTTCAACCGATGATATTCCCCACAATTTTGTAGGTTTAATCATTTGATGATTCATTGGAGCAGATGTTTTTTACAGCTGGATGCCCTTCTTAACGCCAAACTCAAAAAGAGGAAAAACAGTGGTGAGTTAACCCACGCAAGATACCAACTTTGCATTTTAAACTCCGTGGCAGCAGTGCATAAAGGGCATGGGTGCTTATATCCATGAGGTCAAAGATGTTACCCGCATACTCATGACCCTCCACCCTCTATTTGCAAAGGATTTGTGTAGGAACTCCCGTTTTATAATCGAGTCTGACAACCGCTGAATAAAATGAAAGTCTGGATGTATTCGGAAAGTAGAATCATCAATGCGTAGTGCTGGCAATCTATTCGATTTATGGAAATCTACATTAGCTACAGAGAGTTTTAGGGGGTTAGAGCGTTTCAGAGAAATTCTAAAAAAACCTGAACTGAAGATTGATCGAAAAGACGAAATCGAATGGCCAAGAGTTCACTGCATATAACATCGCTGTTTGATAAAAGGATTTTTAATTTTATACTGCTGAACAACTTTTTGTCTGGCACTGAAAATGACGCACAAAAAACATTTTGTCAAACTTCGCGTACCGTAAGACACCAATTGAACAAGTACCCTACCGCCTGTGCAATCTGTATCTAATGCTCAAAAAGCCCCTCGCTTGAACTGGGAGTTTATCTTTGATCTTTTGTGCAATTCTCAAGGTAGCAACTAGAAAGTTCTTCTGAAGATGGATCGCTAGAAAATAATGAGAAGTCTTCATTTGCTCTTACTTCGTTTCGTACCATCGGCTTTGAGATGTTTCCTTAGTTTTTTGCTGCTGTTCACACTGCTAATGGTGATCAAAGGTATGTGATTACTGCTACTGATTGGTTGTATTATCGTATGTCTTACCCTTGATTGGTTGGTATTATCGTCTGTCTATCCCATGTGATTACTGCCACTGATTATTCTTTAAAATCTCCTCGGATACGACCGTGGTCAAATGGACTATACGGAAGTCCATCTATTTTCTTTCGGTTTTTCATTATTGCTGTTATAAAAAATAAACTGTTAAAATTTAAAAAAACAATAAATTCTTACGTTCATACACTTAGAAATATTATCATACAATTTGCTACTTTGCTAATATAGAGTTTAAAAACATCAACGTTCACAACTGGAAGAAAATGTCAAGACCCGCATGGCTCAGCCAGCTGTCGTCGTTTTCCAGCCAAAGCAAACCAAAGAGGATACCGGGAACGAACGATAAGTGTTTGAAAAAGCTCTTCAATACAACACTACTGATCATTGCGTTTGGCGCTGCCAGTGAGTACGAATCCATTCCGCTCTTCGAGATGCTGTACAAGAAAACGTTCGTGAATCGTTTGTACTGCGGTAATCTGCCGCTGATGAACCAGACTGAGATAAATGTGCAAGTGGTGGATACCAGATACGGCGCCTTCCTGTATGACTGTCTAACGGAAGTGATGAAAGCGCACAAGAATTACACCGGGTATTTGTTCAGTGGGGAGGAGGTCTTGCTGAACTATTGGAACTTGGCAGGATTGGATTTGGAGCGTATTTGGGAAGACGACAGCATCCAACAGGGTCCAACTCTATATGAGCAATCGGGGGTCGGGTGGGAGTGGTGGCAGAGCCCGTGGGGTGTTCGCGCTATGGAGAAAGTATACGAATACCTGATCGAGTTGAACTATTACGACAACAGAAAGTCGAAGTTCATGGAGGGCAATTGGTCACCCAGGTGGGATGCAGGTCAGGCATTGAACGCTTGGTTGTGGAACGGCAGAGGCGAGTTCTCCTGTTATTGGACCAACAAGTCAGTTACGTACATACCTAGATCATTCGCCGATCTTTTTCTCAACATATCGCTGCACTTTCGTCACAGTGGTGTGCGACACGGCATAGCTCTGCCGTCGTTGACTCGCTTAATCACACTCCAAGAGGAGAATCAGAAACTCACCTCTGTCGAAATAAACTCGATTAACAAGCACGATTTCTTGAGCGAACGGCAAACGCTCACTAACGCGTCCGTACGCTATCATCTCATTTCGATCAATAGCAACCGCAAAGAACGCCGGGTAATATTAAATGACTTGCGCTTAAAAGAATACGCTGTTGGAAAATTCCTCGAATACAGTAGTTGTTAAAAGCTGTTAAATATTTTATGTACAAATGTTATATATATTTCGTGTATAAAACCGTTTTTAACGTCTTTTTAACTGTGAATGAGAATTTTTATGAAAAACATAAAACAGGCTATGGATTGCGTTTTAGCGTATACGAACTAGTCGTTACTTCACTCATTGACTTTGACTGTAGCTCCTTCTGCTTTTCCTCTGCATTCGACTACAACCCAAATGACTTAAAGTATTCTTTCGGTCAGTAGGAACGTGGTATTACATTTCTGAAAGGAAATATAATTGCGTTTTTATGTTTAAGAAATCATAAGAAATGGGCGCCTTTATGAGCGCAACACCAGTTGCTTCCATGTATATATTTAATAGACATGTGTATGGTCGTTCGCATGGTTTTATTATTTTCGTAATATTTGGACCTGCTTAGTGTAGGTCTTCATCTGATGAAGATGTCATTAAAAACAGTTGCTTCCATATGTTACAATGTTCGAAAATCATGTCGTATCGCTGGCAAATGCTTCTCTAGTATTTATTGCCGATTCAATGCTTTCAGAAAAGTGGAAAGCCTCTGTATTTTATAGAAGAAATCACTGCATATCCCTTAAGTACGCAGGCACAGAAGATATAGAGGTAGACACACATGAAAAAATATCTCAGAGAAAGAATATGAGCACCTCTTATCATCAGCTTCGAGTGTGTAAACGAAGTTAGTTTCTTGTTTTCCGACGCATATCTGATCTGTAGCCTCGCATTTCCTGAAGTTATTCGAAATGCACATGTCTGCCTCGCCCTCCCCGTCGCTCATATATGTTTCGTGAGCAAAAGGACCGGACCAGCAAGACGCTGAAATAAACGCAAATATTCATGAACATAAGTACCAAAGATGGCAACCCCTCTAACTAACAGTTGTAAAACTTGTTGATAACCCCCTAACTAACAGTTGTAAAACTTGTTGACAACCCCCTAACTAACAGTTGTAAAACTTGTCGACAACCCCCTAACTAACAGTGACCACACATGCATTTTATCTAAACTTGCAAAGAGCGAATGTTACCACGTAATATCTCACCAAAAAATTGCACGCCAAACATCTTGTATCCTTTCGCTTTCGCATTTTGTGCACAACGACACACGAAATCAGACATGTAACCATTCCAATGAGCCCAGTCAATTTTATGGTGAGTGTAACCAGGGAACTTTTCGCCGCGGTCATTCATTAACGCCTCAGGTAAAGGTCGCGGGTTGTTTTGGTCGTCGTTATAGCAACCGATTTTGGCGTAGTTAACAGCACAACCTGAATAATAAAAAAGAAAATTCGCAAAGTTCTTGTTTGTTTGTTTGTTTTTTTAACGAGTCTTCTAGAACGCTCAATAAGCATTATCAGGAAGACCTCGACCCAGAGTTTTAGTGTATTTAATTGCTCCCATTTGTGATTATTTTTGACGAAATACGACAAAATATCACTAAACAACTCTGCGATAACATGGTCTCGAACCCAGAACCTTTCGGTTAAGAGCCGAACCCCATTCCCATTGCGCTATCGCCGGATATATCTTCAAAAGTTGGTTTAAGTTTACGCCAACCGAGATAATTATACCGTTCATATGCTAGTTAATTCTACGTCAACTTATCAATAGGTTGTGTGAATATCTGTAACTTGATTGGCTAATCACGAGGAAATATATATCATATTTCGGAGTGCAAAACTCAATATTTTTTCTTGATTGGCTAAAAAGGAGTGCAAAATTCAATATTTTTTCTGATTGGTTAAAGCAACTATTCCCGGGATTCCTATTGGTTAAAAACAGAGTGCAAAATATGACACGTGCGAATGTTAGAATAATGTAATCGTAAAATCATTGAGTTGTGGCGACGTTCATGTTCACGCTTTCAAAGCGTGTTATATAAGATATCATGTAAACCTATTGATAAAGTAGTTATCGCGAAACACTCAAAAAATATGGCACATTTTTCTCGTCTTTTATGTTTTTCTTAAATATTTAACTCGCCTAAAGGCTCGTTGAATATTTTGAAAAACATAAAAAACTCAAAAAAATATTCGCCATATTTTTCTCGTAACTCGCAATAACTACTACTTATCGCAGGTTTAAAATGATCAAGCCGAAACCCTCCTGATGTAGAATTAATCTAACACATTAATGATGACGCTACGATGTATATATCTGATGAAGATATTTTCGATGATGTATCTATCTATAAATATATATTTATTTATATATATTTTATATCTGAATTAATTTCTCATTAATGTTTTTGAAATATTCAACTCGACAATTTTGAAATTCAATAACTTACCATTCGGACCAAATGGACCAGGCGCTCGCTTAAATCCCCCTGCAAGACAAAAAAGATCAATAGACATCTATACATTTCAGCGTTCAGCCGCGTGAAAATCTTACACGTGTATGCACGAGAGTTGGCGCGTTTCTATACGCGTACGATCAAATTGTAAGAACAAACCATCCTTAGCTAATACGTAGATTGCAATTTCTTACCTGGATTAAACTACTTCCTACCTGCGTATTTATACTCACGTCATACAGCTGTACATTTGAACACTTTGTGCCTTAGTGATAGCTCTTTAATCGCAGAGCATCAACAGTTTGCAGCAGTAGAATGTGGATTGTTAACAAAATTCGATTTTAAGAATGTTACACTACTTATCATAGACTAGAATATCATCAAGGAAACAACATTTCTGATTTTTAGGATGATAGATGGGGGCTGAAATAATTATCTCTAAAAGATTTCCATTTTGTTATTTCTTGAAACGGGGGAAATGGGCCAAGAAACATCAAACAAGCAAACCGACAACCGAAGCGAACCTCCACTTGAGTTATTGTTTCTTAGCCCATCGAAAAAATCAAGAGAGAAAACAAAGGTTTTTCCACATGTTTTTAAAATAAAACAATTCGATTTACACAGGGGAAATATAATCAAACGTTACAGCCCTTATTCGTATGTTCGCTTTGGCGCTAAACATGGGCTAAGAAACATTCAAATAGAGGCTGTGACGTCATGATGATGTCATGCATGCCGAGACTAGAAGGAACCGTTCAGTTATAGCTAAAAAATCTTCTTAACAACAAACAAAAATCGGCATCTTAACAATTTACAAATTGGTATTGATCTAATTAGCGCGTTTGGCGGGAGTAAGCTAGTACGTGTGACGTCATGCATGGTATTTTCTTAAAAGCCGCAATAAATGTTGTCGTTTGGTGGCTGTGCATTTCGGACAAATGTCTTCTTTCGTTCCTGAAACGGGCGTTTATAGGCAAACGTTATATGCGTTCGGAACAAAAACTCACGGAAATAATTGCGAGTGGAATTTGCACCCCGATGTGAAGGTTTCCTTAGAAAACACTAGAATGCAAATTACACTGCGGTGAAATGTATTCTACCTTCATTGATTCGATCTCTCGGTCGACCGCTCGTATAGCCCAAGTCTCTCACAACACCCGGAGTGTTTGAAGCTTCAGAAAGAAGAAAATACTGCTTTAGAAACACTCGAAAACCTGTACTCCATGCTCTATACGTATCGTGCAATGCAGTGCCTTCTTCGAGAGAGAAAAACAAAAACGAACGCTACTCGTGCATGCAATGGCTTCGTGTTTGTATGAAGTGTTTCTTCGTTGCATAACTTCGTGCGTTTGGCGTGCATGCGGCGTGCTTCTATGTAAGACTTCGGCGAGGAATGTGAAACCAACTAAAAGGAGGTCTGCGCTATGTATTTTAACGATTCCTTCCATGTAAGTTACTCTTTGGTTATAAAGCGGAGAAAACGCACAAAAGAAAAAAAGATAGTAGTTGCATGTGTTTTATATACAAAATTCAATTTAAAAAAATTACCATTTACAAAAGTGCAATTATTCTCGTCCCTTTTACAAGACGTTTATCGTGAACTTTAGATCTATGTCTGAAATCTTTACCGCCAGAAGAAAGTATGGTGTTGATTTTCTCCGTTAACGAAACGGATGGGGAAGGAGGTTTCAAGGTTGTAGGGGTATCTGGTAGTTCATCTACTAGTTTTCCTTCGGTTTGCCTAGCGGAAGGAGTTGGGGGGTTAGTTCGCGGGGCTTGGGGAGTTGTTTTGGGTTTTCGTATTTTAAAACTCGAAGTGGTATCTTTGACAGTGGGGGAAGTGTTGAAGATTTTCGCTGTGGGGATGATTTCTGTGAGCGCGGGTCTGGGCACAAACTTCCATGCATCGGGCGTCACTATACCTGCGAGCTTGCACGCTTTCGCTGCGATCTGAGGGACTACGCCCGCGAGCTGCGCGTAACTCTGGAGCGGTAGTACATGCGATTGATCGTCGACCGTTGACGTAATTGTTTTTAGTTCGTCGAGCCCGGCGATGGGCGTGGCACCCACAGCAAAGACGTTCACGCCCATCTCCTTCAGTTTCTGCGAAGGTTCGATCAGCTGTTGGTTCCAGTTAATTGAAGGATCACCACCTGCGCAAACTTTCATAAATCTAACTTAGCTTCGTTTTGTTTTACGAGTGAAATTTTTGTTCTGGCAAAACCTTTAAATCTTCCATAGTTTACACCTCATTAGGTCATTTGTTTTTAGAGAGCCTAAAATGACGTAACAAGGAATGTTTATGAAGAGCACATAATTACCATTTATTTTCCCATGTTCCAACAGGAACAACATCTTTGGAATGCCTTGTCTCGCTGACACAAACAATCTCTCTCTAGCAGCATCCAAAGCCGAGTCGGTCCTGCGCCTACCGTAGGGGTCTGGTACGAGCCTATTGCAGTGCAGCTTAAGGGCGGACGGGTCTCTGTAAGTGTCCAGATGCGCGGGCACTTTAGCTATTGTGTCGAAGGTGATGAGACCGATTCTGGCCACACCACCCATTTGAAATTTATCTACTAAGTTCTTACAAAACTGTTGTATGTGAGGCCAGTGTGCGACCGTTGCGGCTGACGTATCGAGAGCTATTCCGATATCCATTGGCTGCGTGCATTTGTTGACAGGCGCTACAATGAAAAGTGGAAGTTATGAAAAGATCTTGAAGTCAATTATAACTAGATACTCGTATACATGCGTTTACAGCGTCAGTTCCGGTCTGCATTATTAACCTTTTCTATTGTTTTCTAGACAAAATTTCAACCAATTCTCAATATGATTGTTTGGAGTTTGCTCGAAATTTTGGTCGCAAAGTGAGCTGAAAACAATAGATTTTGCATAAAAACAAAGACCGGAACTGAGACTGTAAACGCGTGTATTGCGAACTATCAAAGATTCCCAATAGGTGTGACAATCTGATTAAAATTATGTAAACGTCTGAAATGTGCTCAAAGGGCTGGAGGTAAGACTATTGGTTAAAGTAATAAACGGAAAATATATTTTGACGAATCACAAAATTAAATTACTCAATGAAACATCAAACAACATTGGAAACAAGCTCCGTTAAGTGCGTGGATACCTGCCGGTTGCAACGGCTGCACGGGGAGCGGCGCCAGCGGCTGTTGTCTTGGTGTTCCTGGTATAAGTGGCGCCAATGTCGACAGTCTGAAGGGTGGCTGAGTGTTGGCGATATTCACCACGAGCTCTGGCGCTACTGTTGTCCGAAGAGACGGGGGACAGGTTATCGGACGTCTGATGACCTCAACTTCGCACTCTAAACGTCAAATTAAGCGCGCAAACACGTCAAATAATTAGGCGCAACATTCAAGGAAGTTATTTTCAATTTGCCCTTACAATGTGATCGCACGCGGTTTTCGGTCCGTAAAATTATATCAAAATTAGTTAAAAATCAGGACCAGATTAATGTTAGTGTTTTAGTCGAAGTTAAAGAATTAAAATCAATCTACCGACCTTTCTTATTCGAGTGAAAAGAATACTTAGTAAACACGCAGTCATTTACCGGGCGGTGTAGTCACTGGTCTCGTTGGTACAGGTGCCGTTGCTGCCAAACTAAACGTAGAAACGGTTTATAATCGAGACAAATAAGACGGCAACAAATGACGCGTGCTAACATCTGCTTCTGTGGACCACAAACTATTTGTGATACAGGTAAATGGGCAAAAGACATCTATCTACGTACGAAGACCATTACTTATTTGGAAGGTTCATAGGAACAATGGGTATAAACATTAAACACTCCTTCTCAGGGTGGAAGTGGTGTGCTTGTAAAACGTAATATCGTCTCACTATGCGACCCGCGGAGGAGGGAGGGGCGTGTTATCCTCGCAACATGTTTCCACTTCATACCGAGGTGTGGTGCGTCGAATCATTGGCACAGCCGTGGTCGCATGAGCGTGAACCGTCACTGAAGCAAACAGCACAAGTTTTAATAAGGGAAATGCGATTAAAGTGAAAGGAAGGCATAAATTAAACGAATTATCTGTAGTCTCAATGGAAGAACATCAGTTGCAAAGAGATTTAATTGTTTTGCTCACCACATGGTTCCTCGCAAGGGGTGGCGTTCGGAGCGCCTGATGAAATAGGAATAAGTACAAGGAAACATGTTGATATACTTATTATTGTTTGGTTAAACGACACAGATAGAAGGAGAATAAGTGCAAGATTTTTAAATATTTATAAACATACCGCATCCTGGTAGACAGATGGGCGTCACTACCGACGGTTGAGGTGGAGAAGCACACGCAGCTGGGCAGGGTGGTGGGCAGGGCACGGGGCATGCAGGAGGAGGGGGCAGGGCTGGAGGAGAAGGAGGCGGTGGTGGTGGTGGTGGTGGTGGGGGAGGTATGTTAACCACAGGGGGTGCAGGCAGTGGGGTAGGAGAAGGGGCTGCAGCAACAATGGCAGCAATTTGTTGAGGGAGTGCGGGAGGTGGTGGAGAAGGCGGGGGCGTGGCTGCCACTGCACCAGCTGAAAATAAATCTACAATTAGACAAAGAATGCCTCTCTACGCAACTACACAACTAATTTCACATCTTTCAGTCAACAACAACGCTACAAGCATGTGGGCTGAAAATCTTTAACATCCGTTATTTAGATCAAAGGTGGATTTAGGTACTAAGTATACAAATAAAATCTACAACACCTGTTATTACATTCAACATGTCTTTGAAACAACATGGTATCAATGTTTTCATGCAAATGCTAACTACATAGATTATGTTTACCAACAATAGGCGCCAATTTCTTCAACGGTTGCAGTTTTTTAACTAAAAAAGGGTAATTTTGCTCTCATGCATCTAATCAAGGCAAAAATTGCAAAGGGAAGAGAGATTGATAGGAAATGAAAGATGAAAACCGTGAAATTGCTCTTACTTAAAGGGACGGTTTTGCATTCTGTGCACACGCCATTCTGGTCTGCGCAATTGCACATATCGCACAACTGGCACGTTTCTTGACACCTTCGTTTGATGTGCGGATGAGTGCTTCCCTCAGAGCACAGTCCCATCTCCTTCAGGTACATGCATTTCTCTTTTGAGTCCAAATCCCTGCAAACGTTCTCTTGAAGTGGAGCTGTAACAACATTATTCAAAGATATCTCATAATATATGCAAATAAATAATTATGAGTAAATTTCTCATAATTTACTGTCTCCTATTCACGATAAAGCTAAAGTTGTGAAGAATTCTACAACATGCAAAAATACCGTAGTAGCTTTACTTTAGTAAATACATTATTTATCTACAAAAACGTTTTAACACTAAAACTTTGCACCTTTTGCAAAACCTCCGTGGACAGAAACTTCCTTTCCGATTTGAGCTGCAAAATGATTCATAAAATAACAAACGATTAATAAGCTTAACTCAAAGTTTGGCAAAATCAACAGTTGATTGTGGATTCAGGGTTCTCTGAATAAAATATGGAAAACTAAAGAATTTTAAGTAACAGTTATTTTTTATCAGAGAAAGAAAAGTATGAATAAAGAGAGTAAAAGATGGAAGTATAGAGATGAAATATTAATATAAAAAGTTAAACAAACTTGGAATGTTACGCAAATAAGTACAGTTAAAAAATGCGACCTGCAGTGGCCTGTGGATCGATTAATGATTGCTCTGCCATTTCCTGCAGCTGATCTAAGTCCATTGTTTTCGCAAGGTGCGAGTGCACTTTATCCAAAAGTAGGTTTTTAATCAGTCCCAGTGCCCTGTCGTCGGTCAACGGTTTGCCCAGCAGTTTGTTGATTTCTGCTACTTCATTAGCGGCGTGCAACCGCTTCAAGTTACCGTTGCTGTCACCAGCTTGGCCGACCTCTTTGTCCACTTTCTTAGATTTCTTTGGTTCATCGTCTACAAAGCAGGGCACAATACACGATTTCTTATCACTTTTGAAAAATAAAATGCAATTTCCTTGTTGTTTAATTGATTCCCAATCGTTTAAAATCGCTCTTCAAACAAAACAAATTTAACCTGTATTTTGTCTTTGCAACTCAGACAGAAGCTGTTTGACAACCGGTCCTGAAACGCGATGTGTTCGATTGCCAATAACAACAATGGCACTCATTCCTAAAAAAATTGCAATTAATCATATTAAAATTGAAAAAATTATTTCACAATTTCATTTCCTAACTCAAAATATTTATAACAAATACCTTTTTTCGTTGAATCTTTCTTCTGACCTGAAAAAAGAAAACGTTTCACACAAAAACTGGAATGTTTTATGGGGAAAAAAAAGAAGTTATACCAGAGTCAAGAAGGGCTTTCTTATCGCCGGTCTGTGTGGAAGAATTTTTACTTGTATATTCTGCACTGTGTGTGGCTGAAGTGAAAATGTGAACATATGTGTGAATGTTGAAGCAAAACAAAAGAAGAAAGATAGAAGAGGAAAAAAGAAAGGAAGATTGTTTGTCTTCTCGATTTCAAAATTTAATTGTAGTCTTTCTGCAGATGATAATTAAATAAAGTGCAATCAATGGTTGAAGTTGTGCGCATTCCTTTACCGAAACATGAGCGACACCAATAAGGGAACTCACAATTTTTTTGTTCATGTGTAGTTGTAGACTCGGTGCTGTTTTGTGAATCTGCAGATTGCCACGGAAAAATAAAGATTGAAAAGCATTTTCAAGTGAATATATAGTGTAATGCAACAAGAGTTGTACAGATAACAGTGGACAGGATGAGATAGCAAATTCTGTTTTGTAAATATATAAATGCTTTGTATAAAAGAGTTCTATGTCAGTCAGTAAAGGTGCTCAGATCAGTCTTCAAGCATTGAAAGTATAATTAATTCATATTAACTGTAAATAAATTGATATATATATTTAACATATTTTTTGCAAATAATTTTAACACATTTGTACCTTCACTAACTAGATTCAACTTTTCTGTATTATCGCTACCCGTAGCATCAGTACTATTCTTTGCACCATTTTCCTCGGAGTCTGAGTGACTGTGCGTAAAATGAGAGCGTTTGTCGGGTACTATATACAAAATATTGTACATTAATAACGGAGAAGGCATGAGACACTTAATGTGCTGAGCAGATTAGGGCCAATTTTAAAGAAAGAAAACATGTTGTGGTCATAGTGATGAGTGCTAAATGATTTCAATGATAAATTTCAGAAACCACATAACAAATATATAATGTCTAAAAAACAGATAAAAGAACCAGGGGCATATTGATTCTTCCTATGATTAGCTAGTGAGTTGGTTTCATGCTGTGACACTAAGAAAATGAAGCCATTTGTATAACATTGCTCTGATTGTTGTTGTCACAAAGGTGCACCTTTAGTTTATTTAGACACTGGATAAACTCAAATGGAAAGTGTGTATCAAATTTGAACGGGTTTTCTTCCCAGCTTAGCCTTAGTCTCACCATCATCATGTTTTCCCGATGACTACAACTTGCAGAGGTATAACTACAACTTTCCTCTTTTCATTAACATTTCTAAATTGAAATTATTTTAAATTTGAACACCTTGCTCTTATAGTGTTTTTACGCCATGCTTGGAGTGTAGTTCTTTATAAAGAATCATTTTTCAACAAATCAATACTTTGAAGCATTTTTCATGTTTAAGGTAATAATACACCCTTTTTTTATAAGCATAGTGTATTTTGAGCCCAGCCTCAATATGCTTATTTTTTTCCTGGTTTGAGCCTCATGTTATGCTTATGTTATGCTTATTTTTCAGTTCCAAAATTTAGTGATTCATATCAGAATTTTTGCCTAACAGACCAGAATAACTACTTATTTCTATCTTTGCGTATGTCACACAATTTACATTTAACATTTAAACATTGGATGCAAACCAGAAAATCAAAACTTTCCATTGAAGACATTCCATTGCATTGTTGAATAAAAATTTGTTTCAGTTTCTTACTCTTACCAGGATTTTTTCTCCTTAGGCGAAAATATTACTCATCCCTCCCATTCCTAATTAAATTGTTGAGTTTTTAGGCTGGGCGTTAAAAAACACATTTACAGTATGCGAACAGCGGCAGTTTTAGAGTATGCGAGGCCCTTGGCTAATTTCAATTTGCAAGAGAAATTTAGCAAGTTTACCCATTTCTATCATTTTCATGATTCTTAAAATGAGAAAATATTTTATGCCTGTCATTGAAATAGAAGAGAATGGAGCAAATTTATTAATGTTTTTAAATGTACATAAACCAACAAATAATTACTTCTGTTAAAAATTCCCCAAGATCAATACTTTTGAGCAGCACATGCTCAATAGAAAGAAGCACCAACGTTAAAAACCGTTTCTGTCCCATTGTATTGCTCAAATAGTTTAAAATATGTGATATCAACAGGTCCTTTTGTTAAAGTGAGAAAAGTGCACAAGTTCCGATTCAAATTTGCTGACCAAATCCTCTGGATAAATGTCAACACATTTTTGCGGCATTGCGTTATATGCCTTTTTCAGGAATCCATTTGACACAAAATGCTGTACAAAGGGGCAGGTAAGTGTTTACTCAAATCTGACCCCTAGCCACTCCTGATCAAGTTCAGCTTTCGTCATGGAAACGTTTCCTCTTTCTCTCCCTCTGATTCTCTGTTTCACTTAGATATGCTGTCGTCCCACACATTTCCTGACTAATACCTTCAAATTCATCATGTATCATGTAGCATATCTCATCTGAGAATCCAGTAGATAAACAGCTGTTGTATTCAATGACCATATCTTCTTCTTTAATTGCACGCTCGTGAAGTTCAAATCCTTTCGGATATGACACATGCAACTGAGTGCTATAAAACAAATACTGGTTTTAGAAAGATAGGAAGCATGTATTCTTATGAGATTTCAAGTGATTTTCCAAAATCCTGTCGTCACTTCAGACACAGAATTGTAACAGCTCTAAGAAATTCCTAATATCACCATCAGTACTAGAATGTTGACCCAATAATTAAGTGTTAAAGATGTTTATATACACAAATAGAAAAACCAACACACCTTGACAATAAAATGTCAACATGTCATTATCAATAACAACAGTATAACCTAACAATAACATTTAAAATATCTCATTTTTAATGTTTAAACATCACTTACGTGAGAAGTACTAGACCTTTGGCTTTTGCATTTTCACTCAGGTAGCAAAGTACATAACGGGTCAGCTAAAACGTTTCGCTCCAGAGACCAGTTATGTACTAGAAGTACAAGGTCTTGGCTAGAAAGAAATTCTAGAAAATCTATCTGTGAAGACAAACTCTAGAAATCATATCCAGCGCAGCCAGGCCCGTCGGTTTTCTCCAAAGCAAAGCTTGTTGATTCAAAATTAAGTTTATGAGACATGATGCAGCTAGTATAAAAAATCTGAGAAAGGTGCCTTACTTTTCTGATTTGTCTTTACGCATCAAACTTTTGACACATGTTTGTACCTTCTTTCCCAGTCTTTTAACGTTATTCCATGTAAAAATAACGCTAAAACACTGGGAAAGAAGGTACAAACGAGTGGCAAGATTGAATTTTCGCCACTCATTTGTACCTTCTTTCAAAGTCTTTTAAAGTTAAGCAATGTAAATAACGCCAAAATATTAGAGTCGAGGTTGAAAACATTAAACAAAAGTAAAGTCGGTTTACGTTTTGTGCCACTATTAAAGATGGCTGCTACAAAAATTTCGGCTTCACTTTGAAATCGCAAGCTAGACATCTAGTGTTTCGCGCTTATATATCAATGAGTGGGTGTTAGTTTAGCGAGCGTATATAAAGATGCGCCCTTAAACTTTAATAATTTCTCCTTAGGCGGGCGACATACTTGACCTACCATGGATTCGCCACTGCTTACCCAGCCTCGGAATATGCTTATGATATGCTAATTTTTTTCAGCCTAAGTATGCTTATAAACGTTATGCTTATAAAAAAAGGTGTAATTGAGGTTTCTGTTGAAAAGAGTGGTTTGTATTCTTAACGCCATTGTAATACTAAGCAAAGAAGGAATCAATATGACTGGCGCGTGCATTACCTGAACTTGAATTCTCATGATCATCAGTAATTGCATTAATTGTTATGTTTTGTGAAGTGTTTGAATCTGAAAAAAAAAATGAAATAAAGAAGACTATATACCGTAATGCATTGAATAAACGCCCCCTTCTTTTAAACACCCCCTGAAAAGATGAATTTATTTATTAAACGCCCCCCTTTTGAAAGGGCCGTTTATCGTTTATTTGAAACCGTTATGCTACTGAAAGAAGGGTGTTATTTGAAACAACAGATTATTAAGTAATTACTACATAAACTACATACTTTTCTTCTAATTCTTTTTTCTAAATACAGGAAATTTTCGGTACAATCCTTTTTTCTTAAATTTCAATGTTAGCTTTGAAAACAGTTTTTTCCGCTTCAAAAATTCCTTTTCAAGAACTTCTGCACAGGTTTTCGAAACTCAATCTTGCAGGAATGACTAAACCAACTTCCCTGTGCCTTTTACCAGTGACAACAACATTGATCTTGTTGTCTATTCTATGACCAAGAAAATTATAACAAAGACTTGATACTTAGATAGCAAGCAAGTGTCCAACAAGAATTTCGTGTTCCACATCTTTGTAGATTGAAAATTTATCGTATTGAATAGCTCCTTCTCTTGTTTCTGGAGCTGTTGTTAGAGATTCTCCGATAGTTGATTTCCAAATAGACATATATACATGATGACCTTGAATAACAGTCACGACATCTGTTTTAAAGCAAACTTTCAAAGGGAAATAACCATCAACTCTAACCATGTTTACAGAAAGAAAAAGCATTGAGTATTGAAAAAAGCAAAACTTGTTGTAAGAAAAATCTTGCAAAATCAGTAACTTTCAAAAAATCTTGAAGTGAAAAAAAGTGTTCTCCCATTTTACTAACATTCAAATTCACAGCTTTACAATAGAATTATGCATCAAATCTTTTCAACCTTTTTATTATCATCTTCCTCATCTCAGTTGGAGGACAACACGTTTACTCATCTTCACATTTTGAAGAAAAATTTATTTCATTCATTCTATTAATTCATTCTTTTACAACTCTCTTTGGCAAAGACAAACAAGAAATAGAAAAACAAGAAACAACTTACTTCACAAAATAATGAAAAAAATGAACTTTTTCTATGCAGTTCAAAGAGCAAGTAATTGCCTACGCAATCGTTAATAGTAACAGATCCACTGCACGAAGATTCAACATAGAACCAAAAATAGTACGAGAGTGGAGAAGTAAAGAAGAAGCAATAAAATCTGCTAAACCAAGTAAAAAGAAACTAGAAGGAGGTGGGAGAAAATGTATAGATGAACAATTAGAGGAAGGCCTTGTCTTATGGATTTATGAACAGCGTAGAAAGATGCTTCACGTTAGCCGAAAAATGATAATGTTTAAGGCTAAAAAGATGTTTGATGAAAAGAATGAAGATTCTGCAGTGCAGGATTCCTTTGTTGCAAGCCGAGGTTGGTGTGAAAAGTTCATGAGGAGGCATGGATTTTCTTTAAGACAGAAAACCACTACAGCTCAAAAGGACCCTTCCTTTTTGATTGATCGTTTAGTTGCTTATGTTATTCATGTTCGTAGATTAAAACAGCAACATTCATTTATGGATAGTGACATTGTAGCAATAGATGAAACTCCTGTATGGAATGGTATGGTATCCAATACAACTGTCAAAGTTACTGGGTCAGAAGATGTCCCCATGACAACGACTGGACACAAGAAAGTCTGTGTATCCGTTTGCTTAGCAGCTGAACTAAATGATACTAAATGTAAACCATTCATTGTATTTGCAGGTGCCAAAAGAGAGTCAAAGTCACTGCACGAAGAGTTTAAACAAAAGTGTACTGTCGCTAGTAGCCCAAATGGTTGGATAAACAAGAATTTGACACTGCAATGGTGCGACAACATTCTTGGGCAGTTCTCATTTCATAAAAGACTATTAGCATAGGACTCATTTGAAGCACATATGACAGATAGCGTCAAAAAGAAACTTAACACAGCAAAATTCGAGTCTGTATTAATACCAAGTGGCTGCACAAAGTATATTCAAGCTCCTGATTTGGTATGGAATAAGCCCTTCAAAGGAAAAATACAAAAACTTTATAACGAATGGCTTGCAAACACAAATTCACCAAAGCTGGTAACATGAAACCAGTACCGCGTCGACTTGTCGTTCAATGGTTGATAAAATCATGGAATGGCCTCCCTACCAAAATGATAGCTTCCCCAATGAAAGCTTGTGCATTGGGACTTCATATTGATAGGTCTCAAGATAACCTTATTTCGTGTTTCAAGGAGGGTAAAAAATGCGAAGAAGGATCCAATCTTCTGAAAAATCAAACTCTCCTATTACAAAATGGAGAAATTAACAATAATCCATTAGTCATTTTGAAAGATGATATGATTGATGCTGCACCCGAATTTAATGTCATCGAAGAAGAAGATGTTGACGACCATATTTTGATTGATTAGTTTTGTTAACTTTTTTTTGCTAATTTTTTAAAAAATATACAGAATGCTGATAAAAAAATACATTAATTCTCTATGCTTCCTTTAGTTTTAAAAAACGCCTCCCTCTTTTTAATGCCCCCCTAAAAATTACAAAATTTTAATAAACGCCCCGGGCGTTTATTCGAAGTATTACGGTAATTGCACATATATTTGTGTAAAGGACACTGAATATGACCTACACTCATGGATCTTCCGCCATCACCTCCAAAGTTGTCAAAAATTAGATTAGACAAATTTTACGAAATATTTTTATCTTTTTCAAAAACTACATATACCCTTTAAGACACTCCCAAACACCTGGTACCTATGTTTGTATGCCAATTTTGTTCTAAGTCAGTCCACGGATCTAGGACGATTTCGATTACAAGCAGACAACGAATTTAAATTAAGTATATATAACTAAAATTGGTTAAAACTGGAAAAGTATTCAGTATTTAATCAGATTCTTAAAAAAAGATTTAGCTGGTTCATTTTTATTTGTTGCTTTATTAACTAACTTTATATATACATATAAATAGCTAGCTATAGCTTGAATGAATCTTTTGATAGATCAGATTTCCAGATCAGAATCAAATTGGTAAAAACTTCCACAAGGAAAATACACGTGTTTACAATTCTACGGACGCAAAGGAAAGATCATCCAAACACCCATTTAATCACTTAGTTTGAAAACACCATATAAAGATTGGCCACGTGACATATTTACAGTTATCTCTGTTTTAATTGGTGCTAATGATTGTGTTAGGGTTTTTAGGTTACGTTTCAGATTGGATTTTAAGTTAGGTTTTAGATTACGTTTTAGGTAAGGTTAGGGCTACATGAAACGCATTCTAGATTTTTTTATTATTGTTTATTTGATGTTTTCAAACTCATCGATTCTCACCCTCATTACCGAAGTAAACAAAAACATTACTTGTATTGTCTATATTGCTTCCTAAGTCTGCCGTTTTATTGACGTTACTATTAGCCGACGTTGAGTTGCTTGACGTTGAATTGTCGGGTTTATCTATTTCATTCTTGCGGTGTAAACTGGCGTGACGAAGTATTGACACTGAAACGATGTCAAAAAATGATATATTCAAGCAGGGAATTCTATAGAATTCTAAGGAATTCTACTTCTTAGTGCCACCAAAATCAACAGTTAATCGAGAAACGGTGTTATAAAACTGTTAATTCTGAGCCCAATTAATCGCATCAAACTATAATTTGGTCGCAAACCAATATTTCGAAAATTGTTTTAAATATCCGTCACGATTTAAAAATTTTAACATACCGTCGGATCTTTTTATAATCGATGAATTTCGACGCGCTTTCCTCAGCGTTTTTCCTTGCAGTTCGCTTAGCAGTAGCAGCAGTAGTAGTAACCCAGTTAACGAAAAATTGATATTCATGTTCCAAGTATATGTATATGCGTGCAACAGAAGGCTTTGAATGCCCTCATTTCACCTCATGAAGTGACGTGGTAGAGTTAAAATTATACTACATTAATCAATTGCAAATATTATAGCAGTTAGCTTGCAGTTTTTCGTTGGTAATCGCGAGAAGCAGTGATTTGGAACGCTTGTGCAGTCGAGCGTGATTTATTGATTTTTAAACACACAAAACAAAGTGTTTAATCTCACAATCGGTTCAGAAATTTCAAATCATAATTTCAATTATCATTGTGAGATTTCCAAGCTGAGCGTATGAAATGTTGACACGATATAGAGACAGGAAAACCGAAGTCATATCATTGGCCACCATTCTCAATAAGAATTTCATGTACCGCTTAATTCATTTCATATCATATATTTTACTACTCAGCAATTTACAACAAACGTTATAAAATAAAATACACACTATTATGCATATAATATAAATAACAGTAACAAAGATATAGCTTGCTAAACACGTTAAAAAGCGAGTTGATTTCAAGGAGTGTTGGAAATTAGTGAGTAGTAGGGACTTTAAGAAACCTGATTTAGTTTTATCAAAATGTTGTATTATTGGGCTTAATTTTATTACGTATTTTTTTCTTCGAACTTCAATTTCCTCCACGTCACAAAGCCCATAGAGTCACTCGAGGTTGACAGTTATAATATTTATTTTACTTAAAAACTAGTAGTAAAAAGATTTTTTCTTGTTCTTTTTCGTCAATATATAGTCATTTTAATCTACAATAGCATATTAAAAATTGTACGAATTTACACCATCTAAAGGACAGTGTGACCACGATGCTAACACAACCATCTAAAGATCAGGCTTATATTATCTCATTTGCCACATACACAAAAATATAAATCATTGGTGGAAACCACGAAAGGTTAACACAACAAAATATGGTGTATCCAGCTCAAGTCTATTTTTTAATAGCCACCCTTCACAGGATAAAGGATGAAATTGTGCACAAAAGTGAAAACCACGAAACTTTACTCTCCATCAAATAGAGTCCACTAAGATGGTTTGGACACACCATACTGCACGCAAAGTGTCTAGAGAACGAGGCAGACCTCGAAAGAACTGGTTGTCAAATATTACAAGTTAGAATACTGCAATATGAACCACCTGGCTATCGATAATGATGGCGGGATATTAGATATTTTTTGTTCGTAGTATTTTCTTTAAAAATCGAACTTCGAAATGGAAAAGTTTGAGATAGTGGACTAACAGAGTTAATGTTAACGAAAAATTTGTTTGACATCGTGAGAGTTCGAGATAGCGGGGTTCCAGATACCGAATGGAATTATAAGGAAAGTTACTGGGAATAGTGAAGAGACCGAAGACAAAGTTCAATATAGTGAAAGTTCGAGATAGCGGGTATTCGAGATAGATGGTCGATTCTATATAACGGTAATCAATGATCTGGTCTCGTTTACCCAAGAACAAAATTAGAAGCACTATAATATTTACAATCGACTCTCAATATCCCAAACTTTTTTATTTCCAATTTTTCCTTTTTAGATTAAAATTAAATTGAGTAAAATATAAAAAATGACTATCATGGTCGAATTCCGCCTTCATATAACAAGTAAGATTGACGAGAGAAGGTATAGGGACCCTACACTCAAAAGGAGCTCACTTTCCTAGAAAATTCTTCTTGGCTAATACTATCGAATATCAAGCATGATAATCACTAAAAAAATAAAACAAATTAAAGATCATAAGAGACATCATCACGAAGCATCGTAAACAACATCATCGCGAAGCATCGTAAACAACATTATTCGCGTCACAAGTTGCTATAAAATAAAACATCATCAACCATGAATAATTCTATTTTGTTTTTTCACTCTCATCAGTCAGTCCTCACTACAATAATTGTTTAAGACTTCTCGACGAAACGCATTGCCAAAAATTGATAATTCGTTTATAAATTATTATTTTATTTTAATCATCTCTATTTTAGTTAAAAAGCAAATTTTTTGCTATAAACAAACGGCTCTCTTGTGTTCTCCACAAATTGAAGACGTCATAATACAATGGTCATTCCCTCGTGATAATTTCATCACATCCGACGTCGTGAAGGAAAACCTTTCAGAAGAGAAAAGTTCAACAGTCGTTTGAAAACTTTTAGGATTACTGATTAGCGAAAATATAAACTGTCTTTCAAAAATGGGTTCACAGCCTTTAGTCACATGTTTGAAAGGACTTTTCCTGATCTTCAACTTTGTATTTTGGGTAGGTTTTTTTAACTATGTTTATTTCATGGACATGTTAAAAATAAAGTACTCCTCGTCAATTTTTTAAAAGCATTTCTAACAGGTTACAAAAGATATATGTTATAACAGTGTTATATGTAGTTAATTTAATATTGAGTATATATATATTCATTTGCACGAAATAAAGAGAGACAAACTTGACAAAATGTCCTTGCTTTGTAAAAATGAACTTTGAACTCGAAAGTATTTGTATGCTTTATCAATTTTCTTTTTTTGTATTCAATAATTACATTTCTGCACTTAATAATGTTTTATAATTCCTCATGTGTTTGAAAAATATATTTTGTAGGTAGTTTTGAAAGGAAGAAATTTTGAAACCTTTCAAAACTAATCAAGACAAGAAAAATCATTTTGCTATACAAATGCAGCGTGAATCAGTTTTTCATGAGGATCTTGGCGAGGAGGTCATGAAATTTCTAAGAGCAAGAATCAAAAAATTGCATGAGCACTCCCAAATGTCTCAAATTGACCGTTTTTTTTATTTTTTGCAATATATATATAGACAAGATTAGGGGAAGATTTAAATATATATATATATAGAGAGAGAGAACTGAAAAGCACAAAAGACATGCCCTGCAGACATGTGTGATGTATCATTGTTTGTTTAAATCAAATTGCTAATGTTTAATCCCATTACAAAGGTAACTTAAGTTGGGGATAATAAAATTGTGTACTTTGATACCAGATTGAGGATTATGCTTTAAACAATTTTAATATCAGAGGAATAGTTCTTTTCTATTGTCTTTTGCCATTTTTTTTATATATATATATATATACACTCTTTTCTTTTTATAAGAACCAGTAAAATTGGGGTTGAGGCTGGCTGTTCTTAATTTTTTTCAGAATTTTTAGGCTGAAATGTTCTTAATTTGTTCTTATTTTAGAGAGCCTTTTTAGGGTTTTAGTCTTTTCAGAGGTGTGAATAAAGATAAGAAAAACACAGAATATTTGATAACAAACCCAAGATAAAATGTTACGTTAAAGCTTTATACAACTGTAAAATCGTAGTGAAAATGTACAAGACGAAAAAGTCAAAGATAACTCGCACACAGTTTCCGAAGTTTAAGTTCTCGTAATCAATCTGTTGCTCTTAAAAAAATAATCTACTGTATTTATCCCAGGTTGAGGTTGTTCTTAATCTGTTCTTAATTCTTTGCATGATTTTCAAGCTGGTGTTCTTATAAAATTGTTTGTATAAAAAAAGAGTGTATATAAATATAAAAGATGTTGATTAAAATTAAAAATATCTGTTTATATGTCATGGTTACGATAAAGTTTTAAGTAGAATTCCATTTGAAATATGATTTATAATTATTTAGACCGCAAACACATTTCAAGTAAATAAAAAAAATTTCAATTTCAAGTTTTCATCCTAAAAAGGATCAATTGAACATAAGAGGCGTAAAAGTATCAAGTGTTTCAACAATTAGTTTTTATGGCAGGGGGTTATACAATGAAAGAAAATTGGCCGAAGAACAGATTGAAAAAGCTGTGTTGTTAACGAAATTTTTAATTCAAATACAGCTTCTCACTGTTTTTATTGTACCTTTTACGTAAATGTGACATGTTGGTTTTTTTAATTATTGACTTTTTAAAATCTAAAATTAAAGTAAATGTATATATAGCAAGGTAAAAAAACATCCCAGAATTCTCTTTGTTTGTTATGAGAGTTTCTTTACATAACTAAAACTATTTTCAATCCAACACGAAAAATCGGAACTTTTTAATCTCCTGCTGATTTATTTTGCTTTCACCTTTTGATTCTCTTATGCATGCAACTCATGCTGTACTGTGGTCAGGTGGCTGGACATTTTCAAAAATTGAACGCCTTGGAAACAATTATAGGTTTTTTTAGGAAAAAAATGTGTGGGACACAGGCATCAGTATATTATTTTTAATCAAAGCTACGGATAGAAGAAGAAGAAAAAAGTGATTTTTTCACTCTAGTTCAGACCCAAAATACAGTTTTTAACTGCTTATTAAAGCTTCCACTAGTGAGAATTTTTATAATGGTGACGAGCTAAGTCGGAGCATAATAAATCCATTGCTTATACGTTCATTGCCTAAAATTGAAAGAGACAAACATATTTTTTGTGAATTCATGTTTGAAAATCAAAGATCAAAAGTATCTGACATTCTAATTTTGATTTCTAAAAAACAACAAAATGTTTGACGTTGGAAAAATAGACATTATCGTGCAATGTGAGAAATACACAAGTGTTCAAAATGCTGATTTTTTAAATTTGATTTTCTTGTCTCGTCTGAATACGTTTATCTCTTCTACTTTTCAAAAGAGTATAACATATATAATATAATATATATCAAATAATTTTCTTAATCTTCCTTCTTCCATAATTGCTTCACTTGATTTTACGCTTTTTTGTTTGTTCCTTTGTGGTTGGAACACATAAGCGATGAAAATAAGCGACAAACGATTCTATTTTCATAACACTCCGGGCAAATCTCCAATCCAGAACTCACCTCAAAGTGACAACACTGTCTATACTGTAGTGTGTTTTTTTCCTTAGAAATGTATTTTGAAATTTCAGATCTTGCATAGTTACTCATCAGTAGTGGTCAGTTTTGTAGATCGATGGTTTTTCCCTGTTCAGTTTAAAGGTTGTTTTTATTATGTTGATTGCGTATTTACATCAAGGTACTGAACATAGGCGTAAGAGGCTGACAGTATCTTCAGTTCTCAGGTGGAAGTTGTTGTGCATCAGGATTCTGAATTGTCACTGTTGGCGTTTGCAAACGTGGTTACACAAAGAGAAAATCTGTTGAGGAAAGATGTTGTTTGTGGATGACCTGATTCTGATAAGTGAGTCGATAGAGGAACTGAACGAAAGGTTTTGGAAGGGAAGAGTTGTTTAAGAGCAAGGACAATGAGGGAAGGAGGCTGTGAAAGGTGCAGATTTAAGCAAATATATGATACCTGCACCAAAACATACATACAACTATAATAAACAAATATAATAAAAATACATCATTAATCTCTATTTTCGTGTCGAAACAAACAAAACCAAAGCCAAAACAGAGAATGTGAAAAAGTTCCGAAAGTTCCTCGATTAAGCTTTGAAAAGAATGCTCTGTGATGGATTTAACTGTTGGATTCAACAGCAACAATACTTACTTATTATAATATTTGTTTGATTATAAAATGATGTATCAATTGTTTTGTTGTCATATGAACGGTATTACATATTTATAGTATTTATTATCATGTTTTGTAAAATTCTATTTCGGTGCTCAATATCTGGAACTTTAATCGCTTGATTATTTATTTTGTGGAGTTTTTTGATTTCTGTTTATCTGCTATAATAATCCAACGCAAGTAAGAATAAGTCCAAAGAAACCTTAATTGTTTGTTCCTTACATCAGTTTTTCTTGTTTCTTGTATCAACTCTATTCTTGCACCATGTTTAGAGCCTTAATCCTTTTAGCCTTTATTCTCTCTCCGAAGTTTTATTCTTTTCATTTTATTCTATTTATAACAGGACATGCACTGATAACAGATTTGTATATATATATTGATGTATATATACTGAAGTATTTTTATTCTGTATAAATATCCGTGAATAAATAAATGCAAAATAGATAGCTTGCTGTACAGTGTGATAGGAATTTATGAAAAACGTTGTAAAGCCAGGTAAAAAGTGACGATTTAAAGCTGGAAATCCTACATGAGTATAAATTTTATTCACGTCGCAAATAATTCTTATATAATTGAGGTACCTGTGATTTTCAGATTTCTGGTCTAGCGTTGCTCATCGTTGGCATCATGGCAAAGTTCTCGTTCAGTTACTTGATGAGACTGTCACCGGACATTGACTACAACCTCGCTCCATACCTTATGATTGGCTGCGGCGTGTTCATTGTTTTAGTCGGATTCTGCGGATGCTGGGCGTCTATCAAAGAGCATTCGTGGGCCCTGAAGTTTGTAAGTTGTTGTTGTTTTAGTGGCGCTTCCTTTTTATCTAAATATGAAGGAGTCATGTCTGTTCCATTGAAGGTAGACCTGCAACTCATATAAATTCCTGATTAGAGGTCTTACGGTAGTGTCATAGGGGTATGAATATTATTTTGGTCACAGGGATGGTGAATGCGTGGTTGGGTGGTCTTTATGAGATTTTGAATTTCAGTTTTTTTACTAGGGGGTGTCATACAAGTGAATTAAACCTTTTCCATGTAAAATTAATGCTAATGAAATTAATACTAATTTAGCTTACCTTTTTAGCTTATTCTAGCGTACCGTAAAGCTTCGATTAAGCGCCCGGGCGCTTATTTAATATTTTGACTTTTAGGAAGGGCGCTTAATCAAGGGGGGCGCTTATTTAATATTTTTATATTTCTTTCAAGTCAAAACAAAAAAGTAATACGGTAGAAGATTTGCCGAAATCTTAAAACGCAAGCTTGAAGAAAAAAAGGAATTTATAAACATTAATGTTATTGAAAACATTTTGAAAAAATTTCTTAGATACGAAAAAAAAATAAAAAAAATTTATTATGATTAGGGGGGAGGGGGAGGGGCTTATTCGAGGGGTGCGCTTATTTAATATTTTGGCTTTTAAGAAGGGCGCTTATTCGAGGGGGGCGCTTATTCGAAGCTTTACGGTATTGATCCACTGTATTGGTGAATTTTAACAATACTTCAATTTAATATTCGCAAATTATAATATTACAATTTCCTTTAATAATTTGTAATTAGTAGTTTGTATGACATGGTTTTCAAATGGAGTTTTGATTTATGGATTTCGTGAAGTCTACCACTGAGAACAATAAATTTGATTTTTTTTGTTATTGACGTATTTCTTTTAGTACATGTTTGTTTTGGTTTTGTTGGTGCTTTGTGAGTTGGGAGGTGCTACTGCGGGCTACATTCTACGGAACAAGGTGAAAACTATTCTAACCACAAATAGATTTTAACTAAGATAGTTCAGACCACAAGTAGCTAGTATGTTTATGGTGTCATTGCACAAGTAGCTAGTGTGTTTATGGTGGCATTGCACAAGTAGCTAGTGTGTTTATGGTGGCATTGCACAAGTAGCTAGTGTGTTTATGGTGTCATTGCACAAGTAGCTGGTATGTTTATGGTGACATTGCACAAGTAGCTAGTGTGTTTATGGTGGCATTGCACAAGTAGCTAGTGTGTTTATGGTGTCATTGCACAAGTAGCTAGTGTGTTTATGGTGTCATTGCACAAGCAGCTAGTGTGTTTATGGTGGCATTGCACAAGTAGCTAGTGTGTTTATGGTGGCATTGCACAAGTAGCTAGTGTGTTTATGGTGTCATTGCACAAGTAGCTAGTGTGTTTATGGTGTCATTGCACAAGTAGCTAGTGTGTTTATGGTGGCATTGCACAAGTAGCTAGTGTGTTTATGGTGGCATTGCACAAGTAGCTAGTGTGTTTATGGTGTCATTGCACAAGTAGCTAGTGTGTTTATGGTGGCATTGCACAAGTAGCTAGTGTGTTTATGGTGTCATTGCACAAGTAGCTAGTGTGTTTATGGTGTCATTGCACAAGTAGCTAGTGTGTTTATGGTGTCGTTGCAACTTTATAATTGCAAGTACTTAAATGAATTAATTTCCTAACCGAAAAAGAATCTTTTCAGATGACAACGGGTTTGAAGGAAGGATTAAAGCAAGCAGTTGACAACTACAGCGACAACAAAGAGTACAAGGTTTTTTGTTCAATTTATTTATTTTTTCCGCAAAGAAAAGTTAGGGTTAGGGTTTCCATAAAGTTTTTACTAACTTTCCTCATCATTTTCAAGGACGCAATGGATCAAGTTCAAGAGAAAGTGAAATGCTGTGGAATGGATTCCTACAAAGACTATTTCACTAAGACCCCAACAAACGAGACCTTCACTACCACAGCCGCTGCTCCTGTCACCAACAGCACCCCTGCTACCACCCCTGCTACCACCCCTGCTACCACCCCTGCTACCATTGCCCCGAATACCACTAGCAACAACACTCGTAGACGGCGGGCAGTTGACAACACCATGTTCGTTCCGCAATCGTGTTGTAAGGTGGAAGTGTCTCAATGCCATAACAAGGATTTAACAGGTTTTAATCCGGACAAGTTGATTTACACCCAGGTAAGTAAAATGGTATATTTTGCTCCTGAAATGTTTTCAGTGCAAAAAACCTGTGTTGCTTCTTCAAAATATTTGCTATTTAATCATTGTGGAATGAATGTTAAGTTTTTTACACGTTCTGTCTTACACACTCAGGGCTGCTATGAGAACTTGTTGAAAGGGGCCAAAGAGAGTTTCGCTATCGTCGGTGGAGTGGCACTCGGTATCGCTGTCTTCCAAGTGAGCTATCAGTTTATTTCAGCCAATCAAATCCGTACACTCTGTTTTTTTCAACCAATTATCTCTGTAGAAATACTAACCGCATGCCGAAAACTATAACACTAACAAACGAACTACAAAAGACCGTGTTTCCACTCTTATTTTTTTTTTTTTAGTGTTAACAACTTTTTTATAAACAGATAACATGCGTGTATAAGAGCGGAGATTCTTTAATGATTAGATAAAGCAACTCGATTTTTTACCATCTGTTTTAAGTACCTATACACGTTATTGTTTTAATATGCCACCCGGTTGCTAAGGCTTGAGCCCTCAAATGAATCAACCTCCTTAGAAATTTTTTAAAGAAACATAAGAAAAAGATTCGATTTTTCTTTTGGAAAAGAAATGTGGTTAGGCTGGTAAATCTTCTTTGCACAAAAAGGTGATTTTTGTAATAAAACACAACCACAGTCCTGACTCGAAAGATGGGACTTCTAACAAAACAACGTGTATTCAACATGCTTTTTCTTCTACAGTGCCTGGGTGTGTTTTGTGCTTACGCGCTGATTAACCAGTTCAAGAAGACCAACACGTACGAAACCATGTAAACGCACGCACCAAACACGTCACGTGATTTTTTTTGCTGTTGAATTAACTGTGATTGTTTAAGTGTCCGTTGGTTGATTTAAAAGGATTTTCTGTTTTATTAATCGCGAAAGTATTTCATTGCGATATATGAGCTTTATAACCTCCATAAACTTATTTCGAAGTTACCATGGCAACACACACTTGCACGCCCACGATTTTTCTTCACGCGTCCAGCTTCTGTTTTCATGCTTCTGTTTTTACTTTGTACTTTGTCGTTGATTTTCAACGATTTTGGTTGTTTTGTTTGTAGAATTTTGTAGCTTTAATAAAAGGGTTTGTTGTGAGCAAAAACTTTTCTCTGCCTGTCTCACTTTTCCTGAAACATAAAAAATAGACTGATATTGGTTTTCGTACCAAACCCTCTCCGCTTCACCGAGAAACAAACTGAGCGCAGTACTTCCTGGGACGTGGTAAGATTCGAACCGTGGACCTCTTTTGAGACACGTCTTATTTAGCAAGTGGATCAGCTGCCAAGAAATACCTTAACGAAACAATTGTTAAACAATGGCTCGACTATTGAAAATACTGCTTACTATCAAGGCGAGGAGGGCTTGAGATTAGCCCTCGAATTAACATGATGGATGAGAGATGGACGTCGAGGTAGCTTTCACAATGGGATTTAAGCAAAGAATGTCTTACTTTTTAAGAAGGATCCCAAATTTGTGAATTGACCTTAAGTCTTTAACCGAGAAACCGCCCTTCTACTCAAACTTGGCATTCCAGATATCACAACAATATTGCAGAAACAACGTCTTTGTTGGTGTAGTCATGTGAAACGTGCTACTTCAGCTATTAATACGGTCTGTCAACTAGCTGTTCCTGGTATCACAACACGTGGCAAGCCAAGAAAGACCCGGTTGGAATGCGTAAAAGAAGATCTCGCGAAGCTAAAGTTATCCAACATCGACCCTTGTGACAGATCAGCTTGGAGTACAGCGATCAGAAATTGCCTGGTGTTGGCTACCTCAGAGTCTGGGACAACCGCAGCACCTTAAAGACTAAAACTGGATAGTCAGTAGTCTAGTCAGTGAGTCAGTCTTTGCAGACAACATCACACTATATGTTTTATAAGTAAAGGAAGGATTTCCGAATACACGTTATAATTTTAAGTGCTTGGTAATGCTTATGATTACGAAAGATTTACGTTTTACTTACTCGCTATCCAGTTTTACTTACTCGCTATCCAGCTTTACTTACTCGCTATCAGTTTTACTTACTCGCTATCCAGCTTTACTTACTCGCTATCAGTTTTACTTACTCGCTATCCAGCTTTACTTACTCGCTATCAGTTTAACTTACTCGCTATCCAGTTTAACTTACTCGCTATCCAGCTTTACTTACTCGCTATCCAGTTTAACGCCCGTATGTCCTCGATTATAGAATCATATTGAACTTACAGTCAAGTTTCGATAAATCGAATCTCCAAAAATTAGAACATTCGGTTAATTCGAACAAATTATTCCCCTCTTGGCAATTTCCTCTTTGAAAATTCGAACGGATTTCTTTTCCCATGGACATATTTTCGTCAGGTGATTCGAACTCAAAGGGTGCAAGTATAATCAATAACTACATTTTTCATAATTTATGGAGTATATTTCTTTATCTATGTACAACTTATTTGAAAAGTGAAGGACTTGCATTCCTTCTCCATCCCTTAAGTTGCATCGCTTGTCAGTTACTTCTATTGAGCGTCTGTTGCTGTCGCCTTTCAGAAATAGAAAATAGACTTTGTAAATCTCCCACTTTCCCCTTTTTTTAAATGTCCCACAATATGGCCGTCTCTCATAGCTGCTACTGCTATTTATCAAAAGTATTCGTAGGTTCCATCTCAGCTTGCAAAATGTTTCCTTTTTCTGAAATCCAGATGTTTTGGTACGCGCGTGGTACCCTTTCAAAAAGTTTGAGTAGCTTCTTTACGAAATAATTTTCTATGAAGTTACTTTCATCCCTCGTTAATTTGTACTAATAAACTAGCTATTTAAGACTAAAAATAAATGTTTCACATTGACTTATTTCATGCATTTTTTACACCGTTTTAGACCAACTTTTGATAACTCGAACATTCGAAAAAATTGTTCTCCCCCTTGGGAGTACCAATCAGTAATAATTACCGCGTTAATACTTGTCCAATTAAGCCTTTACTTCGTCAACATCCGTTAACATCCGTTAATGGTTTCAAACTTGTTTTTTTGTTGGTACCTTGTTGTAGATGTTCAGAAAGGAAGTCTGGCATTTGGTATGTTATAAATCTTGATGTCATTTCTGATAGTAAGATTGGCACCTCCAAGCATTGTAAGCATGACCCCCAACATCATCATCATCATCATCATCATCATCATCATCATCCTTTTAACGTCGTTTTAAACGTCCTTTTAACGTGTTTTCCTTTGTATTATGCATAACAAGCATCACGCAATGTTAAATTCCACCAACACACTATAAAATTCTTGGAAATGTTCTTTCAGACTTTGTCATGCTGGGCAGTTGACTTTCTCATTAAATATAACTGAAGAAGCAAGTTATTTTAAATATTTCGTTGAAAAAACCTCCTAAATTAACAACAATTTCGTTGGCCCCGCCACGCATTCTGCCAACATTCCAGGGCGACAATCATAATTTGCACAGTGAATGTGGTCGCTGGATTGGACCACAATGTACCATACTCTTACCAGGAACTACACCAATAATGGGTTCCCGTCTTCGACATTCACATGCCCTTCCTGACGTAAACCTATCAACAGTACAGGGAGCTGAATGTTTTTACCAGAGACACCAACTCACAGTATGAAGTTGCATTATAGCAATAGCAACCAGCCAATGCCTTAAAACTAACAACAAGGACGTGCTTTCTCAGTTGGCGACACACCATACGTGCCAATTCGACATTGGCCTTTTAACGCTACCCAAGAGTTGCCACGAGGAGTATTGGAAACAATTTACCAAAAAATAGAAAGTGCGTCATGACGTCACTTTGAGTTGTTGTCAAAGATATCGCTAGACCTCAAAGTGTCAATCTGTGTCCAGCCACAAAGAGTCGCTGGAACGCCACCAGAGTGTGTCCAAAATTTAACCAAGTTGTTTCTACATCAGCGTAAACTATTGACAAAACACGAAAAGTCCTTCCCAAATTTAAGGCTGGAAATCTTATTTACATGTCAAAAGGAAATACTTACCAAAAGAGGGAAAGTGATTCAAGTAAGTCGCTGTCAAAGATCGTTATCCTGAATGACAAAGTGCATTAAACATCTGAAGTCTCTGAATGGCTTCTACCAACCTATGCGCAGATTAAAAATGAAACAAATCGATTATTTACTTTCATACATATATATATATAGTTTAGTACAACTATTATATCGACTTCAAATAGGATGAAGGATTAAATGTATTTTTTCAGCAAAATTGAAAAACTATGTTTTCAGTTCTCTGTAATCGAGTCTATATCATCAACGGAGAAGGCTCGAGGTATCACGATCTTCCCCACAGAGGATATAGCGTTCTTGTGCTTTTTCTCGATGGATTTAAGTGAATTGCTCTGCAACTGTTTCTGTCTCTCTTTTCTTATATAACTCAACTCTTTATCTGTATCCCTAGCAACAACGTTGGGCGAGTAGTCTTTACACTTAACCACACCCATGGGCCAATCGAACTCGCTACGCTGGTAACTCGCTAAACTTGTGCTACGTTGAACATTCTTAGGGGAGCTGTTCAGAATTGTATCCACACTTCTTGTCCTCCTTACGTTGCCCGCAGACTTAAAAGGTATCGACAAACCTTCTTCTAATACGTCAAACTCGCGGGCGTTTTTTTCCTGTTCATAAGACTTGCTTGAAGATTTCCTAAAACTCCATCTGCACGCTGATTTTTCGGTCTTTTCGCTCTCATCCGGCTTGCTTTTAAACTTTGAAACAATCTTTTTCACCTGTCTCTTGATGATGGATTTATGTAAACGCGGTTTAATCTGATTTACATTTGTATCCAACATTTTTGGTTGAGTTCTCAGCTCAGTGTCATCCGCGGGTGGTTTTAAAGGAACAAAGTAACCTGTGACGGGTTTTACATTATCACTGTCAGACGTATTGTTGCAAATCGCTCTTCTACTATCGGAAGAATCAAACTCATCTTCATTCGTGTATTCATTTGCAGTTCTTGACTCTTTCGCATAGATATCAATGATGATATCATTCTTATGTTTGTTCACTGTGTCCGCACGTTTAAGCTCAGATTGTAAATCTTTGAATGGCTCTTGAACACGAAACTCTGCTTTTTCCGATCTACATATTCTTTGTTCATTCACTGCGTTCGTTTGGATGCGCGGCCTTCTTTGAACTTTCTTCGTATTGTTATCAGTCTCCATTGGGATCCATTCCAACATTAAAGATGGTACGGGATGATCTTCGTTCGTTGCAGCAAGTTGATGTGGATGGCATTTTTTGTGATGTGCAACCTCCTCTGGGTCAGCAACGTTGATTTTTGTAGGTTCCAATTTTTCAACGGAATAAAAGTCACTTTTTTGTAGATTTTCCGTTTCGCTTGTTTCTAATGCGCCGTAAAAATCAGCTATCATTGGATTGTCTTCAACCTTGCATTCAACACAGGTCTCGTTGACAAATGACTTGTTTCTAACAAAAATTGTGTCCTTCTCCTGGGTTTTCGTTTTTTTCATGTTAATTTTTAAACACTTGATTCGTTTTATTTCGTCACAGTCGCCTTTTACGCCAACAAGCAGCGAGCTGCTAAAACATCTTTTCTTTTCGCATACCTCTTCATCGGCCACCATAAAGCAACACGAACCACATTCCGCTCCGCGCTGCAAAACGTTTCGAAGCTCAAACGTCAACTGGTCGTTTTCCAAACGTTCAAATATGTTGGTGACGTCACAAGTATCGATGAGAGACTTGCACGAGACTTGATCTTCAAGCGTAATCGTTTCTGTTTTGCGGATTTCTCTAGCCCTACACGGTTTTTGAATTTGCATTTCTGTTCGCAAGGGTTCTACTTTTAAAAGTGGATAGGTAGCATTTGGACGTAAGTCCTGATTCCTTTGACCTCCTTTGTTTGGCAGCTCTATTATTACTTCTGTCGCAAGTGCCACATAATGATATTTCTGTTGTAGCATGTTTTCACTGTAATCCACCTCATGTACAGCTTTGTTGCCTACTGGAGGACCAGGCAAGGTGGCCATTGTCTTCCCATTAACGCTTTCACTATGAATGACGTTGGAATCGTTTGTGAATTTCACGCCGCTGGTGTGCAGGTCCATTGAGATGTTTCCATCCTTAAGATAAACATTTGGTTCTTCGCTATCAAGCTTGTAATAAGGTTGGTTTTTACGTATGCTTTCATTGTCTCGGTTTGCATCGGGTAGAAGAAGAATTTCTTCGAACCCTTCATCCTCAGATTCACAATCACTCTCTTTACCATCAACTTTATCGATCACCAACATGTCATTGGGTAGGTCCATGTACTTACTCTCGACCACTTCAACCTTCCTCTTAAACAGCTTTTTGATCTGACTCACTTCGGATAAAGACAGGGAAAAATCTGATAGATTGCCACGGCGGGTTGTTACTTGAAATAGACGCGTTTCACACGAAATACCAAAGCGTTCAGAGAGTTGGAAGTGAGACGTCGACAGACCGTGGATATTCTGGTAGGCATCCGCCCAAACAACTGGTGGCTCATAGGAGAGCTTGGCGTTCAAAATCGAAGCTTCAAAATCGTTTTCTCGCGTGCAAGGTTCCAGATATATGAGCTTTTCGCTCGAGTATTTTAATAAAGCGAGAGCGCCATTTGGTCTTTGCGGTTCGTTTTCATCATCAGAGTTGTACGTTGCGTCGAAATCGTTGTGGTTATGCACGGGCCCGTAGCTCAACGTTGGGTATGTGAACTTTTCATTTGGTATTGAACCTTTTGAACTCAGCACCAATAGAAACCTTTCTGACACGTTCACATCACGTTTCCGCCACGTGTTCTCGCGCAACACGTCACGTTCAACAGCTTTCACGTACTCCTCAGCGACAAAAGTTGTTCCGTTTTCCGGGCTTAATGCTCGCCGCACGTGCGTTCTTTTCACGATCTTTCGCGATGGCTCTGTCGGCTTTTGCTCATTCGACATCGTGATGATCCATTTTTGCGAATGCCACAGAAAACGGTGTGTTGTACTGTCAGGTTTTATCAGCGAGGGTTGGATGTAAAAATATTCTTGTTGATTGGTGTGCCCGTACACGAGCTCGTGATGTAAACAATTTGACATTCTAAATAAAAAATATGTATTTAAAAAACTAGATAAACTGTTGTTTTTATTTTAGTTAAGCTGGGATTGCAACAATGGTAATTTCAACCAATTAAACACACTCAATTAAATCACATGACCACATGATCACATGACTTTAAACCATGGCCCCTTCGCGACCAAAATATTTTTAGCGTCACAAATAGTAATTAAAAAACAAAATGACATCATATTTAGAAAACGAAGTTTAAATGCAAGTTGATTGTAATGCTATTGCAACTTGGTAATCCCAGTATGGTTCACGCAAGATTCATTTTTCCGAACCATTTTTATTATATAACAGTGCAAAGTTGTGATCACTTTATGATAACCTTTTTTTTACACTTTATTCCGCTTGTAAATATTCTTATTAACAAAAACAAATATTGGAAATAACTAAAACACGCAATCCGAAATTCCAAAAAGGATTCAATTTGCTAAATATTTTCTTTCCTAAAAAATCGCTTTATGATCTTCCATCATAATCGTCATCACCATCATCATCATCGCCATCATCATCATCATCATCATCATAATCATCGTCATCATAATCATCGTCATCATTACATTTCTTTATTAGGTACGTTGTACCCTTGGAGTATCTCTACTGATATATTATATTAAGTAGAGACTTGAACTCAGTTTGTTTTTGCATTGTCTGTTGCATTTGTCCATTCGTGATGTTTAATTCTTTTAGATTTTAGTGCATCATATCTTTTACCATCCACTGTGAAGATGAAGTAGCTGATTTTGAAGATGAAGTAGTTGATTTTGAAGTGAATCATTTCCTTGCCTTGTTATGTATTGAAGCTTTTTACAAAAATTAGCAATGCTTGAGGTTTTTATTACCATTCTTAAACTGTCATTGCTTGACATATAGATATAGATCATCGGGTTTGGCTGCATCTGTTTCGTCTTCTTTTTTGGATTTCTTAGATGTCTTAAGAGTATTTTTGGAGTATTCAATCAGGGCATTTTTGTGATTAAACCCAATTTTGATCATCCTCCTTAGGAAATTATGCAAGATAGACTCAATTTTTACTAAAAATGCTAATGTACGGTGATTTTATTTTCTGGTAAAGAGATCCACGCGATCCAAGAAAATGTAGAGGAGGCCTTTATTTCGCTTACAAACTGGCTCATGTCCAATGAGCTGTTAACAAAAAAAGTAAGACTGAGATCATGGTTTTCGGTACAAGGAAAAGACTTTCAAAGATAAATGATCCAGCCTTACATATTTAACATCAAGAAAGCGACAACACCAACTTATACAAGTACCTTGGACTCACACTCACCAGAACTCTTAAGGTGACACAGCACCTTAACTGTTCATTGAAGGAAGCATCCTCTAGAGTGCACCTTTTGAAGAAAATGCGAAGCTTCATGGATTCACCCACTGTATTTCTCATATACCAATCAATGATAGTTCTTATTCTAACTTACTGGCCCTTTTCACTGTATAGATCAACACCAGAGTACATAAAAAGAAAAATAATCTTGCTCGAAAATCGTGCCCAGCAAATCATTGGAAATCGTGGCAGTATTCCACGTGCTGAAGAAATAAATCAAAATAGAATTTGCACTTCTGTTCAGAGATTCCAGAAGCTCACCTTTCGGTTAAGAGCAAAACGCTTTACCACTGCGCTTTCGCCGGGTGCACGATATTTACGACGAAATATATTGACGGACATTTTCCGACGACATTTTCCCAATGACAACTCCCCCACGGACATTTCCCCGACAACATTTTCCCGATGACAACTCCCCCACGGACAGTTCCCCGACGGACATTTCCCCGAAGACCGTTCCCCAACGGATAGTTTCCTAGCGGACAATTTTCCCCGAAATAATAATATATGAAATAAATAATATATATAATAAATAATTTTATTATCGCTTGTGGAGCACAATTAGCTGGTGTTTGCTATTTGAAGAGAAGGAATTGAATGGACACACATCAATAATGATATTTATTAAGAATGGGTAGTTGTAATCTACTCGTTATCTAACTCCTATCGGAAAATACCATGTGTAGTGTGGTTTTGAGTCGAATAAATAATCCATAATATATAGTTCGAGTTCATCTGATGAGACGAGAAGTCTCGTTCTATTGTCATTGGTCTCAATATTGTCATTGTTGGCACCCAAATGTTGCCAAGACCTATTCCATATGGTTGCATACATGTCAGGTCCAATTTTTTAAACCAGGATGATTCCTTTTGTAATCTTGTATTGGAGAGTATTAAATAATGAATGGGAGAAGGGAGAAGAAATGTAAAAATATATACTATATGCCAATATTTTATGGACGAACTTCTTTCCCGTTTGTAATCTAATTTGAAGAGTTTTTGGCATTCACAAAAGTGTTTCCAGCCAAATTTATACTAAAAATTGCTATTCGCGAGAAAATAAATTCCAAAACTTTCACAATTTCTTTTCCTCGCAAAAGTTTCTGCGGTTAAAGTAGTAAAACTGCGGTTAAATATCGATATTTTTTTAACCACAAAAATTCCATTATTAACCGAACAAACACAATATATTCCTAACATTGGCGCCGCCTATATCGGCTTAAGATTATAATGAAGTAACAACGTGCGACACAACTCTTAATTGGGTCTGTTTTAATGGCGCGATCCTTTGTATACCTCGAAATTGTTTTAATCGACCATTATATAACATTTTCGCACATTAATTTGGCGTCGGTTTGTAATTTGGCGCCATTACGATTTGTATTTTCCAAATGTGCAAAAGGATCTAGGCAAACGAATCTGCAAGGATTGTCACATTTATTTTCCTAGTATGGCTGCTGTTACACGCCACATCAAAGGTGATGGGTGCGCTGGAAATACACTGACAAGCGACAGTTTGGAAGAAGAAGAAGATAGCGCGAAACAAGCGGAAGAATCACTACCAGTCCTCAATATATATGAGATTCTGTCCAAGTCATCTTTTTTGGACGCGAGTGCTGTCGACGTCGTAAATGTATGTAATATAAAAGAAATTTTAGCCGTGCGTGGAACTTGAAAAAGTCGCTTAAAAACATCTTTCAACACTTTTCAAACATAATTCTATCGCATACTTGCCAATGGTTTGTTTTGCAATTTTATTATGGAAACACCTATTTTTTTATCCTTAAGGCTGATTTCCACTTGCCGCACGTTTTCCTTAATATAAGAAACGTTATGGAACAAAGATGGCCAGTATTACAACGAAGAAAATTTTATTATTAAGAAATTTACGTAAGAAGAATGAAAAAAAGATTTGGGTTCGCAAAAATAATACAACAATTTTCTCTTTTTCTAGTATTTTCATATGAATCCGATATAATACGAAAATCTTCTTCAAAAAGCCCCACAAATTGTTAAATTTTACCACCATGGTAGCTGGTAGTCGCTTGACTTTCTTCCGATTCTTCAAGACATATTCTACCAGCCATATTTTATTACCAAACAGTCAGCAAATCAGAAAATGGTAAAAATAATGCTACAAATTAAAACGAACAGTATCTTTCTCAGAAAAAGTAGCAAATCTTCTCAATGTAACATATACACAAAATAACGAATTTTGATTGGTCTATTTAAACAATAGTATTGTTTTTTCCGTTAGGAACACAAGAAAAAGTTGAAGGAAGTTTAAACTTCTTCGGAACGGAACGGAAAAATTTCCAATCACGTGATGTAAACAAATGAAGTACGCATGCTCAGAAGGTTTTCCGTTCCGCGGAAAATTTGCGGCAAGTGGAAATCAGCCTTAAGAAATCATTAAAGCATCTTTTCAGACTTGGAAAAAATAAACATTCGCGAAACAATGAGTGTACATTTCATAAATTAATTGGTATAAGGCCATTAGTTTTAACAACGATACACGAATCACGTGACTATTTATGAAAGTTCATAACAATATTAAAAATATAAGATATAAATATGGAATAAACAAACTAAAATAAGACTTGAATCTACTAAAAAGACATTTTTCTTTTATGGGGCAAAAACCTTCAATAAATTGCCTATTAAGACCAGAAGTTCCCCAAGTCTTAAGGAGTTTTTAACTAACTTGTGATTGAGTTTTTAACATATTTTTTCTTTTTCTTTTTTTTTAACAAATTTAAGCCGCTTAACAGGACAAAGTGGTAGAACAGAATTTGTATATAGCTTGTATATATCTTATTTTGAACTTTTTATCCTGTATAAATATTCGTAATAAATAAACGTTTTTTTACCTTGCCGCTGTTACATCGCCTAACAACTTTGTAACTGCCAAACACTTTGTTTGGATTTTGTGTGTTCGCGTATATTGTTTTAATTAACATTCCAACGTGATCAATTGAGTAACAAAAGATTTTTGTCGAATGACGAATCTACGCCAACGTCAAGCTTTGAATTCTTTTCTATGGCATATTTCGTTCATTTTATTTGTTGATTCTTACTGTTCAGCACACGATATTATAAATATATGTCCGTATAAAGTCAACATACACCTTCTGCAAAATATTTGCTAAACATAGGGATATTTGCCAAAGAAAATTTTACACAAATTAAATATGCAAAAGAATTAAAAACTAGAATATTGAATGTTAATAGTGTTTATTTTGGAAAAATAAACTTGTAAAGATCTAATTAAAAATGACGGAATTAATCTTGCTGCTAAGCGACGAAAAGAAACATATAAAGCATGTTGGCGACACCAGTTTAGATATTGTTTCGCGGGAAAAAGCAATCTTGAAATTATGTAATACTCAAACGAGCGGCATTCTTTTACATAACAGATAAACATTCTTTCGCTTTGAAATTCATTAAAAAGCGGTGGATTCAACTTATGCCAACCTCGTCGCACGAATCTATCACGACTCGTCGCACGACTCTATCACGACTCTATCACGATTTGTAATACAAGTATTTTTTGTTGTTTTATTTGATAAAAAATCTAAAATTCTGGTCGGTCTAGTAGCAGGTTTCTTGGTACTTTTCTGTTAATCTCCCCCCCCCAAAAAAAATAATTAAAAATTCTTCAAAATCAATGTTTAGAAATTCAATTTGGCGGCCAATATGCTGCAATATCAACAAAAAATTCATCAAACTTGTTTAATTGCCTATGGCGTTGACGGTCACATCCATTCGCACAAGTAAGAGTCTATCGGTTTGTCCCATTGTGTCTCTTGTTGCGTTATTTCGCTGATTTCCAAGATCTTTCAATGGATTGAGTGTGCGCGCCTGTTATTGGGTCAACGAAATTGATGCAATGGTTTACCGTTAAGTGATTGAATCCCCCTGCAGCCACACCACCATAAGCTCTCCATAGATCTGACATAACATTGGTCTTAAATAAACTTAGGAATCGTACTTTGCTTCTTACGTGATTACGGAGCGTTGAGCTGTGTAGTATGGACTCCTATCGTTGGAGACATCTTACAATGCCAAATGGAGGCAGGCAATGCTGTAGATAAGTATGCAATAGCAGCAGTAAATAAAGATAGAGTTGTTGTGCGCTTGATGAAAGGGAAAAGAGGAGGTTTGCAAAAACTATGTTCCTTTTCATGAGATGTCACCAATTTGGCAACAGCAAAAATATATAAGACGGCTGTAAACAAAGAAAAATGAATGGGATTGGACGCTCTTTGCACAATTACACAATTTAACAGAAAAACACTGTTAATCAAACTAAAATAAGTATTGTAAATTGTGAGATTTAATTAAAAAAAAATAAATTATAATAGCTGTGCTCTTAATTTCCAGAACACTGCATAAAAACGTTCGAAAAATCGAGGGTATTTATGCGAAAGAACTCTAAAAAAGGCGAAAAAAATCGGAGAATTCGAATAATTCGTTGTTCAAAAATCGAGTTTGAACTAAGTTTCAATAACCGTTTTGTTTGGCCAACATACACAACCCCTCATAACCCTTTAACTACTTGCATTCTTAAAGGTGACGCTGTCGAATAAATATCCACTCTATTAGCTTTATATTTCTAATAAACAAACAAAAATACTTTTAAATATTCATTTACAGGTTTTTATACAATAACCATCATCAAAATTCGCTTTAAAGAAAGCAAAATTGTTTAAACTATTTCCGTTCTTCTTTTATAAAGTCGCTTTGACTTCTATCTCGTGTAAACACTGTAGGGATCACTATTCGACCTACCGACATTGAACCATTATAAATCCGCCGTAATTTCGAGTCACCTTCATCACTCGCTAGCGAATTTTTCCTGCGTTCATTTTTCACAAAATTCAACTCGCGCTGTACTTCGCGCGCTACAGCTTTCGGCGCGTAGTCTCTACTTTTCACAACATCGAACGACGGTATCGAACAATCGTCTTTAGTTGTATAACCCGCTAAACGTCTCCTCCTTTCCTTCGTCTCGTTGCAGTAAGATCCTCTTTCGTACAGATACGAATCAAGACTCTTTGATCGTTTCAATTGACTTTTTAATTTATTTTTCGCGCCAGGTTTTCTGTCTTTATTAAATGATAATTGTTTAAGGCCTGATAATTTCCGTTTCGCGTCAACTTTTGCGCCATCTTGTCCTTTCTTCAGTTCTTGTTTTGTTTTCAAAACGAAGAACATTTTTTTAACCCTTTCAGACTTCTTTTTTACAAGAGGTGGAGATTTCTTTGTTTTAGAAGGAATTTCAGATTTCTTTGTTTCAGAAGGAATTTCAGATTTCTTTGGTTTAGAAGGAATTTCCGGACGACTTTTAATGAATTGTGACTTTTTGCTAAAATCCTTTATTGCTTTTTCCCTTTTTTGCAATGCGTTAGTGTCATTTATATGCAGATTGTCATGTGCCGTGTAATTTGATAATGTGTCATGGATAATCTCTTGTGGTTCGAAGGAGTGGTCGGTTAAGTGACTAGAGAAAGGTCTAAACGGCATTTCGCTAACAGGCTCAGTTACCATAATTGATTCATCTTGTAAATCGTTGTGGATTGATTTAGAAAGCTTCTTAACCTTCCCCAGTCTATTCATCCCAATGGAGTAACGTGCTTCAACATGTGCACTTTCTGTACGGGACTGATCATTATTAAAAATGATTTGATCCTCATTAATAGTGGTGGCATCACAACCTTCAGAAGAAGATTTACAATTGGTTCTTTGAGAGAATATGCTCATCTTCATTGAATTTTGAATAAAGTCTTTATGACAGTCGTTCCGATTTGTCAAAACATGCTCACAATTACTAATGTGGTCTTCAACATGCCAACGTTTATTTGTTGTCATATATTTATTTCTACTTTGCCTTTTTAATGTTACTCGAGACAAGACGTTAAAGTGGCAATTGCCAGCATCTTTGGTTTCAATATTGTTATTCTGCTTGCTTGGATAAGACTCTTCGTCGTTTTCAAATTCAGATATACATTCTTCGATCCTGACTATACCTGTTTCATTTTTTGTAAATTTATTATAATATTCAACATCTAATTGTCGTTCTTCATTTATCAAATCTCTAGACATCGCAGTCATATCTACTTCGTCGTTTTTTAAGACGTTTTCACTCTCAGTCAACTCATCATTTTCAATTTCTAATGTTTGTTCCTTCATTGTCAGATCTGCAGATGTCACAGTTATATCATCTTCTTTGCTTTCCATGTCGTTTTCATACTCAGTCAACTCATCATTTTCAACTTCTAATGTTCGTTCCTTCATCGTCAGTTCTGCAGATTTCAGAGTTATATCTTCTTCATTGCTTTCTATGTTGTTTTCATTCTCAGTCAACTCATCATTTTCAACTTCTAGTTTTCCCTCTTTCACTGACAGGTCTGGATATATCGCAGTCATATCTACTTTGTCGTTTTTTAAGACGTTTTCACTCTCAGTCAACTCATCATTTTCAATTTCTAATGTTAGTTCCTTCATTGTCAGTTCTGCAGATGTCACAGTTATATCATCTTCATTGCTTTCCAAGTTGTTTTCATTCTCAGTCAACTCATCATTTTCAACTTCTAATGTTCGTTCTTTCATTGTCAGTTCTGCGGATGTCACAGTTATATCTTCTTCATTTCTTTCCATGTCGTTTTCATTCTCAGTCACCTCATCATTTTCAACTTCTAATGTTCGTTCTTTCATTGTCAGTTCTGCAGATGTCACAGTTATATCTTCTTCATTTCTTTCCATGTCTTTTTCATTCTCAGTCACCTCATCATTTTCAACTTCTAATGTTCGTTCTTTCATTGTCAGTTCTGCAGATGTCACAGTTATATCTTCTTCATTGATTTCCATGTCGCTTTCATTCTCAGTCACCTCATCATTTTCAACTTCTAATGTTTGTTCCTTCATTGTCAGTTCTGCAGATGTCACAGTTATATCTTCTTCATTGATTTCCATGTCGCTTTCATTCTCAGTCACCTCATCATTTTCAACTTCTAATGTTCGTTCTTTCATTGTCAGTTCTGCGGATGTCACAGTTATATCTTCTTCATTTCTTTCCATGTCGTTTTCATTCTCAGTCACCTCATCATTTTCAACTTCTAATGTTCGTTCTTTCATTGTCAGTTCTGCAGATGTCACAGTTATATCTTCTTCATTTCTTTCCATGTCTTTTTCATTCTCAGTCAACTCATCATTTTCAACTTCTAATGTTCGTTCTTTCATTGTCAGTTCTGCAGATGTCACAGTTATATCTTCTTCATTGCTTTCCAAGTTGTTTTCATTCTCAGTCAACTCATCATTTTCAACTTCTAGTTTTCCCTCTTTCACTGACAGGTCTGGATATATCGCAGTTATAGTTTCCTCGTCGTTTTCCATGTCGTTTTCATACTCGGTCACCTCATCATTTTCAACTTCTAATGTTCGTTTCTTCATTGTCAGTTCTGCAGATGTCACAGTTATATCTTCTTCGTTGATTTCCATGTCGTTTTCATTCTCAGTCACTTCATCATATTCAACTTCCAATGTTCGTTCCTTCATTGTCAGTTCTGCAGATGTCACAGTTATATCTTCTTCATTTCTTTCCATGTCGTTTTCATTCTCAGTCAACTCATCATTTTCAACTTCTAATGTTCGTTCTTTCATTGTCAGTTCTGCAGATGTCACAGTTATATCTTCTTCATTGCTTTCCAAGTTGTTTTCATTCTCAGTCAACTCATCATTTTCAACTTCTAGTTTTCCCTCTTTCACTGACAGGTCTGGATATATCGCAGTTATAGTTTCCTCGTCGTTTTCCATGTCGTTTTCATACTCGGTCACCTCATCATTTTCAACTTCTAATGTTCGTTTCTTCATTGTCAGTTCTGCAGATGTCACAGTTATATCTTCTTCGTTGATTTCCATGTCGTTTTCATTCTCAGTCACTTCATCATATTCAACTTCCAATGTTCGTTCCTTCATTGTCAGTTCTGCAGATGTCACAGTTATATCTTCTTCCTTTCTTTCCATGTCGTTTTCATTCTCAGTCACCTCATCATTTTCAACTTCTAATGTTCGTTCTTTCATTGTCAGTTCTGCGGATGTCACAGTTATATCTTCTTCATTTCTTTCCATGTCGTTTTCATTCTCAGTCACCTCATCATTTTCAACTTCTAATGTTCGTTTCTTCATTGTCAGTTCTGCAGATGTCACAGTTATATCTTCTTCGTTGATTTCCATGTCGTTTTCATTCTCAGTCACTTCATCATATTCAACTTCCAATGTTCGTTCCTTCATTGTCAGTTCTGCAGATGTCACAGTTATATCTTCTTCATTTCTTTCCATGTCGTTTTCATTCTCAGTCACCTCATCATTTTCAACTTCTAATGTTCGTTCTTTCATTGTCAGTTCTGCAGATGTCACAGTTATATCTTCTTCATTGCTTTCCAAGTTGTTTTCAATCTCAGTCAACTCATCATTTTCAACTTCCAATGTTCGTTCCTTCATTGTCAGTTCTGCAGATGTCACAGTTATATCTTCTTCCTTTCTTTCCATGTCGTTTTCATTCTCAGTCACCTCATCATTTTCAACTTCTAATGTTCGTTCTTTCATTGTCAGTTCTGCGGATGTCACAGTTATATCTTCTTCATTTCTTTCCATGTCGTTTTCATTCTCAGTCACCTCATCATTTTCAACTTCTAATGTTCGTTCTTTCATTGTCAGTTCTGCAGATGTCACAGTTATATCTTCTTCATTTCTTTCCATGTCTTTTTCATTCTCAGTCACCTCATCATTTTCAACTTCTAATGTTCGTTCCTTCATTGTCAGTTCTGCAGATGTCACAGTTATATCTTCTTCATTTCTTTCCATGTCGTTTTCATTCTCAGTCACCTCATCATTTTCAACTTCTAATGTTCGTTCCTTCATTGTCAGTTCTGCAGATGTCACAGTTATATCTTCTTCATTTCTTTCCATGTCGTTTTCATTCTCAGTCACCTCATCATTTTCAACTTCTAATGTTCGTTCTTTCATTGTCAGTTCTGCGGATGTCACAGTTATATCTTCTTCATTTCTTTCCATGTCGTTTTCATTCTCAGTCACCTCATCATTTTCAACTTCTAATGTTCGTTCTTTCATTGTCAGTTCTGCAGATGTCACAGTTATATCTTCTTCATTTCTTTCCATGTCTTTTTCATTCTCAGTCACCTCATCATTTTCAACTTCTAATGTTCGTTCTTTCATTGTCAGTTCTGCAGATGTCACAGTTATATCTTCTTCATTGCTTTCCAAGTTGTTTTCAATCTCAGTCAACTCATCATTTTCAACTTCCAATGTTCGTTCCTTCATTGTCAGTTCTGCAGATGTCACAGTTATATCTTCTTCCTTTCTTTCCATGTCGTTTTCATTCTCAGTCACCTCATCATTTTCAACTTCTAATGTTCGTTCTTTCATTGTCAGTTCTGCGGATGTCACAGTTATATCTTCTTCATTTCTTTCCATGTCGTTTTCATTCTCAGTCACCTCATCATTTTCAACTTCTAATGTTCGTTCTTTCATTGTCAGTTCTGCAGATGTCACAGTTATATCTTCTTCATTTCTTTCCATGTCTTTTTCATTCTCAGTCACCTCATCATTTTCAACTTCTAATGTTCGTTCCTTCATTGTCAGTTCTGCAGATGTCACAGTTATATCTTCTTCATTTCTTTCCATGTCGTTTTCATTCTCAGTCACCTCATCATTTTCAACTTTTAATGTTCGTTCTTTCATTGTCAGTTCTGCGGATGTCACAGTTATATCTTCTTCATTTCTTTCCATGTCGTTTTCATTCTCAGTCACCTCATCATTTTCAACTTCTAATGTTCGTTCTTTCATTGTCAGTTCTGCAGATGTCACAGTTATATCTTCTTCATTGCTTTCCAAGTTGTTTTCATTCTCAGTCAACTCATCATTTTTAATTTCTAATGTTTGTTTCTTCATTGTCAGTTCTGCAGATGTCACAGTTATATCTTCTTCATTTCTTTCCATGTCGTTTTCATTCTCAGTCACCTCATCATTTTCAACTTCTAATGTTCGTTCTTTCATTGTCAGTTCTGCGGATGTCACAGTTATATCTTCTTCATTTCTTTCCATGTCGTTTTCATTCTCAGTCACCTCATCATTTTCAACTTCTAATGTTCGTTCTTTCATTGTCAGTTCTGCGGATGTCACAGTTATATCTTCTTCATTTCTTTCCATGTCGTTTTCATTCTCAGTCACCTCATCATTTTCAACTTCTAATGTTCGTTCTTTCATTGTCAGTTCTGCAGATGTCACAGTTATATCTTCTTCATTGCTTTCCAAGTTGTTTTCATTCTCAGTCAACTCATCATTTTCAACTTCTAGTTTTCCCTCTTTCACTGACAGGTCTGGATATATCGCAGTTATAGTTTCCTCGTCGTTTTCCATGTCGTTTTCATACTCGGTCACCTCATCATTTTCAACTTCTAGTTTTCGTTCCTTCATTGTCAGTTCTGCAGATGTCACAGTTATATCTTCTTCATTGATTTCCATGTCGCTTTCATTCTCAGTCACCTCATCATTTTCAATTTCTAATGTTTGTTTCTTCATTGTCAGTTCTGCAGATGTCACAGTTATATCTTCTTCGTTGATTTCCAAGTTGTTTTCATTCTCAGTCACTTCATCATATTCAACTTCTAATGTTCGTTCCTTCATTGTCAGTTCTGCAGATGTTTCAATTATATCTTCGTCATTTCTTTCCATGTCGTTTTCATTCTCAGTCACCTCGTCATTTTCAACTTCTAATGTTCGTTCCTTCATTGTCAGTTCTGCAGATGTCCCAGTTATATCTTCTTCATCCCTTTCCATGTCGTTTTTACTCTTAGTTAACTCATCATCATTTTCAACTTCTAGTGCTCTTTCTTTCATTGTTAGTTCTGCCGATGTCAGAGGCATATCTTCTTCAATGCGTTCCATGTCGTTTTCATTCTCTGTCAACTCATCATCGTCTTCAACTTCTAATGTTCGTTCTTCCGTTGTCAGTTTGGTAGTTGTCCCAATAATTTCTTCTTCATCTTCACTTTCTATGAAATTTTCATTTTCATTTTTTTTTGAAAATATACTGCTTGAGTTCTCAAATTTTTGGTCGGATGACGTATAATCGTCTTGTTCATGGTAGTTGACACGGCATTCAGGTATATTGCTTCTATTAAATTGCATGTCGCTTGCACACGTGGCTGTATCAACAACAATGGTTGGTATGTAATGCAATTGATTAAAATTTTTATCTGTCTGTGTTCCTTTCTCGACATCATCTGTCGGGTTTGTATCATCTGTGTTTCTCTCAAGAGTACATCTAGTGTTAGGTATATTTTCCAAATGTATTTCCTCGAATTCTTCACCCCCTACGACCATAACTCCGCTCTGATTCTCATCAACATTGTCAATGACAATTACATCATCTGGAAGATCCGTGTAACTTCTTTCTACTATACGTGGTTTCCTTCTGAACAGTTTTTTAATCTGATTCACTTCGGATAGAGAGAGTGAAAAATCTGACAGATAACCCCCGCGGGTTGTAACTTGAAGTAAACGCGTTTCACACAAATTTCCAGAGCGTTCAGATAGTTGAAAGTGAGACGTGGACAATCCGTGAATGCTTTTGAGAGCTTCTTCCCAAATTGTTATATGGTCGTACGATAGCGTAATATTGATGTCTTTCAATATGTACTCTTTATTTGAGGCTAATGAAACATGCACGAGTCTTTCGGTTGTGAACGCCAACTGAGCAACTGCGCCTGATGGCTGTTCGAAGCTTTCGTTAAAACACTCATCGCATTCCGAAGTATTCAAGGTTTTATCAAATCTGCTATTTTTTCCTCTGGATATGTACGAGACGGAGGGTTCATCTATATTCAATAGACTTGGCAGTATCGATGATTTGCAGTCCTTAAGAAACACTAACAAATATTTTTGTAAAGTGTTAACATGCTTTTGCGTCCAGCAAACGTCGTTTAAATACTCCCCCCGTTGCACTGGAAGCAGCTTGCTCTCAACATTGTATTTAGTTTTATGATGCGAAAGTCTCCTTTTAAGAATTCTTTTAAACGGCTTTGATTTTCTTCTACATTGAACTTTTGTTTCATCGTACACAGTGAGAATCCACTTTTGAGACTGCCACAGGAAGCGTTCTTTCGGTAAATCCTTTTGATCATCCGATGAGATTTGAACATAGAAACAAACCTGCTGTGTTTCATCATTGACGCTGTAGTGCAACTCGTTGTAGCGTACCACCGAGGGGTCCATTGCATCGATCGCATAGGGCAACCTTCAAAGAAACAATTGCAACGATATCGAATTGGCCGTAATAAAAATCAACTTGTTTGGTATTCAAGCAATTGTCTAATAATTTTAATTTAACAAAATCTATCAAATCAACGCAAATACTTCAAATTCAAGTTCAAAACAAAAGATATAATCTAAATTTAGTGTGTAAATGGTGAACCGTGTCTGTTCGCCATAACTTGATTACGATTGTGAAAAATTGTGGGCGTTTCGTAAAAACGATAGAAAAATCTAGTGGACACGCGGAACTACAGGTTTGTCTAGCTGGCATAACACAAATATAAAAAGAAGTTAGACATTGCTTTAAAATTATTTCGCGGGTGTTTGAAACATTAAGTAAAACATTAAACAGTTAATTTAGAACATTATACCTGCTATAGAATTTCAACTTACCTGCGTATAGCAAAACGGTTGTTCAGTTGTTTTACGTAAAATCTTTATTGATTGCAACTAATAAGCAAATAAGCCCACAACGAAATGTAGCGCAATCCCGTTGAGATGTATATGTCTTATGATCTCCTACGAGGATCGTTTATGTTGTAATGACAGAGGGTTCTAACGGTCTTCCCGCTTAGATAGCTCACATTTTGAAGTTGAGAATTCCTTTTGCAGGGGGGTTGTACATTGCATTTATGTAAACGATAACAAGAGTTGTTTTTATTGCGACCGTGGCACTATACAGAGAACAATATTCCCACGCCCCACTACGACCGCAAAACGACGACTCATGATTCATTCTTGACAATAAACGACTAGTATTGGAATTCAATTAAAAAATTTGGTCATTACTAAATGGGAGGATTGAAATAAGATATTTACTAAGAGCTAAACAGGGCGCGAACGTTGCGTACGCAAAACGTAGGGCGTACATCATGCTTGCTACCGAACATAGTTCTCTGTGAACTTTCAAGAAAAGGAAAAACAAATAGAAAAACTAATATGGCCCCTCGACATAAAACGCAAAACTGATATTGACAATTGACGGTTTTTAACAAAAAGTTAGATTTTAACACTAAATTCATATTTTTGTTGTAAAATAACTGAGCAATTTAACTCACCGTATTTATGCTACACATTAAACACAACTAACTCTCTACCTTTCAAAATATCGCATCGATTACCTTCTAATTGTTATTGTGAATAGCTCATGTTGTTGCTGTAAACAAGAAAATCCCTCAATATTTGAACAGCTTCTCTGTTTATTGTAATGGATTAGCAGACAGTCGATGGTGTTGTGGCAATCTAGAAAATTTTGTTAAGTAGAACGGGATTAAGGTTTTGTATATGCCGCCGAAGATTTGGAAGAAAACATTTTTTAAATTAAAAATTCGGGTTATATTGATCATTGTATTATAGCGCCTTATTTTCTGTGGCCCATTTTTCGCACAGACGTAAAATCTCCTCCGCCTCGAGACTTGGAAATCGATCAATTTTAATTGCTTTAACAGATTAATTTTTACTTCTCCATGTAATTGGTTTATTTTCGTCGAAAAAATGCTGCACATTTTAACTTAAATCGTTTTCGTGCAGACATATACGACTAACTGCCACTTGGACTGTAAAGTCGTTTTAATGTTTCAAATTTCCTTTTGTCTGCGTAATAACATCTAATCTATTAATCTTTAGGAAATAGTTTTAGTAAAGTGACCAAATTAGCCCTAATGTTTGTATCGCGCGTAAACGAGGGTGTCTTTCCCCTTTTCGTTAGCGCGAGGCGTTTGGTGTAACTGTTGAGGCGGGCACCACTCCTACCACCAACACCCGTACTTTACCGCATCGAAATGCTACTCATTCGCTGAGTCGGCGAGGCCGGGAGGTTTGAACTGGCAACTTCGCAAATTGCAAGCGCTATACCAACTGAGCTGTTTCAACCCAAATAATTAACGAAACAGTAAAACTTTAATTCAAGTACTAACTACATTTTCCCCTAATAAAGAACCATTGCAACAGCTAATGATTAGCTTGAGAAAAATCTTCTTGTTTAGCTCGTTGTAGTTATTTCAAAGTATATCTTATATAGAACAGCGAAATTATCACAAAACCACTCACCTCTTATGGGATCGAAATTTTAATTCATTTTGCCATCATATCACATAAGTCAACGAAGTACGCCACAGCGACGGAAACCATGTCATATGTTTATAACCAGTAATCAGGTTTCAAAGTGTGAAAAAGTTAAAAGTATAATTGCAATACGTTTTCGATGATGAAGTGTCTTGTCTCACTTATATTGAGCTATTTACTGATATCACATTGAGAAAGATGAAATTAACTTTCTGTTCTGCTCTTGTTGCTATAGTAACGACAAAATACATCTCCTCTATGATGTTATCTTCTCTTATAAAATAATTGTCGTGTCAAAGACATTTTTATCGAATAATTAAGACACTCAACGCATACTTAAACGGCGACTGCTCAAGGTACGCGATTTGATTGGTTGAATTAGTGCTTGTGCGAAATTATATTATAATCAGACTTGGGAAACTTCAAACAATAACTTCTTGGAACCATTTCACTCAAGTTTTTTTGTAAAGAAGCCGCCGATATTAGAAAAACGACACGAAGAGAAGGAAAAGAATAACTTATAGTGTTTATCGGTTTTTAAAATGTAGCTTTACTGTTATTGTTTTGATGTAACTGGAAATATTTTTAATTGTTAGTTTACAGGGTTTTTTTAATAAGAAACTAAGCAAAGGCCCTAGTAATTGCAGTTTCCTAATTTTGGGGGAGGTTAAGTATCAAAAGTTTCTGAAATAGTTTCTTAAATCATAAAATTGATAAAAGTATAAGTGTTAGTTATCATTAAAAAACGTATGTTAAAAATGTGTACCTGTAATTATTATAAAATTACCAAGATATAAAAAAAGTTAAAATCCTTTTCGAATACACCAGTTCTATATGTTGTGTATTAACAATACTACAAATAAACATTAAAGTGGTTAAAATAATTAAATTATATCTGCTTCAATAGTATTAAGTTTAAAATCCTCCCCTAATGTTTTTTCTTCAAAGTGTTTTCTCCATGTCGTTCTGGAACCTTGGACACACATAATTGCAGATTTCAAAATTTCAAAGGAGAGTTTTGTTCTTATCCACGCGGTTATTGTAGCATAACTCTCCGTCTTGTTTATTTGCGATTTTATTTGCTAAATGACTAACAAATCGATTACCGTATTTCCTCTTATTAGCGCCCCCGGTGCTTATTTAAAATCTGACTCAAAAAGTGCGGCGCTAATAAGAGGGCGGCGCTTATAAAATAATTTTCAAAATGGTATAGAAATAAATTTTATTTAATAGAATTTTCTCGCTCTTCAAAAACAATAAAACAAAATAAAAGATCGGCTAAGACCTTGGATCGTGAAATGAAGAAACGAAAAGAACTATTGACTTATTTCTAACTTACGTACGAGCCTCAGTTTGTGAAAATGATGAAATTTCCCTGGTTTATGAAAGATAAAATATAATTTAGAAGCTAAAAAAACATATTGTATTGTATAACTATCCTTCTGTATGGGTTACTGATCTTTTTAGAGGGCGGCGCTAATAACATAATTTTGCTCCAAGGTGCGGCGCTTATTAGAGGGCGGCGCTAATATGAGACCCGGCGCTAAGAAGAGGAAATACGGTACTTTCATTACCCATTTCTCCATTCGTTCTGAAAACTAAAGGCGTGAAGGTGGCGTGTTCTATATCGATTACTCGCATCAGGTATTCACGCTTTTTGGACATCTCATGTTCGCGAAAAATACTGGATGTGTCTCGACTTTTGTTTGATGCAACGTCCTGTATTTATTTGGTTCTTTTTGAAAGGCATGTACCAATTTTTAAAAATATCACCTTGTACAAGCTGTAAAAATCGAAGAAATAGCGATTATGATTCTTAGTTATCAAAAAAACTTTCTCGTTATAAGAATGAGTGGCGACCCTCTATTTTTAAACACAAGTGATGAAATATTAACATATATAACTTTGATAAACCTCTAAAGTATATACAAACATAAGTTAAAAAATTGGTGAAACGGAAATTCTCACACTTAACGTAACGTAATCTCATACGTAATCGAATCTAACAGAAATAATAAAGATTAACCAAAAATATGAACGTCAACTCTTATCAAGAACAAAGTTTCACAGTTCACAAAGAACAATTCAAGAATTTTCAACAACTCTCGCTCCTTTCTTTTCGAGTTCTCGGATCTCTACAGGCAGTTCTTCTTTTCTTTTCACACCTGTAGCTACCTTCATGTTCGATTGAATAAGTCCATTGCGGTTCAAAACTTTCTTCAAAAGATGTGATTGAACTTCTTCGTTTCCCTCTTTAATGATCTTTTCAACCATCTTTATACCGTTTTGAAGTACCCCGATATCTCTCTCGATATCTGCGAGCCTGTCTTGGTTTTCCGTTCCAATTGTTCTTTTTCTGCTTTGTAGATCTCATATTGTGCATGCGAATCCTTACATTTTGAAATGAGGTCTATACCTCAAAGTTCTCAGAACCTCCGTTTCGAACAAGGTAATCCTTCACATTTCGTAATGCATTTAAAGTATCCTCATCCTTCTTGTTTCCATGTAATTCGAGATGCTGCTTCGTGATTGAAAATCCACTTTCTGTATCAGCGTTTCCGTGAGAGAGCGTAAGAATAAGGTTCACAAACGTAACCAGTTTCAAATACTTGGGTCTTCCTTCAATGTCAATAATACCGCCAACATTTCTCCAAAAATGATCTATACGAACATATTTTGAATCGTTGTCAGTATCGGTTGCTGCCACATCAAGTAAACCATATACGTATTTCCAATAGGAATACACTTCTCTCTTCTTCTCTTTTGGCTTTGCTTCATAAAAGGCAGATGTGATCTTTTCAAGTTGAAAGAGTTTAAGAGTTTAAACTCTTCCGCTACTACATCAATCAGACTGTCTGTAGAATCATAATCTTTTATATTGAAGATTTTCTTCAATGCGCCAGGCTTTAGAGTTCTACAAATATTATAGCATAGCCTTTTAATTGCCAGAACTCCCTTGCTTCCACCATTACTTGGATGACAAAGGTATTGCGCATCGTGTACTACTTGCTCATCTATTGGCAATTTCTCTAGCAGGTATCCAGCTGACTCAGTAATTGCTTCCTCCATGTTTTGTTTCAACCTCTTCTTTTCCAACTCATCCAGTTTTGATTTCTTAAACTGAAGCTCGGTTTGAGACCCAAAACTGCATGAACTTTTATGGTTTGATTGCAGTCTCACGTTGATCTGCTGTAAATTTTTTACATGTTTCATTGCATAACCCTGATCTCCCTTTTTCACCAAGAAAACTTCAACCTTCAGGAATTTGTCGAATACGGTGTGCAACAACTGCAGGCATTTTTGATAAAGTAAATGAATCAATGGTGCATTAGTTTCGAAAGTTTTTATGAATTTCCGAAAATCCTGGGCAAACGAAACAACAAAAGCGATGACAACGGGAATCTTTTTGTTTTGCAGATAACCTTTGATACGAGCATATCTTGCAGTAGAGGAAATGCCCTTTGAACCAGTGAACCCAGGAAGGGTTGGAACTTTCCTGAGAAAATACTCAGATAGATTTTCCCACTGCTCCATTAATTTCATTAGAACTTTCTCCAAGCTGAGCCATCGAGTCGAGCAATGCTTCTCCATCATCTTGGCAGTAACTCCAGTGATCTCATGGCAGGCAGTGTACTGTTCTCTCCTAGCAGCCAAATACTTCAAAAAAGTGGAAATCAATGAACATTTCGTCTAAATCAACAATGCTCCGCTTCAATGCCTTGTGAACATTGAAAGGGAAAGGGACAAGTACCCACTTCTATGGTTGAAAATTCTTCCTTTAGTTTAGTCTTAAACAGCAGGTTGACATTTGGACCATCCATGCCTAGGGCTAACATGAAATTAGGGTTTAAAGCTGCTTTTTTCATAAACTCGTGAAAGTGGACCAACATATCATCAGCGGTGCATCTTCCAACGTACAGAGATCCACAATATGCAGAAGATATTTCCTTGTGTTTTGGGCTGAAGTAAGTGGCATAGCCATCATACTGTTTCTTGACTTTGCTATTTGTTGTTTCATCAAAATGGAATGTAAAAGGCCGGCCTTGAAGATCACTCTGCACAAGTTCCTTGATATACGGAGAGATACCAAATTGTATGACATACTTTACTTTTCCACGACCCTGACAATAATTTTTGGCAATATTCGAATCGGGAAACATGCGCCGGTATAAATCATTGTCCTTTTCGCACGAGTTAAAAGAAATGTTATTTTCGACCACATTGAGAGCACAGACTATAACAGCGTTCCACGCCTGCTGCTCACTTGTTAGTACAACTTTCGTATTTCCTCTTTTCATGAAAAAATCTTGACCACTGGAGGCAAAAGTAGCTTGAGAATTTGCATTGTTCAATCTTTTCAAATGTTTATCAACTTTTTCATGCCTTTAGATCACACCAATTCCAAACTCCACATTCAATGACGAATTGCAGGCTGTACAACGTGCCAAGTAAACATTGGATTTATCTTTTACCAACCATGGTCTATTTTGTTGCCATGATGTCTGGAACTTTGTTTTACCCATTTTTTATTTACATTTTACTAGGTGAAAGAATGGATGAATTATAACAACTTAAACAATCTACACAAGAATAAAATGAACAATACTGAGAGTTAACCTAAAGAAAACGGCCAAAATGAATGACAGTTGTGCTTGCACAGTACTGTATTATCAAGAATGAGTTCAATTTAGTTATTATATACAAAAAAAATTGTTTGACAAGTTTGACAAAACATATTTCAGCAAAAAAAATGCTAAAAACATGAAAACATTCCAAATAGAGGTAAAACATGAAAAACATGCCCAGTTGCATGCCTGTATTATTCAGACTACAATGTCTGCTCATCCCGTTAAAACATTCGGTTTCAAGTTAGCATGTTTACGGCGCTATTGAGAACCAGACTAAGATTTCTTAGAATATATTTCGTAGTACTACATTTTCTTAACTATTTGAGGGCATCTAGATCTTGGTAGTTTCTTATAAAAAAAATTACGTGTACTCTTGTTACAATGCTCTCTATGTACTATACCGCCGCAACAATGGGAAATTGCTACAGTTGATAAACAACAGTGGGTTTTATGAAAAGGATTGACTGACTTGTCAGCAAGGCCTTCTTTAAATCCACGCCAATAATTTCCTACACTGTACTTTATACAATTTTAGCTACAATTTCTTTATTATAACATTTTACATATTTATAAGAAAATTCGAATTTTCTAGGGGACATCTAAAATGTATGGCCCCTTACGGATTTGTGATAAGGTGTACAAATTATCAGTAAAAGTAAAAAATATTAGATACATATAAATATAAACTTGCTTACAAAATGAAATTCATAAAAAATAACACGGAACAGTTTAACAGATGTGACGGCAAGTCCAATTTTGTTTAAAACTTTCATTGTTTAATCGAAAATATTCTCATAGTCTCATATCTCGAAGTATATATGTTTTGAAAATATTTTATTAAAGTAGCCATTTTCAATTTTGTATTGAATGATCGACATCAGGTTTACCATACTTAGAAATAAAATATTCGTATCGATGAAAAAATATTTCTTTTGCGAAATTGTACAGTTGTCGATCGAGATCAGTAACCGCACGAATTCTCTTTTTCTGCTTTTCTGTCATGTTGAATGTTTTTAAATATTCATTTGATTTACTTTCCCGGTGCTGAAATGGTTCAATAAATTTTAAATTAAATGTCTTTTCGAACACAAACTGACTCTCAACAGGGTACTCCAACAAACCAAAATAAGCTATAGAAGCTAAATTACGCTTTGCACTGTTCAGAAGTTGTAAGCTGAGGTCTTCATCTGCGCGGATTGTTGCTGGATCACAACCGATTTGTGAAATATTGGCCAACATCCATGTTTGTCGATTGAACGCAGGGTTTCGGGGACATGATAGAAAACTATTTAATGATAGGCTGGTCCATAGAGACCTTTTGAAACATTGTGGGATTCTCTTGGAAAATGGTGTCCCTTTACACAGTTTGGTAGTATCTAGCCACATTGCACCTTCTAACACGTGGTGATATTCGCTGACCAGTCTAAAAAATGGATCTCGAAGGTTGGTGGCATAAAAATAACGACGTTTTCGTGATGTATACTGAGAGTTCATGAATTTCGGTGTGCAATCAAGCAAGTTTTCCAGGTGTGGGTGTACACTGCACGGCCATCCTGGAGTTGTATACCTGCAAACCAGCCAAATTTCACTACTCCTTTTTCGTCGGCACAAACAGTTTGGAAATTTACCAGTGCACTTGCAATTGCTGTTTTTGATGTTTGAAACAAGATGTTTCTCCATTGTAGACCCTCCTGTTTTTTGGATATGTAAAAATGATAACACATCATTTTTGTCTTTGTTAAATTCTCTAAGTGGGAACTTGAAGTTTGCTTTCATACTGGGTTGGACGGTATTAAGAAGTTGTATTTTAATATAAAAACCACTTAAAATAATAATAATACTAATAGTAATAATCACAAAAGTCTGAATTTTCAACATTTTATCCAATCAACAAAGTTGCACAAAAAACATGGAGCGCACAATGAAGAGTAACATGGAAGTAATTTCAAAGGATACCAACTGTGAAGTGAACTTTGTTAGGACATTTACAAGGGGTGTATTGCAGAAAGAGAAACAAATACCTAATGAAAGGAAATCGCCAGCCGCAAAAGGAAGTTTAGCAATGGATATCTTTGTCTATATATTCGCACCTAAATGTCCACAAATGTCACTGCAGGGAAAACAAACCGCTATATTAAGCAGACGTACTGACAAGTTTCGACGTGTGCAAATTCTCGCTTCGAACATCGATTCTGCCCGCCATATTAGTTTAAATGTGATTCTATCTAAAATGTGGATTCTACAGTTACGTCATTATCCGAACACCGGACGTAGAAAGGTCCAAGATGGCGGACATTAGTTTCACTTGTCGGCAAATACATCTTACAAATCCTTCCATTCATCATCAATTAGTTCGGTATTTACAAGTTTAGTAGGAACTCATGACTAAATTACATTACAAGCATTAGAATTTAATTTGATCCTACTTGTCGGTCATTTTGAGGCCCTTGACGGCACATGTCGGTACTTGACGTAACTTGTCGGTCAGTACGACACATAGTGAAGATAGTGGAAAGAGGATTCAATCAAAAATTTTATCAATGGTGTTAAATTGTGCGGCTTTTGGTGGTAATAACCATAGTAAGATGGAAAATAAACTTAGATTCTTTAGGTTTCCGATCAATAATCCCGAGTTGCGACGAAAGTTGATAAATGCAAAGGGAAACATGGAACTGACTGGAATCCCACAACGAGGGATTTTCATTTATTCGGTGTTCGTTTTGTTGGAGGTGAGTGTGTATATAATATATTATCATTTTTGCTTAGAAATTTATTTTTTTCATTGCAGAATTTGGAAATGCCATCAAAGTAAGAAATGATCTAAAAGATTCGGAGCAATCTTACTTTGCAGAAACTGAAAATTTGAGAAAGGAAAGAGACGCTGCCAAAGTAGTTGGTGCTGAGTTAAAAAACAAGAATTTCTCGTGTATTACATTGTGAAAAGATTTGTATAAATTCAAGTATTACTCTGGTATCACTGTTGAAGTGTTTATGATGTTATATTTTTGCAACCTAATTTACCAGAAAATAGTCGATGTAAACTTAGTGCCAGGGACCAATTATTCATGACACTTATGAGGTTGAGATTGGACAATCCCAATCGCATGACTGTCAAATCAACCATGAAAGATCTGCGGGGACAATGAAATCTGCAGGTGCAGTTTACATTTTCAGTCGGTCCCTCACTAATTATGGTTTGATTTATAATCTCGGAGATGGAGACACAAGCTCTTACAATGATGTTGTAAAGGCAAATCCGTATATAAGTCATAATGTTGTACCGGTAAAGTAAAAATGCATACATTGGCAAAAACGCATTGGGAAACGACTGCGCAACATTTCATATAATGGAAGTAAAACTCCCCTTTCAGGTAAAGGGAACTAATAAATGCATAGACTCGATGCAGAACATTGGGAACATATGCACTACGAAGAAAACAATACATTGGCTATATTTTTGTTTCATTTCACGGATGCAAAAGATCCCTATGATAGTCACAAGTATTGCCCACGCAATTTATCGAGCTGGTGCATGTATTGGTCTAGAAAGTAATAAAGCCTATAAATTGCCAAATGCTCTACCTCCTTGGATCAAAGCTATTATTAAACCCATTTTTAAGGATTCGATGTGTGACGACCAGCTACTTGAAAGATATATACACTGTAAAACTGAAAATGCCAACGAAGCCCTAAATAGGATTATATGGGGTCGTGTTCCTATCCTTGTTGCAAGCCCGTACCGCACAGGAAATTTTTATTCGAAAATAAAAATAAAATTGGGAGTTTTTTTGAAAAATAACAACATTCAAGCCAGTACCGCACATGTCACATGCGTTGCCCCCCCCCCCCCTCCCAACATTGTTACGGACACTCTCTTCAATTGGCAGTAAAGGACGTATGCTTCAAAGTGAAATGTTTACGAGAAGCTTTTGAATGTTCTCACGAAATATGCAATTTAGTTAAAAAATCTCCTCAACGGGAAACGCACTTAAAAAACACGCGCATTGAAATGGAAAGTGAAAAGGAAGGTATTCATGCCTTTTGCCCTACACGGTGGACGGTAGCAGCGAGTACTCTTACCTCAATTGCTTTGGATTATGATGAGTTAACTGAACTGTGGCAATTGGGTGTTTTAAATGATACATCAATGAAGGGACAAATAATTGGTATACAAAGCAAAATGGCAGATTTCAACTTTTATTTCGGATTGTGATTGGGAGCGACTCTGCTGAACCAGACAAACAATTTAAGTAAAGCTTTACAAAGTTCGTCAATTTCAGCAGTCGAAGGACAAGCCTTGGCAAAAGTGGTTGTTGAAACCCTGAGAAATAAGAGAAGCGAAGAGAGTTTTAGCCTTTTTTGGGAAAAAGTAACGTATGAAGCTGACCAAAATAAGACTATAAAGGAACCAACATTACCACGTCTTCACAAATTGCCAAAAAGAAACGATGCCTTCATATACCAAGGAAACGGGACTGATTTTGCAGTTGAAGGGAGATCACCAGCTCAGTTTTCTTTTCACCAAAAGAAAGGTACAAGTTGATATACCTCGATGCGCTTGATCGACTTATTTCATCAATAGAAGAAAGATTTCATCAACCTGACTACCAAATGTTCGCTATCATGGAATCGATTCTGATTCGATCTTTTCAAGGAGAGCCTGTCGACGAGAATTTCTTCAAACGATTTGATGGTATTAGCTCTTTTGCAGAAGTTTACGAAGGAGATATTAACATAGACATCCTTATGACCCAACTGAAAATGCTGCCGGAATTAGCGATTCAATCAGATATCGAACCAAGATCAATTAATTTTACCACAACTCTAAAGTTATTGCGAACGAAAGTTGATGAGTCAAACATTTGGAAAACATTTTGAATCGAGGTCATCACTTTAGTAAAATTAATACTTGTTGTACCTGCCACAAACGCAGTAAGCGAAAGGGTGTTTTCGGCACTTCGAAGAGTTAAAAGCTATCTTCAAGCAACAATGACAGACCAGCGTCTTTTTAATGTCATGATGTGCCATGTTCACAAGGGGGCTTGTGATAAACTTGATATAATTGAAATAGCCAACAACTTTGTTGAAATTGGCAACAATTACATACCAACAACTTTCACAGGAATTCTGACGTTGACCGTTTATATGTACAAAGAAGGAAAGGAGGCCGGGGGCTCAAGTCAATTCGCTTAGCATATGAAAGTAGAATAGTGACTGCCAGGCACCATCTTATTAATAATAGCAACAGAAACAAATACATCGAAAAAGTTAAGCAACATGAAGATCAAAAATTACTAAGAGTAGGAAAAGAGTTGTTGCAATCTTTGGACATTACAGACAATCAAGAGCAGAAACCCAGGAATACTGAAAAGACTTACGTGATCAAATACCTTGAAAGAAAATACCAAACGTTCATCGATAAAGCACTGCATGGGTACACACAAAAAGTAATTGCTGCAAACAACGAAATAGATATACAAACAACTCGTGAATGGATGACAAATAAATACATAAACTCACATTTCGAAGCATATGCGTGTGCAATTGAAGAGCAGGAAATCGGCACCAAAGATATTATCTACCGAAGAAAGCGACTTCATAACCAGCAGCCAACAACTGACAACAAATGTCGACTGTGTAAACATCAAGTTGAAGACATTACTCCATCGTCAGCAGCTGCCCGAGAATGTCTTCGAGATACTATCTCCCACTAAGACATGACGTTGTGGCAAAACACGTCTACGAAAGTTTACGTAAAAAACATCAACTCGACACTAAAGTTCAGTATGCAGATCAGTTCATCGAAGAAAATCGCGAATACGAATACTGGTGGAATATGTCAATCAAAACACCTGCGAAAGTTCAACATAATCGTCCTGACCTCCTAGTTTGGAACTCCTCAGATAAAACGTGCTATGTTGTCGAGTTTAGCTGTCCTGCAGATGTGAATGTCGTCCGGAAAGTCGTAGAAAAAGAAAATGTATATGGGCCCTTGATGCGAATGTTGCAATTAATGTATGTTGACTATAAGTTTGTCTTCGTGCCTATTATTATTGGGGCACTTGGTGCTGTTCCAAAAAATCTTAAAATCAGTCTTGATAATCTAGGTTTTGATAAAAATGAGTCGAAAGAAATCATTTATAAGCTCCAACAAAAAGCTATACTAGGCACTGTTAAAATTGTTAAAACTTTTATGAATTTTAAAAAGTAGATTTTGAATTTACGATTTAAATTTGTTTTTCTGCGGACTAGTTTTAAATTTTATTTTAAGTAGAATTTTTACTTTACTGTTTGAAGTATTTTTATAATCTTTGCTCTAGTGATTAGGGCCAGATTTTAATTGTATAGTACATTTTAACTCATTTGAAATATATACCTTACATACATACATACATACATACATACATACATACATACATACATACATACATACATACATACATACATACATACATACATACATACATACATACATACATACATACATACATACATACATACATACATACATACATACATACATACATACATACATACATACATACATACATACATACATACATACATACATACATACATACATACATACATACATACATACATACATACATACATACATACATACATACATACATACATACATACATACATACATACATACATACATACATACATACATACATACATACATACATACATACATACATACATACATACATACATACATACATACATACATACATACATACATACATACATACATACATACATACATACATACATACATACATACATACATACATACATACATACATACATACATACATACATACATACATACATACATACATACATACATACATACATACATACATACATACATACATACATACATACATACATACATACATACATACATACATACATACATACATACATACATACATACATACATACATACATACATACATACATACATACATACATACATACATACATACATACATACATACATACATACATACATACGGTACTTTCATTACCCATTTCTCCATTCGTTCTGAAAACTAAAGGCGTGAAGGTGGCGTGTTCTATATCGATTACTCGCATCAGGTATTCACGCTTTTTGGACATCTCATGTTCGCGAAAAATACTGGATGTGTCTCGACTTTTGTTTGATGCAACGTCCTGTATTTATTTGGTTCTTTTTGAAAGGCATGTACCAATTTTTAAAAATATCACCTTGTACAAGCTGTAAAAATCGAAGAAATAGCGATTATGATTCTTAGTTATCAAAAAAACTTTCTCGTTATAAGAATGAGTGGCGACCCTCTATTTTTAAACACAAGTGATGAAATATTAACATATATAACTTTGATAAACCTCTAAAGTATATACAAACATAAGTTAAAAAATTGGTGAAACGGAAATTCTCACACTTAACGTAACGTAATCTCATACGTAATCGAATCTAACAGAAATAATAAAGATTAACCAAAAATATGAACGTCAACTCTTATCAAGAACAAAGTTTCACAGTTCACAAAGAACAATTCAAGAATTTTCAACAACTCTCGCTCCTTTCTTTTCGAGTTCTCGGATCTCTACAGGCAGTTCTTCTTTTCTTTTCACACCTGTAGCTACCTTCATGTTCGATTGAATAAGTCCATTGCGGTTCAAAACTTTCTTCAAAAGATGTGATTGAACTTCTTCGTTTCCCTCTTTAATGATCTTTTCAACCATCTTTATACCGTTTTGAAGTACCCCGATATCTCTCTCGATATCTGCGAGCCTGTCTTGGTTTTCCGTTCCAATTGTTCTTTTTCTGCTTTGTAGATCTCATATTGTGCATGCGAATCCTTACATTTTGAAATGAGGTCTATACCTCAAAGTTCTCAGAACCTCCGTTTCGAACAAGGTAATCCTTCACATTTCGTAATGCATTTAAAGTATCCTCATCCTTCTTGTTTCCATGTAATTCGAGATGCTGCTTCGTGATTGAAAATCCACTTTCTGTATCAGCGTTTCCGTGAGAGAGCGTAAGAATAAGGTTCACAAACGTAACCAGTTTCAAATACTTGGGTCTTCCTTCAATGTCAATAATACCGCCAACATTTCTCCAAAAATGATCTATACGAACATATTTTGAATCGTTGTCAGTATCGGTTGCTGCCACATCAAGTAAACCATATACGTATTTCCAATAGGAATACACTTCTCTCTTCTTCTCTTTTGGCTTTGCTTCATAAAAGGCAGATGTGATCTTTTCAAGTTGAAAGAGTTTAAGAGTTTAAACTCTTCCGCTACTACATCAATCAGACTGTCTGTAGAATCATAATCTTTTATATTGAAGATTTTCTTCAATGCGCCAGGCTTTAGAGTTCTACAAATATTATAGCATAGCCTTTTAATTGCCAGAACTCCCTTGCTTCCACCATTACTTGGATGACAAAGGTATTGCGCATCGTGTACTACTTGCTCATCTATTGGCAATTTCTCTAGCAGGTATCCAGCTGACTCAGTAATTGCTTCCTCCATGTTTTGTTTCAACCTCTTCTTTTCCAACTCATCCAGTTTTGATTTCTTAAACTGAAGCTCGGTTTGAGACCCAAAACTGCATGAACTTTTATGGTTTGATTGCAGTCTCACGTTGATCTGCTGTAAATTTTTTACATGTTTCATTGCATAACCCTGATCTCCCTTTTTCACCAAGAAAACTTCAACCTTCAGGAATTTGTCGAATACGGTGTGCAACAACTGCAGGCATTTTTGATAAAGTAAATGAATCAATGGTGCATTAGTTTCGAAAGTTTTTATGAATTTCCGAAAATCCTGGGCAAACGAAACAACAAAAGCGATGACAACGGGAATCTTTTTGTTTTGCAGATAACCTTTGATACGAGCATATCTTGCAGTAGAGGAAATGCCCTTTGAACCAGTGAACCCAGGAAGGGTTGGAACTTTCCTGAGAAAATACTCAGATAGATTTTCCCACTGCTCCATTAATTTCATTAGAACTTTCTCCAAGCTGAGCCATCGAGTCGAGCAATGCTTCTCCATCATCTTGGCAGTAACTCCAGTGATCTCATGGCAGGCAGTGTACTGTTCTCTCCTAGCAGCCAAATACTTCAAAAAAGTGGAAATCAATGAACATTTCGTCTAAATCAACAATGCTCCGCTTCAATGCCTTGTGAACATTGAAAGGGAAAGGGACAAGTACCCACTTCTATGGTTGAAAATTCTTCCTTTAGTTTAGTCTTAAACAGCAGGTTGACATTTGGACCATCCATGCCTAGGGCTAACATGAAATTAGGGTTTAAAGCTGCTTTTTTCATAAACTCGTGAAAGTGGACCAACATATCATCAGCGGTGCATCTTCCAACGTACAGAGATCCACAATATGCAGAAGATATTTCCTTGTGTTTTGGGCTGAAGTAAGTGGCATAGCCATCATACTGTTTCTTGACTTTGCTATTTGTTGTTTCATCAAAATGGAATGTAAAAGGCCGGCCTTGAAGATCACTCTGCACAAGTTCCTTGATATACGGAGAGATACCAAATTGTATGACATACTTTACTTTTCCACGACCCTGACAATAATTTTTGGCAATATTCGAATCGGGAAACATGCGCCGGTATAAATCATTGTCCTTTTCGCACGAGTTAAAAGAAATGTTATTTTCGACCACATTGAGAGCACAGACTATAACAGCGTTCCACGCCTGCTGCTCACTTGTTAGTACAACTTTCGTATTTCCTCTTTTCATGAAAAAATCTTGACCACTGGAGGCAAAAGTAGCTTGAGAATTTGCATTGTTCAATCTTTTCAAATGTTTATCAACTTTTTCATGCCTTTAGATCACACCAATTCCAAACTCCACATTCAATGACGAATTGCAGGCTGTACAACGTGCCAAGTAAACATTGGATTTATCTTTTACCAACCATGGTCTATTTTGTTGCCATGATGTCTGGAACTTTGTTTTACCCATTTTTTATTTACATTTTACTAGGTGAAAGAATGGATGAATTATAACAACTTAAACAATCTACACAAGAATAAAATGAACAATACTGAGAGTTAACCTAAAGAAAACGGCCAAAATGAATGACAGTTGTGCTTGCACAGTACTGTATTATCAAGAATGAGTTCAATTTAGTTATTATATACAAAAAAAATTGTTTGACAAGTTTGACAAAACATATTTCAGCAAAAAAAATGCTAAAAACATGAAAACATTCCAAATAGAGGTAAAACATGAAAAACATGCCCAGTTGCATGCCTGTATTATTCAGACTACAATGTCTGCTCATCCCGTTAAAACATTCGGTTTCAAGTTAGCATGTTTACGGCGCTATTGAGAACCAGACTAAGATTTCTTAGAATATATTTCGTAGTACTACATTTTCTTAACTATTTGAGGGCATCTAGATCTTGGTAGTTTCTTATAAAAAAAATTACGTGTACTCTTGTTACAATGCTCTCTATGTACTATACCGCCGCAACAATGGGAAATTGCTACAGTTGATAAACAACAGTGGGTTTTATGAAAAGGATTGACTGACTTGTCAGCAAGGCCTTCTTTAAATCCACGCCAATAATTTCCTACACTGTACTTTATACAATTTTAGCTACAATTTCTTTATTATAACATTTTACATATTTATAAGAAAATTCGAATTTTCTAGGGGACATCTAAAATGTATGGCCCCTTACGGATTTGTGATAAGGTGTACAAATTATCAGTAAAAGTAAAAAATATTAGATACATATAAATATAAACTTGCTTACAAAATGAAATTCATAAAAAATAACACGGAACAGTTTAACAGATGTGACGGCAAGTCCAATTTTGTTTAAAACTTTCATTGTTTAATCGAAAATATTCTCATAGTCTCATATCTCGAAGTATATATGTTTTGAAAATATTTTATTAAAGTAGCCATTTTCAATTTTGTATTGAATGATCGACATCAGGTTTACCATACTTAGAAATAAAATATTCGTATCGATGAAAAAATATTTCTTTTGCGAAATTGTACAGTTGTCGATCGAGATCAGTAACCGCACGAATTCTCTTTTTCTGCTTTTCTGTCATGTTGAATGTTTTTAAATATTCATTTGATTTACTTTCCCGGTGCTGAAATGGTTCAATAAATTTTAAATTAAATGTCTTTTCGAACACAAACTGACTCTCAACAGGGTACTCCAACAAACCAAAATAAGCTATAGAAGCTAAATTACGCTTTGCACTGTTCAGAAGTTGTAAGCTGAGGTCTTCATCTGCGCGGATTGTTGCTGGATCACAACCGATTTGTGAAATATTGGCCAACATCCATGTTTGTCGATTGAACGCAGGGTTTCGGGGACATGATAGAAAACTATTTAATGATAGGCTGGTCCATAGAGACCTTTTGAAACATTGTGGGATTCTCTTGGAAAATGGTGTCCCTTTACACAGTTTGGTAGTATCTAGCCACATTGCACCTTCTAACACGTGGTGATATTCGCTGACCAGTCTAAAAAATGGATCTCGAAGGTTGGTGGCATAAAAATAACGACGTTTTCGTGATGTATACTGAGAGTTCATGAATTTCGGTGTGCAATCAAGCAAGTTTTCCAGGTGTGGGTGTACACTGCACGGCCATCCTGGAGTTGTATACCTGCAAACCAGCCAAATTTCACTACTCCTTTTTCGTCGGCACAAACAGTTTGGAAATTTACCAGTGCACTTGCAATTGCTGTTTTTGATGTTTGAAACAAGATGTTTCTCCATTGTAGACCCTCCTGTTTTTTGGATATGTAAAAATGATAACACATCATTTTTGTCTTTGTTAAATTCTCTAAGTGGGAACTTGAAGTTTGCTTTCATACTGGGTTGGACGGTATTAAGAAGTTGTATTTTAATATAAAAACCACTTAAAATAATAATAATACTAATAGTAATAATCACAAAAGTCTGAATTTTCAACATTTTATCCAATCAACAAAGTTGCACAAAAAACATGGAGCGCACAATGAAGAGTAACATGGAAGTAATTTCAAAGGATACCAACTGTGAAGTGAACTTTGTTAGGACATTTACAAGGGGTGTATTGCAGAAAGAGAAACAAATACCTAATGAAAGGAAATCGCCAGCCGCAAAAGGAAGTTTAGCAATGGATATCTTTGTCTATATATTCGCACCTAAATGTCCACAAATGTCACTGCAGGGAAAACAAACCGCTATATTAAGCAGACGTACTGACAAGTTTCGACGTGTGCAAATTCTCGCTTCGAACATCGATTCTGCCCGCCATATTAGTTTAAATGTGATTCTATCTAAAATGTGGATTCTACAGTTACGTCATTATCCGAACACCGGACGTAGAAAGGTCCAAGATGGCGGACATTAGTTTCACTTGTCGGCAAATACATCTTACAAATCCTTCCATTCATCATCAATTAGTTCGGTATTTACAAGTTTAGTAGGAACTCATGACTAAATTACATTACAAGCATTAGAATTTAATTTGATCCTACTTGTCGGTCATTTTGAGGCCCTTGACGGCACATGTCGGTACTTGACGTAACTTGTCGGTCAGTACGACACATAGTGAAGATAGTGGAAAGAGGATTCAATCAAAAATTTTATCAATGGTGTTAAATTGTGCGGCTTTTGGTGGTAATAACCATAGTAAGATGGAAAATAAACTTAGATTCTTTAGGTTTCCGATCAATAATCCCGAGTTGCGACGAAAGTTGATAAATGCAAAGGGAAACATGGAACTGACTGGAATCCCACAACGAGGGATTTTCATTTATTCGGTGTTCGTTTTGTTGGAGGTGAGTGTGTATATAATATATTATCATTTTTGCTTAGAAATTTATTTTTTTCATTGCAGAATTTGGAAATGCCATCAAAGTAAGAAATGATCTAAAAGATTCGGAGCAATCTTACTTTGCAGAAACTGAAAATTTGAGAAAGGAAAGAGACGCTGCCAAAGTAGTTGGTGCTGAGTTAAAAAACAAGAATTTCTCGTGTATTACATTGTGAAAAGATTTGTATAAATTCAAGTATTACTCTGGTATCACTGTTGAAGTGTTTATGATGTTATATTTTTGCAACCTAATTTACCAGAAAATAGTCGATGTAAACTTAGTGCCAGGGACCAATTATTCATGACACTTATGAGGTTGAGATTGGACAATCCCAATCGCATGACTGTCAAATCAACCATGAAAGATCTGCGGGGACAATGAAATCTGCAGGTGCAGTTTACATTTTCAGTCGGTCCCTCACTAATTATGGTTTGATTTATAATCTCGGAGATGGAGACACAAGCTCTTACAATGATGTTGTAAAGGCAAATCCGTATATAAGTCATAATGTTGTACCGGTAAAGTAAAAATGCATACATTGGCAAAAACGCATTGGGAAACGACTGCGCAACATTTCATATAATGGAAGTAAAACTCCCCTTTCAGGTAAAGGGAACTAATAAATGCATAGACTCGATGCAGAACATTGGGAACATATGCACTACGAAGAAAACAATACATTGGCTATATTTTTGTTTCATTTCACGGATGCAAAAGATCCCTATGATAGTCACAAGTATTGCCCACGCAATTTATCGAGCTGGTGCATGTATTGGTCTAGAAAGTAATAAAGCCTATAAATTGCCAAATGCTCTACCTCCTTGGATCAAAGCTATTATTAAACCCATTTTTAAGGATTCGATGTGTGACGACCAGCTACTTGAAAGATATATACACTGTAAAACTGAAAATGCCAACGAAGCCCTAAATAGGATTATATGGGGTCGTGTTCCTATCCTTGTTGCAAGCCCGTACCGCACAGGAAATTTTTATTCGAAAATAAAAATAAAATTGGGAGTTTTTTTGAAAAATAACAACATTCAAGCCAGTACCGCACATGTCACATGCGTTGCCCCCCCCCCCCCTCCCAACATTGTTACGGACACTCTCTTCAATTGGCAGTAAAGGACGTATGCTTCAAAGTGAAATGTTTACGAGAAGCTTTTGAATGTTCTCACGAAATATGCAATTTAGTTAAAAAATCTCCTCAACGGGAAACGCACTTAAAAAACACGCGCATTGAAATGGAAAGTGAAAAGGAAGGTATTCATGCCTTTTGCCCTACACGGTGGACGGTAGCAGCGAGTACTCTTACCTCAATTGCTTTGGATTATGATGAGTTAACTGAACTGTGGCAATTGGGTGTTTTAAATGATACATCAATGAAGGGACAAATAATTGGTATACAAAGCAAAATGGCAGATTTCAACTTTTATTTCGGATTGTGATTGGGAGCGACTCTGCTGAACCAGACAAACAATTTAAGTAAAGCTTTACAAAGTTCGTCAATTTCAGCAGTCGAAGGACAAGCCTTGGCAAAAGTGGTTGTTGAAACCCTGAGAAATAAGAGAAGCGAAGAGAGTTTTAGCCTTTTTTGGGAAAAAGTAACGTATGAAGCTGACCAAAATAAGACTATAAAGGAACCAACATTACCACGTCTTCACAAATTGCCAAAAAGAAACGATGCCTTCATATACCAAGGAAACGGGACTGATTTTGCAGTTGAAGGGAGATCACCAGCTCAGTTTTCTTTTCACCAAAAGAAAGGTACAAGTTGATATACCTCGATGCGCTTGATCGACTTATTTCATCAATAGAAGAAAGATTTCATCAACCTGACTACCAAATGTTCGCTATCATGGAATCGATTCTGATTCGATCTTTTCAAGGAGAGCCTGTCGACGAGAATTTCTTCAAACGATTTGATGGTATTAGCTCTTTTGCAGAAGTTTACGAAGGAGATATTAACATAGACATCCTTATGACCCAACTGAAAATGCTGCCGGAATTAGCGATTCAATCAGATATCGAACCAAGATCAATTAATTTTACCACAACTCTAAAGTTATTGCGAACGAAAGTTGATGAGTCAAACATTTGGAAAACATTTTGAATCGAGGTCATCACTTTAGTAAAATTAATACTTGTTGTACCTGCCACAAACGCAGTAAGCGAAAGGGTGTTTTCGGCACTTCGAAGAGTTAAAAGCTATCTTCAAGCAACAATGACAGACCAGCGTCTTTTTAATGTCATGATGTGCCATGTTCACAAGGGGGCTTGTGATAAACTTGATATAATTGAAATAGCCAACAACTTTGTTGAAATTGGCAACAATTACATACCAACAACTTTCACAGGAATTCTGACGTTGACCGTTTATATGTACAAAGAAGGAAAGGAGGCCGGGGGCTCAAGTCAATTCGCTTAGCATATGAAAGTAGAATAGTGACTGCCAGGCACCATCTTATTAATAATAGCAACAGAAACAAATACATCGAAAAAGTTAAGCAACATGAAGATCAAAAATTACTAAGAGTAGGAAAAGAGTTGTTGCAATCTTTGGACATTACAGACAATCAAGAGCAGAAACCCAGGAATACTGAAAAGACTTACGTGATCAAATACCTTGAAAGAAAATACCAAACGTTCATCGATAAAGCACTGCATGGGTACACACAAAAAGTAATTGCTGCAAACAACGAAATAGATATACAAACAACTCGTGAATGGATGACAAATAAATACATAAACTCACATTTCGAAGCATATGCGTGTGCAATTGAAGAGCAGGAAATCGGCACCAAAGATATTATCTACCGAAGAAAGCGACTTCATAACCAGCAGCCAACAACTGACAACAAATGTCGACTGTGTAAACATCAAGTTGAAGACATTACTCCATCGTCAGCAGCTGCCCGAGAATGTCTTCGAGATACTATCTCCCACTAAGACATGACGTTGTGGCAAAACACGTCTACGAAAGTTTACGTAAAAAACATCAACTCGACACTAAAGTTCAGTATGCAGATCAGTTCATCGAAGAAAATCGCGAATACGAATACTGGTGGAATATGTCAATCAAAACACCTGCGAAAGTTCAACATAATCGTCCTGACCTCCTAGTTTGGAACTCCTCAGATAAAACGTGCTATGTTGTCGAGTTTAGCTGTCCTGCAGATGTGAATGTCGTCCGGAAAGTCGTAGAAAAAGAAAATGTATATGGGCCCTTGATGCGAATGTTGCAATTAATGTATGTTGACTATAAGTTTGTCTTCGTGCCTATTATTATTGGGGCACTTGGTGCTGTTCCAAAAAATCTTAAAATCAGTCTTGATAATCTAGGTTTTGATAAAAATGAGTCGAAAGAAATCATTTATAAGCTCCAACAAAAAGCTATACTAGGCACTGTTAAAATTGTTAAAACTTTTATGAATTTTAAAAAGTAGATTTTGAATTTACGATTTAAATTTGTTTTTCTGCGGACTAGTTTTAAATTTTATTTTAAGTAGAATTTTTACTTTACTGTTTGAAGTATTTTTATAATCTTTGCTCTAGTGATTAGGGCCAGATTTTAATTGTATAGTACATTTTAACTCATTTGAAATATATACCTTACATACATACATACATACATACATACATACATACATACATACATACATACATACATACATACATACATACATACATACATACATACATACATACATACATACATACATACATACATACATACATACATACATACATACATACATACATACATACATACATACATACATACATACATACATACATACATACATACATACATACATACATACATACATACATACATACATACATACATACATACATACATACATACATACATACATACATACATACATACATACATACATACATACATACATACATACATACATACATACATACATACATACATACATACATACATACATACATACATACATACATACATACATACATACATACATACATACATACATACATACATACATACATACATACATACATACATACATACATACATACATACATACATACATACATACATACATACATACATACATACATACATACAAAAAAACCTCCCGGTACGGGCCTGTGTTGGTAGGGAAAACATTGAAATGGGAACATATTCAACAGTTATTCACTTCATTGATGGTAGAAAGGGAATTCTCAAAGTCTTAGGTAATTTCGGTTTGAAGGGTACAGTGTCTTTCAAATCCGCAAGTCAACTTCGCGTGTTTATGATAAGAAAACCTGGTGAAAGTGTAAAACGATGTTAAAAAAGTGTCAGAGCCATGAAGTAAGGAGATATTGACAGAATCAAAGTAAAAGACTCTTCTTATAATTATTAGAAATTATTAGGTCTTTTTTATATTGTGTTTTTCCCAAAAGTGAATTTTTCAAAGACCGTAGTCCACTAGAAACATGATATCTTCTGATAGGATAGAGGTTTTGACATGAAATTTTCAGTGTGAACTCAGTTTTACTATATGTACAATTTAACAGATAGAACCTTTTTGTTCTCCTTTAGCAAACTTGAGCAAATTATCAAAGTTGAAAATTACATAAAAAATCACATAAGTTGTGATTGTGAAATTCCAAACTCACAATTTGCAATTTCACAAGATATATCCAGAATACAAAATAATCTCTCTGTTCAATTATTCATCTGCTTTAAAGGAAGAAATTGTTGTGGGAAGAAAAAGTTGCGAAAGTTGCGATTTTACTTTCGCAACTTTAAAAGAAAAAGTCGCGTATATACATTAAATGTTGCGAGACAAGACATTCATAAAAAGTTGCGTACATTAAGTGTTGCGAGTGAAGTTGAACTTAACGATAATTTTTCTTGTCGTTCCAAGCAACTTAGGGTTTGGACAATCAATTTGTTCCAAAATTAATACAGCCTACGGATTATTTGAAAAATCGAAAACGGATTTTCTTATAAGCAGTTTCTACGGACCAGACTTTAATATTTCCATACCTCAATGTACACAGAAAGGTATAAACTTCATATAACTTTACTTATACAAAAAAGATCCAAGAACGTAGTTCAAAACGTACGGTGAAGAGAAACAAACTGTCATACGGAAGTGGTTTATGAAGTTTTCTGATCAAGGCAAAAAAGAACAAGACAAAATAAGAAAGAAACGATAATTATTGATTAGAATCTACGTTGAAATCTGATCGATTTTGTAAAAAATATTTATAGGCGAATATTCACGCACATTGCGTTTGTCGTTGTTCCAAGGAGATAACTTTTTAAAACAATATCAGACAACATTTTCATCATTAGAATTTGGCCAGTTTTGTTCGACATTGCTTTTTCTGATAAATTTTTGCAAAAAACGACAATTGGACCAGCCAAACTCTGGTTATTATTGTTCTGGTGCTTTTATAAAATAATAAGAAAAAAAGATGCGGAAAGAAATTGTTGCGAACACCGGAAATAATTAAAAGTTTCAGGAAGAAAAAGTTGCGAATTGTAAAAGAATTAATTGTTGCGGGAAGAAAAAGTTGCGAAAATTTGCTCGCAACATTTTCTTCCCACAACAATTTCTTCCTTTAAAGTAGTATGTATCTGCAAACGTGGAAAGTTTCATCATGTTTAATGAATGTGTTCTTAAAAGTTTTCTTGTCACAAAATTTGTCGATCTGATAAATCTTTCATGAAAATGATTCCTTGAGAGTCCCTAACCACATGAAATATAACTTAAATCATTCCTGAAAGGATTCCGAAATAGAGGACTAAAGTGTGACGTCACGTTTCCGTAGCAACCAAATTTTATATTCTAAACAAATCAAATTAGCAACGTAAAACACTATGCCTGACCAAAGCTTTCTAGAAATTGAACGTTTTATCGCGTATTGAAAAATACGTAAAAATGCTAATTGCAGAGCTCGATCAGATTTGGGCGGAATTTATTAGTGCAAAATACACCCTAATTTGCACTATTTTATTCTCGCCTTATTTTCTGTCCTTAAGGTATCGCTTTCTATTACCTTAAGGACATAAATTAATGCTGGTATAAAAGAATGCGTCATAAATGTTTGCGAATTAAGCCTAAAATCGCAAAATTAAATGTCGCAAACGATCAGGGCGGTACCCAAACCGCAAACATTTATGTCGCAAAATGCGAAAAAAAATTCTTTTAACGGTGTACATTAGTGAATGCAAAGTTTTTGATTTTTGGCGGGGAGCAGTAAAGAAAGAATGTTTCAAGTCAACACTTATTTATTCGGAATCTGAAATTTCAATGATTACATCTGTCTGTTTGGAAGGACTGCTGCCCGTAACAACTTTTTTTTTCTGAAAAAAGATCGGTTATCTGAATTATGGTTGCCAAATTTGGACCATGTCAATCCACTGGATGAGGAGACGTGGAGATTCGAATCCGCAGTTACAACTGGTGGTATAGACATTGAAAATTTTGTGACGCCGAAAGAAAGCTTCCAGTCAGATTCGGAAGATGAGTGGGAGTCCGATGGTGAAACAGATAATAATGGCGAACGGATGATAATGGTAACAATAGCGAAAGAAACATATTCGAAATATTAGAAGATGATTAGTCGCAATTTCGCGAAAAATTATTGTAATTGCTTTTGGTGTGGTAACAAAAAACATGCCCATAAACTTTATCACATTATTATTTATTATCGTCTATCTTCGAACCTGAAATCGCAAAAATTAATACTGCAAAATTTATGGAAAAGAACGAAATCACAAACAGTTATGTCGCAAAATCAATTTTTTTGGACCTTTCAAAAATTCGGAAACATTTATGACGCAATCTTTTATACCAGCATTAATTTATGTCCTTAAGGTATCATACCTTTCTCTTTATGGAAGACGGGGGTCGGATGAAAAATTACAAATGCATCAAAAATTGCCTTTTATAGCTATGATATACGAAGCCCTGTCACGAATAAGGAAGATCAAAGCGCTTTCAATTTCGAAATTTGATGTTTGTTTTTTCACAATGAAACCACTAACGATGATGATGTAACGCCGCCAAGTCTTGTTTCCTTTGTAAAGTTGAGATACACGCATAGATAAATAGGGTACAAGATCAAAATCATTTTCCGGATAAAGCTTAGATGAAACACTAAACAACATGTACGCATACAAAATAAAGAGTTTAAAAGTTCGAACCCGCTCCAATTCTGATATGTATAAAAACATTTAAATTAAATTTAGCTAGTCGTCAATCATGTTAAACTGCCGTAGTATATCTACACTACTTCGTATTTATCGACAATCAACGAGCGTTCCTGTGAATACTTCACCATGGATTTACTTTCGTTCTGCCTCACTTCCGATATCTACAAAAAAATTACAAAAAAAAAAATTATGCTAATCTTGAAAAACACGCTTTCTCAGTTACCATGGCAACCGTTGCTAGGAAAAAAATTCCCTTATTTAATTTATAGAATACAGTGAGTTGATTATCCCTACCAAAGTTTAGCCTGATTGGATAAAGCTATCTGGAGATAAAATGCCGCAATCCGCTCCATTCTTCGGTGTTGCCAGGGGCATGGCGCTTAGCAACAAGGTGAAAAAGGTGATAATTTTTTATTATGTACTTTCATTTTATAAAGAAATTTCATCTGTGTTGTGGTTATATTTTGAGTTTTCTCTTTATACCTTAGTTTGGGATTATTGGGTCTAGGACCTCCTTAAACAGAATGTCTCTGTGAAAGGATGTACAATGAAACATTCCTAAGTACCTGCAGATCGCACATGTTTTTGGTCGAGTAGAATGACACATCGACTGGGAAGAAGTCGTCCGGGTGACCTGCTATGGTGAACTCCAGGCTACCGTTCGGATTCGAGTCGTCGATTACGGGAAGCTGCCAGTTCAAGATTCCCTTCTTCGCGTCAAAGTGATAGTCGCCATCCATCTCTCCGATGTTAGGAGCTCCAACACCAGTACTAAAATCCAAAAGTACCATTTTCCCCATGTTCAATTAATGGCGGTAGTTGAATCATAAGATATCAGTCAAAAAATAAGATAAAAAGTAAATTAACATCAACTCATATAACATTTCTTTCGAATCAAAACCGCTACTCACGGCACTGGGACAGAAATGGTGACATCATTAAGTTCCAGATCCTTGGCTTGAAGTTCGTATTCTATAGTAACGTCACAATCGTCGTCGTTCTCGTTCGGCCAACAGTTTACTAATAAAGCAATATTTTTGTTACGAAACAAGATTTTCACAATCAAAATAAACAAAGAAGCAGATTATAAATGAAGAAAGGTATAATTATGGCGATTATAAAGAAAGAAAAGCATAATTATGCATATTATAAACAAAGAAAAGTATAATTATGCAGACTGTAAACAAAAAGCATAATTATGCAGATTATAAACAAAAAGTATAATTATGCAGATTATAAACAAAGAAAATTATAATTATGCCAATTGTACACAAAGAAAAGTATAATTATGCAGATTATAAAGAAAGAAAAGTATAATTATGCAGATTATAAAAAAAGAAAAGTATAATTATGCAGATTATGAACAAAGAAAAGTATAATTATGCAGATTATAAAGAAAGAAAAGTATAATTATGCAGACTGTAATTATGGCAATTGCAAACAAAGAAAGGTACATTTATGCAGATTATAAACAAAGAAAAGTATAATTATGGCGATTGTAAACAAAGAAAAGCATAATTATGCAGATTATAAAGAAAGAAAAGTATAATTAAATGAAATATTAGTTGTGTTATTATTTTTAAGAAAAATAAATAAATAATAATAATAATTATGTGAAAAATGGACAAACACTAATAATTAAAAGACACATTCAGAAGATAAGAAGTATTATGACTATAAAAATATTATAATTGTAAAGTCTTTTAAACATATCTCAATAAATTATGTACATTCGTGTTCACGAAAACTTACTTGTGAGTGGAATGAGATCATCATCTTTCGTTTGGAGACGCCATTTCAAGACACCAATCTCATTGTTTAGTGGAAACCCCTTGCCGCCTTGCTTTAAGCCAATCACAGACTCTTGCGCAAACAATTTTTTGTCCACATTTGGATGAGTCTATGAAACAGCCATTAACAGGTTATTGTGGACACATGATTGTGAGTCTCTTTTATGCGCCTGATGTTCTTGTAGGGTAGTTTTTGCGTGAGAAACTAATTGTGTTTTAGTTTGTGTAGTTGTGTATTTTAGTTTTTTTAGTTGCTCCTATTTAAATCAATAAAAGGCATAATTTTTCACTTTTCCTGGCATTATGAGCAATACAAACAAAATCAAAGAAATAATTAAGTTTGTTTTTATGAAGTAGAGCAAAGAGAAAGAATTAAAAAATATTAAAAATGTGACAAATTTATATACTATACTAAATATAAATAATTAAAACCGTTAATGGTGTCCTGAAGTAAATTTTCAAGAGATCATGACGAACTAAAAACGTAGAACGTAAAAGCATAAGAAACATACCTGCATTTGAAAGCAACTTTTAGCATTGTTATCAAGAGCAATGGAGATTTTGGAGAAGGCAGAATCAGAAACGCGAAGTATGACCAAGCCGCGTACTTCCATGTTCTGCAGGCCGCCATGACGACCAACACTCAACGAGATCTTCTCTTCGAATTTAACATGGACACTGAACAAAGAAGGCAAAAATGCTGACTTTGCACTAAATAGAATTGGTCATTCTCATAATTGCAAACTCATGAATACACCTACCAGATTCCTTTGCGTGAAATCATTGAATAAGCCATATTACAATTTAAAAGCACATTAAATAACTTAAATATATATATATATATTTTAAGAAAGGAAATACACAGGAGAGGCAGGGCCTATGACTCAAAAGAGTCCTGCATATTTAATTGACCCACACATAATTTTTGCTTTTTTTGTTTGTTTGTTATATATTAAAAGTAGAAATTTGTACTTCATTTCATTTCATTTAAAGGGATTTCAAACTCAAAACACAAAGGATTATGGTAGTTGCATTCACGAGTTTGCAATTATGAAAATTAGTAGAGTCAGATGATAAGCCTACATGGAAAAGTTTTACCTTGATTGAGGGACAGTAGGGGTTGGTGGTGCAGCCTTCGTGCTAGGTTTGATGGAGGAACTTGTGTTCACTTCTAAGAAAAAAAGAACAAGGATTTACACTGAATCTTTAGCTATCATTATTATTATCATTGTAAACATCTTTGTAAGTGCGTGCTAAATGGCTGTTTACTAAGGATATTCTAGCGCCCCATTTCAAAAGTACAATGAGAAATAACAGATTAAAACCACATGCCATTTTCTTGTTCTCGCCTGCTTAACAAAGTTGTATTCCATTTACACATAATTTGCCACACAAAATGAATTTTGAAACAACCGGTACAACAAAATTAAATAATTACCCCAAAAAATTTTGTGTTACAAGGAACAACTTTTTCGCAAATTTATAATAAATACATAATATATAAATATGTAATATATAAACAAAAGAGAAACTTTAAACGTTGATTACGTACCTGTACCCTCTTCACGCAATTTATCAACAAAAGAATCAATATCTTTTGATTTGCCGCCAAGTTTCATGGCTTTGCCTTTACCAGCAGACCTTTGAAAATCAAGGAAATCAGATTTACACTAATAAGGAAATAGCATAATATCGACTCAATGTCAATGTCAATATGCACTCAGGCTCTCAACACAAGTTGAGGAGAAACATTTGTGTCATAGTGTCCCGCACCCCTCACATAGGAGCACAGTAACGACTCACAATTAGCATGGCTATGTTCATCACAGTGCAAGTTGTTTTCAAAATAAATACAGAAGCCTCAGAAATATTCAACAAAATTTATTCTCGCATATTGCGTGATTTCAAATTTATCTGCAACACTAGTTAGTCTACATTACAACTTCAACTCAAAACTTGTTCAGACAGTGAATGTCAACTGAATCTGTATGCAAACAAAAATAATACTGTTAACAAACAAAAACAGACCTGGCATTGTAGTTATGTTTCGTGGGTGCAGTTTCCTGTATCTGTGCATGGTCACCGACATTAGCCACCAGGTTATCCTGTCGCATACCACCTTGATTCCCAATTCCACTACCACCAGAGAAACCAGAGAGAAAATTCCGACCCTTACCTGCTGCAACACGTGATGCTTGCAGTTCCTTTACCTTCCTCTTCATTAGCTCTTTGGCCTCCAGCTCTTGAGTCTGATAAACAATCCAGATATAATAGCTAACTAATAAAGATAAGTCTACAATTTTATCAAATAATAAGGAAAACAAGATTCATTTTTTTAAACTTTCTAAAGAAGAAGTACTTACAGCAATTTGAAAACAACTAAACTCTAAATATGAATTCAAAAAGATTTATGCACTCAGTTCTCAACAAAAGTTGAGGAGAAACGTTTGTGTCATTGTGTCCCACCACCCCTCACATAGGAGAACAGTAACAACTCACAATTAGCATGGCTATGTTCATCACAGTGCACAACTTACATTAAAGTGTAATTCCAAAATCATTAATAATAAAAACAACTAAAAACAAAGCAATTGCAGAATACCTTTCTGACAGCCAATATAACCCTCTCTTCATGGCTGTCCATTTCAATAAACGTACGGATTTGAGCAAGATTAACGTTTTCACGATAACCGAGCGCCACAATTTCATCAAATGCAAAAATCAATTGGAACGAGTTTTCTAATACATCGTTCTCTTCCAGAGTCCTACAGTACTCAGGCACCTAAGCGACGATAAAGAAAAAAACATTACAATACAACTTGTGTGCTGAGCGTATCGCAATTTTGAATGTATCAAATAAAAGCTGCTAATATATTTCGATATCATTAACGCACAATTCTTTCATAAATATAATATCAATTTTTACTAAATTTCTGAATATAAAAAGGTTACTTCTACAGGGTTGCTACCTGCATGAAAGCAAAGAGAGAGCTGAATAACAATCAATCTCACAGAAATATTATCGATAGCAAGCATCGGCACATAATGAAGGACGCAATTAGTTTATGATGATTTTTTTGAAAACTAACGCCGTCAACTTTTGCATGGCAATAACAAGGAAACCTCAAACTATTTTGCTTTACAATAAACTAAAAAAAATATTATAGAAATTTACTAAAACATACCACACGTGAAAAAAGCCTGAGCGTTTCAAGATCTTCTAATATATTGCTTGCTTTTGTCGTGATTAATAGCATGAAGAGTTTGTCAAGTGGCTGATAGACGTATCTCACACTTTCAGTTTCCATAAATGTGTGCTGTTGCTCTGTGTTCATCAGTTTGGGAAAAGCCGAAAGCAAGCCTTCGATGCGCGAACGAGACATCTCCACAAACTGACGTGATAACAATGCTGCGCGAATAATATATTACATTTAAAATTGTTCAACAGTTTTAACATTTATCTTATCGGGTTAGGAACATTTTTGAACTATTGTGTTAATAAACAAAACAAACAGATCTTCACAAAATCGGCTATCATTATTATATTATCTACCATCATATCAGTGACTTTTGTATGAACAGGTTATTTAAACCAGGTTTTCAAACAAAAAGATACTTCTGCATCATAACAATGAAAATTGATATAACATCACGTTCATATATGTTCATATATGATCAAACATACCTTTGCCATTTTTTGTACAAATTGCGGCAGCTAGCAGAACCTTTAATATGAGGAAAATGACTTTAATGACTATTCTTTAAAATATCCCTTAAGTTCTAGTGTTAGGGTACATAAGAATACCAGAATGCACCGGAATGGAGTCAAAACATATAAAAATGGAATGAATGATTGATATTTTTTTTAGCATTTTATGGTATATACTGTAATTTCAAGAAGTTATCATAATTGCATGATTTGTGTTCATGGAATATAGGAATCATCATCAAACAATGCTAATACGATGAAGCTTCGTGAATAAATCATAATACAAGAATGATTATTGTTGTAAACATGGCCAAGGTTTAACATGTGAAAATATAATATACACCATAAAACGCTAGAACATATCAATAATTCTTTCCATTCTGGTATATTACAACTCCGTTCCAATATTCTTATGTATTGTAGCATATACAGGGGAAACAATTTGCAGAAGTAGTTTTGTTTCCAATGTATGGTGATATACTGTAACCAAATTCTTATTTGAAAGTAGAAAATTATATTTTTTTCAATTCAGACTTTGTAAAATTACCCATATATATTTAGTGTCTACTTCAAAACTTATATTAAACTGTTGTCCTCACAACTGACAGGGCAACCATATCTTTGTTTTTCCATTGATGCTAACCAGACTTATTTCCAACTCTAACAGTTAAGCCTAATCTACATGAATTACGGTTAATGCTACACCTAGCCCTAATTATATTTCTAAACTTTTATAGAAATGTCTATTCAGTAGTACCAGATTGTTTGGTTCAATATTTGGCACTAAATCATCTTCATTATTAAATAATTTTTTCAAAAGTCTCAACATATATATTTTCTGTTTTCAATGAGTTACTTTAAAAAAAAATGGCAGCGTATGATTGCACCGACAAAAACAAAATTGATTTAACCTACCATATTTACAACCAATGGCACTGTTAGATGTAAGAATAACTAAATATTGTGTTTTGATTAAATAAATTTGTAAAAATATTTAAAGGTGATGGCAATACATTTATAAAAATGAACGTTTATCTCGCCACGTTTACAACACAGACGACAAACTTGAAATTAGAACAACAAGATGTGCAAAAAAGTATCTCTGTCGGTCCCAGGTTTATTTTAAAAATACCGGCACCGAAAAAAAATCATCGAAAATCAAAACATAAAAAATGGCAGCAGGAAGCACGCGTTCGAAAGAAGTTGGAAGTGCTGATATATATTTTGCTAAAAGGTTTGCTAATAATGATAAAAAGACTCGTGACAAAACATTGAAAAAGTTGAAAAACTGGATGCTCACCAAAGCAAAATCTGTTGAAGGTATGTGTTATGACTTTCATGAAAAAGATTCAAATTCACCTTTATTGAATGACAAATTTTATTTACATTTCGTATTAGTGGCAGTGTGGTACTTCACCCACCCAGTGGTGTATGTAATATATGTAATGGTCGTACATGACTCGTTTTTTGTGCAGACGACCAAAAATTAGGATATGTTAAAGTCTCAGTTGTCCGACCTGGACGACCATTGTTACCCCTATAATAACTTCTTTTTCTTGTAAATATTATTTTTTTAGTTTTATGAATAATCAACGTTACATTAACAAACAAAGAACTGTGATTAAAATCGTGCATGCAATTTATGATTTTCGTAAAAATGCGTTTTTTCTGCTCTTGCTAAAAGGTTTTAGTACGTGGGTGATTCATAGTATGAAATTATTTTTCACTCAAAAAGATCAGTATCAAGAGGTTTAAACTTTCTTTAAAACCTTGGTTAACTAGTGGTATTTTAAAATCAATCAATGTCCGTAACAATTTATATCGTAAATTCATTAGAGCGAAAAATGAATTTAGAAAATTCAGTCTGAAACGCCGTTATAATTTATATAGAAATCTCTTGAAAAAGATTATAAAGGACAGTAAACAAACTTACTATAAAAACTACTTGTCACATTGTTCAAAAAATCTTCGTCAAGTTTGGAATGGTATTCGAGAACTAATTAATTTAAAATCGAAAAATGATTCTTTTCCCACTTAAATAATAATGGTGTTTCAGTTACAGATTTAAATATGATTACTGAACAATTTAATTTGCACTTCATTTCTGTAGGCCAAAACATACAATTGAAAATTCATTATTCAAACACATGTTTTGATAAATATCTAATTAATCCTAATCCCAATAGCGTATTCCTGTCACCAACTAACAAAGGAGAGATTTCATTATTAATATCAAACTTAAGTTTTGGAAAGGCTTCAGGGCCTAATAGCATTCCTGTTTTTATCCTGAAAGACTTAATCAAAGAATTATCCATTGTGTGTTCTAAACTTTTTAATCTCTCTTTTGCAAAAGGTGTTTTTCCTTTATTTAAAAAAGGTTCTAAACTAGAGTGTACTAATTACAGACAGATATCTATTAAGCAAGTTATTAGAAAAACTTATGCATTCTCGTATCTATAATTTTTTGGACCGCTGTAAATGTTTAAACAAACTACAATTTGGTTTTTGTTTTAATCACTCCACTAATCATGCTTTAATAAGCATAACTGAAAAAATAAGAGAAGCTCTTGATAGTGATCTGTTTGCATGTGGTGTTTTTATTGACCTTAAAAAAGCTTTCGATACCATTCACCATGGAATTCTAATAAAGAAGCTTTGTCACTATGGATTACGAGGCATTGTAGAAGATTGGTTTACGTCCTATTTAACAGATCGACAACAGTTTGTTTCGATAAATAGTTTTAGATCGTCTCTGAAGAAAATTACATGTGGTGTGCCTCAAGGTTTTGTGTTGGGACCTATTTTATTTTTGATTTATATCGATGACTTACAAAACTGTATTAAGTATTCAACGGTGCATCATTTCGCTGATGGTACATACTTATTATACATTAACAGGTCAATTAAACATTTATGTAAAAAAATTAACTTTGATTTGAGAGGATTGAATGACTGGTTAAACGCAAACCTTATTGCCTTGAACACAGATAAAACTGAATTTGTAATTTTTAGGAGACCAAAAAAGACATTTGACGACGAAATTAAAATTGTGTTAAATGGCAAATGATTGTATCAATCTCATTTTATAAAATATTTGGAGGTTTTAATAGATGAACCTGTCATATGTCATAATTCATATCAATGGAATTTGTCTAAAACTGAATAGAGCAAACAGTATGCTTGCTAAAGTTAGATTTTTTGTTAATGAACAACTCTAAAAGATTTGTATTTTGCAATATTTTCTTCTAACTTGTGTTACTGCTGTCAGATTTGGGGTCAAAGAGGAAGTACTGATTTTAATAAAATATTGTCAATTCAACGCTCTGTGGTTAGAATAATTTAATATTCGACCTTTACAACTTCATATCAAAATTTCAAATATTTTATTTATTTTTGATTCACTAAAACAATATGTTCCTTCTTCAATTAGTCATTTTTTCTCGGAACACGAAATGCTTCTAATGATAAGCTGTTTTTACCTCATTTTAAAAGTACAACATATGGCAAATATTTCATAAAATACCAGAGCATTACTGATTGGAACAAATCAATTGGAAGCATTAACAAACTATTTCAAATAAAATACAAAGATTATCATTCTATTTTTTCTATTTTTGATTTAAGCAGAAAACAATTTCTTTGTTTAGTCAAGGTGACCCTCGCGAACGAGGGACATCTTTAATGGTGTGGTAACTGTATATAGTTATATATATATATTTACATTATTAAGTACCGTATTTTCTCCAATAAACGCCCCTCTCTTTTAAACGCCCCTCTCTAATAAACGCCCCCTTTAAAAGTAAAAATATTATATAAACGCCCCTCTCTTTCAAATGCCCCCCTCCCCCCCCCCCCTAGTGTGATGAAAGGGGGGCGTTTATTAGAAAAAATATAATATTTATTAAAAATTGATTCGGACGTTGAAGATGCCAATATTGAAGAGAATTTAATTGACTTTGATGATGAAGAAGATGACCTTGTAAATATTGAGGATATATAAAAAATATCTCACATGTCAAAAAAATATTTTTGTAAATAAATGCCCCTCTAAAATCTTTAAAATTTTATAAACGGCCAGGACGTTTATTGGAGAAAATACGGTATTTTCTTTTTATATTTTCAAATATTATTTAATTTGTTTTATTACGGAGTTACTATCTTGTTCAGCCTTAGGCTATTGAGTAACTCCCGCCAAAATATCTAAAACCAAATTTCCTTTTGTAATAAAGGTCTTTGTTGTTGTTGTGTCTTTGTATTGAGTTTCCGTATTAAATAAATAAATTGATTGGCTGTTGACACATTGGTATATATACTATGTAGAGAGACCTCTTTATGCTGAATGCCTTGTAAACAGAAGTAAACTGTTTCAAATAAAAGAAACAATACTCCTAAATTATGTATATATATATTAAAATCATAATATATACTTTATTAATACCTTTTGAACTTTTTTTTTCTTGAAAAAATGTAAAAAAGGCCAAATTATTGCTTATTTAGTTCCTTTTCTCTGAAACTTATTCTCTTCCGGAAGTTACCGCCTTGTTATGGATGGAATGGATTATTGATCGACAAAAAGATCAAATTTTTTAAGTTGCTTCCTCGAATAAAACCATAGTACTCCAGTACCAGTAGTTTGCTGCACCATTGTACTGTTGCTTATAAGACAGTTGCTTTAACATAAACAAAAATCTGTATAACCTCGTTAGAGATTCCTTTATCACCTGTCCTATTCTCTTCACACATTCCCTACATTCTTAATTTTAATTGCCATTCCTCAGCATTTTATTTTACTATTTAATATGCTTTAAAGCAGGGGTGTCCAACCTTTTTGGCCAAAGGGCCACATGCGGTTTATGAGTGATTGCGAGGGCCACTTGAGTGTTTGCTGCTAATTTGTAATCTTAGAAATGGCTGTCTTATAATTTCTAATTAAAACCCTCACACCAAAATTCTAATCTTAGAAATGTGTATTACCCTCTTTTACAATTACATGAACACTAAACACACCAAGATATAGTAAAGTCAACAAAGTTTTTACTACACGGCGACATTTCAATGTGAAGTTTGGCACTGTTTTTCTCTAACAAGTTTGGCAATATTTGGTGAGATGGACGATGTAGCGATGCAAAGTGAGTTTTCCATATGGCTGTCAGAAAAGTCTTTGAACTTCTCCCTTAAATCAGATGAGCACTGAAGATCAATCTAATCCACTCCATCTATAGGTTTTCAGATACCTCTTCTATCTTTACAGAAAAGGGACAGGAAAAAACATTGAAATATGCATAGCATACTTTTTAAAGCCAGCGAATCTGTGGTCGAAGTCTTCCCTTAGTTCTGTTATTAGTTTTGCGTATTTCTGGGAGTTTTGAACTTGAAGACTGTGAAGAGTTGGAAAGTGAAGTTCGTTATAAATTACATGGGGAATTAAATTGATAGCGCAGTGCAGTGTGCTTGTTAACTTGTTAAGTTATATCAATTTAAAATGAAATAAACACTTTTTTCTATATTACGAATGAATGAGAACAATTTACATATGTTTCGAAACAAATCACAAAACAACTGACTTTTTTTATTTGTAAAGAAGAAAAACGATCACACATCATTTCTGAAGGTGCGCAAAGGAACAAAATATGTTGCTCTCACACATGGCTTTTTTAGCATTTATTACAGTAGAAGAGCAATTTCTTTAACAATGTAGAGCAATATTGTTTCTGTATTTTTAAAGGACTCCCCCACATCTAAAAATATTTTAAAATCAAAGCACCCCCTCCCAAGGGACGTCTAAAGTCTATGGGCCCTTTGTGTGCATCTGTTGTCATTATTACTTAGGCATACAGAAGTAGCATCATCAACGTCTCTAGTTGCTTAAAAGCATGTACGTGAACTGATCATGAAATTCTATAACAACAACAACAATTACGATTAGTTCCGCTAAAGAAATCGTTGTGATTTCCACTATGTGTACCATGACATTTTGTAGTGTTAAAATTCTGATTTGATTGTTTGAAAACAGTTAAGTGATTCTATTTCCGCAGCACAACTAACTCGAAGCACCACTTCATTGGAGCTACATTCATTCTAAACAACATTCTTTACCTTTTGTGTTGCTTTTTTTCAACAAAAAGAACTTAGATTATGTGTTTTTCGTTCATAATTAAGTCAGCAAAATTTGAAAACAACATTGCTCAGGTGTGAAGAGAAAGAGAAAACATATGAAAACTGTTCATTTATTTTCCATCGCTTATGCGATTCTAATACTTATTAAAAATTATTATAAAGGATAAAATTTTGAAATCCAGAGGGCGCAATTTAATTACAAGAAGAATAAGGTTGAGTCTATTTTCAAATATGTTATATACAATGATTGATACTTGATTGACGACCAACCTCCAAAAAAGGAATACTAGACACTGGTCCAATGAATTTTTCTAAAGTGATTTACAAAATTTTCCGCAAGTGCAGTCATAAGAAACTGTTTTTGTTCATAATATATTTAGCATCTGAAACAATATTCCATTATTAGCAGGTTATTTTATTAAACATTTTGCTCGTTTGCGTGAATCAATGGTTTTTTTCTTCAATGAAATGCAGCACAATTTTTCTACATTCTTTATTGAAACTTTTTGAAATCATGCAGCACCACCATGTAAAGTGTGTCTTCCAGTACTTTTTGATGTTACTGCTTACACGATTATCTTATTACGTAAAACATTTGTACAGGTAAGATGAAGAACTAAAGAATTAACACCTGTTAGCGACAACACTGATGCATTTAATATCAAAGCAAATAATGTGTTTTCAAAGACATTAATCTCTTTGATTCACTATTTTAAGGAGATAGGACTCGAGTTGATTAACGAATCGCGATCCACTAATTGGAGCTCTGCTAGATTACACCAAAGTAAATGACAGCTTAGTTTTCTCACATCTTTGCTCTGCAAAAGCTTTGTTTTTAATTGAAAAAAAATTTTGTGTTTAATATGTTGTGTATTCATAACAAGTGAATTCCTTTAAATTTTTTGTAGGTTTCAGTGAACTGGAGATTCTACGCATATGGAAAGGTTTATTCTACAGTATGTGGTTCTCCGATAAGCCGCTTGTTCAGGTTATTTGCAGTTCTTCCTTTGACATTCTTCATTGTTCATTATATATATATATATATATATATATATATATATATATATATATATATATATATATATATATATATATATGCAGTGTCGCATTGTCAGATATTTGTTGATAACAAACCAAATGTGCTTTCTTTTAATCATTCCTTCTTACAATTAAATCTTGTGTTGTTTTTGCCCCTTGGAAGGTAAACTGACACCATCCTTTAATAATTGTTGTTGGTTTGTTTATTAACGAGGCTCCCATAACGCTAATTAAGCATTATCACGAAGACCTTGACTCAGAGTTTTAGTGTATTTAATTGCTCCCATTTGTGCCACGGTTATTTTTGATGAAATACAGTGTTTTTTATTTATAACCGCTCACTAAACAACTTTGTGATAGCATGGTCTCGACCCCAGAACCTTTCGGTTAAGAGCCGAACACCTTACCTTTGCGCTATTGTCGAATGAATTCTGTTTGGTCACGGAAAGACCTTTGTGATTGCAATTTTACAAACAAATCAAGTCTAAGTGTTCAGGATTCAAATATATAAATATTTAAAACTAGTAATATTATTATTATATTATTTTCTTTAAAGAACCATGGTGGCATGGAAGCTTCCCAACTGTCATTTTATTTTTCTGAAAGAAAGAATTTTGTAGCATTTTTTACTATATTGAAAGTCATTCGTCAGACTCCCTTTAGCATTTTGTTGTGTTTTATAGTAGGAATCGTCATGGTAAGACCGTAGCGTGTAAGAATTGATCTGGTATTATATTGATATTTAATTTAGTATGTTATTTAAGAAAGCAAACAAACAAACAACAACAGAATAAAATCAAAATCATTTACTGGAATATCCGGTCAATAAAGCTATAAATTCAGGACTTCTGTTTGAAAGGGCGAGGCAAAAGTATACGGTTGGCTCATATATCTTCTATTGTTGTAGGAAGATCTGGCTACAAAGCTCTCTCAACTGGTTCACATCTTCAAGCCATGTTCAAATACAGGTTGACTGTAATTAAGTTTTGCGTGTGCGGTTAACATTTGTTTTGTGTCACTCAGGAGTGTCGTTTGTGAAGGCGTTTTTTACGACCATGGGAAGAGAGTGGCTGGGCATTGATCGGTTGAGACTTGATAAATTCTACTTTGTGAGTAAATTTTTGATTTTTCACAGAATTTATAATCAGTGGTGTACGTGTCACCATCTGACGGTACGGGATTGACGATTTTTTTAGGTATAAAATTGATTTTAGAATTCTCCAACTGTCCTATGGGACAAACCTTTTTTGTGGACTATTCAATATCATATTGTGGTTCATATATGATTCTACCATTGCTTTATAACAAGTAAAAAAGGCTAGCAACTTGACTATTAGTATAGCATTTACGATTAACTATAGTTAATGACTTTTAAGGTGATAGCACTGTTCAACTGTGGTGTACGTTTCAATTGATGAACATGCAATCCATATTTCACTCTTAGCTAAAATGGCACAAAAACAGATTAACTACATTTATCATTCTTTGTTTAGGATATTTTTATTATTAATGTTTATATTATATCATATTTATTTACGCATGTTCTATTTAAATGTTTAGTAAAATTTAAAATGCTTCAATTTCAGCTCATTAAAAGATTCATTTACGAGGCATTTGTTTTCTTACAAAATGCAAATTGGGACGAATGGTAAATTTGTTAAAATTGAATTTCTAAACATGAAATTCTACTCTACAATATTTTATCTGCTTCGTTTGATAAACTCTGAAGAATGAAAATTTCCTTTTTGTTTGAAAGTCTACAAATTACATTTAATAGTTTGCGGGAGAAAGGTTTGCCTATACTTAATCAAATGTCTATATTCCTTTTGTCGGTTAACGCAATTTTTATCGTTTAGTTTACTGGCAGATTTTAGTGCGTTTTACACGGAACGTTTCCTCGACGAGACGGTCTGTTCAAATAGATTGTTTATGTGAGGTAACAATTTCAGACGTTATTTTCCAACTTTCAGTTTCCCGACGGTTTGAAGTTGTACATAAGCGAATGTTTCTTGCCCCAATTAATGCTGTTACCGGAGGTGAAAGAAGTAAGGATGTTTGCATTGGTTTCGAAGTTTCTGGCTTGAACACCCATTATTTGTTTGAAAGTATGCATAGGTCATGTAACATCTTTGACCTCATGGATATAAGCACCCATCCCCTGCTGGCATGGAGTTTAAAATACAAAGTTGGTATCTTGCGTGGATTAACTCGTCACTGTTTTCCCTCTTACTGGGGTTGGCGTTAGGAAGGGCATCCAGCTGTAAAAACATCTGCTCCAATGAATCATCAAATGATTAAACCTACAAAATTGTGAGGAATATCATCTGTTGAAACCCCGTCTAACCCATGCTAGCATGGAAAATAGACTTGAATAATGTAAATTATGATGATGAAACTAGAAAATTATTGACATTATTACTGACTTTTTGAAGGCAAGCATATTTAGCTTGTGTGGTTTAGATGCTTGTGCAGCATATTGATTCCTCTGTTCACTGTTCGTTTATTTTGCAGACATTAACAACAGACAGTCTTCTCTCACTCGTGGAACCATTTCTGTCGGGCGTTTCATACGTGAAAAGGTAAGGATTGTAATAAATGCCGTTGCCAGGCAACAATGTTGATCAGTTGTGAATTTTCAATAAAAATATTCGTGTTTATTAATTTAACACATGTTGCAGTTTTCCAATATAAAATTCTTCCAGTCCAATTCTTTTTGGAAATATATTCGCAATGATGATTGGGCCGATCTCAGTGAATGGAATGGAGTGAAATGGAAAATTCGATAATAATACTCTTTTTTTCTCTCAGTAATTCCGTGCTGCGAACTGTTCAAAAAGATGTTTTAGATCGATTAAATGGCGACGATGAAAGTACACTGCAGGTTTGCGCATGCGCTAAATCTATCGTTAGTGTTTCATTATTGCTAATACTCTATCACTATGAGTCCGATTCTGTCCTTGTCGGTCGTGTTTTTGTTACAACGGCTGTTCTCTTGTGTGTCTTCTCAGATTCCATTCGCAGCGCTGGAAAGGAGATCTCGTGAACTTGCCGCTAATAAAGACGTTCTAACGAGAAATCGAAAAATACTGTTCCGGTATGCTAACAGGTGAGGGGGTAGAGTCGGATTCCATAGTGAAAATTTACGAAACTGTCTTTTCTTTTTCACAAACCTCTCTGACCCATTGGGATACATATTGACTCACTGGGACACTTTCAGTCATTGATTGGACATGCGCAATAAGCAATTTCACGGCTATTTTGTGGAATAATTTTTATTTGAATTATCTCAAATCCCGAGTTAGACAATGCTGTTGAAGACCACTTATTAGAAGAGTGTGCAATTCTATTTTTGATTACCTCTCTGAAAAAGAATGGCGCGAACAAAAATCTATGTTTTTATTATTCTTCTGATTTAATTTTTGTAGTTTCGCAATAAGTTTAGGTAAGAAATTTTCGCGGAAAATCTACAACTGAGTTTTGCAAATTTTGTCATTGAACAAAAGCAAATCGCGAAACAATAATTTTAAGTTGTTCGCTTAACTGTATTCCACCAAATAACACAATAGAAAACTGATTACGCTCTCGTTATTTTCAGATTTAAAGAATTAATCAAAGTCCTCCCTAAAGGTAAAATTTAGTTCGAAAAGTTCCATACCTTTTTAACTTGTCATTTTTTTTACTGTCAGATCAACCGAATGATAAAGAACAAGGAGAGAGAAAAAGGAAAAAGCGCGCCTTGAAAACGAAATGCAAGGACGAAAACACAACTCCTAAAGCTAAAAAAATAAAACACGCAAAAACTGAGGTGGAGTTGCTTTCCAGTCTAGTTTTGCTTCTTGTTCTTAAAAAGTTTCGAGTGCAAAGAAAGTTAAATGATTTTTTCTGTATTGAATTGTTGTTTAGAAGTCTACGCAGAGCCAACGTAAAGTTCGGATTGAACTGTCGAGAAACACAGCTGTTGGTAAACATTTCAGCTTGTCTGTAAAGAAGTTTTTAGTTCATCATATCAAATATCGATCTCGGATTGTTTTTTTGTTTTGTTTTAGCTCACAAGGAATTGAAGATTAGCCCTCTACCACCATTCTCGCCGACTAGACAACCGAACAAAAGCTCTCTGAAACGTTACCCTACTCGCGCTAGATCGATAGCCGCTGATTTCTTCGGAGCTTGAACCATTTATCCTTTTGTGTAACAAAATACAAACGAGACTCAAATGTTTTTACAGGGTGATTTTCCTCTTGCAACACATCCTATCCCTACAAACGCCCGCACTGCTACAATCTCTTTTATGCGCACATGGGAAACATTTAACATTTACACACACAAACAAAAGGACTGATTTACCGCAATTAACATAAGCAAAATTGCGCATGCGCAGTTAGTTCATCACGAAAGACGTTCCTTTCTTTCCTTCATGGAGGCCCGTTTCTTAGCCTCGTTCACATGTTTACTGCACTTTTCTTTTATGCCACTTAAATACGACATCCGTTTCTCTTCTGCCTCGTTTTGACTCTGTCTTGTTCGTTCGTCGAGTTCTTCTAATTTCTTTTGGTTTTCTGCTTTTATCATTTCGCACTAAAATATGAACGCGAACAATTGCATTATATCTTACGAAAACTTTAATTATATCAAATCTTAGTCTTACCTTCTCTAGGTCACTTCTTGCTTTCTCCACAATCGCTTTCTTCACGGCTTCCCGATTTTCCTCCGCCAACTTAAGCTGCGCCAACTTCATCTCTGCTTGTTGTTTCTTTGTGAGGAGGTTCTCATCGTGGATTTTCTTTGCTTCTAGAGCTCTTTTGAATATGGAGAAGTTAGAAAGGTGAACATGACTGTGCGTAGAGAGACATTCGGAACACAGTTCAATTCGTGAATTCTTATTTTTAATTTGATAAAACGAGTAGCAGATAGTGATTTATAACCCCCTGGTTTTGATTAATTGAATTAATTTGTCGGTACGAAAAATCGCAATCTTATGATCAACAAATTCACTTCTTTTTGTTCGAAACCAAACTAACTAACCTCGTAGCTCTGGCCTCCCTTTTCTCGTCAATCTCTTTCTTCTGTTGATTCAACTTCTCTTCTGTGGTCATCATCTTTCTTTGAACTTTCTCCAGAACTTGTTGTTGTTGCTCTTCGCTGAACCTCTCTAAGTCAAGTTTTTTCGATCGCATCTTCTCGTATCGGCGCGTTCGCTTTTGTAAGCTTTCAAGTTCCAAACTCTAAGCAAAACGCTAGTTTTTTCTTACATTAAATCGAACAATTCATGTTACATATCAGTACAGCTATTACTAACACATTGCATTACGCCAAAACTGACCCTTGCCCGTCTTTAAGAAATAATTCGGTAGGCGCGTAACAGGAAAATTTGAAAAAATTTCACTTTAAAATTCTAAAAATCAGCATATATGTAGTCGTTGAAGCCACCAAAAAGGGTCAACCTAAAACAAATATGCCATAGCTAATATGGGGAAACCTTTTTTCTTTCCTCCGCAGATTTGAGTTTTTCTATAATCTCCGGTGTGGTGGGAGTTGATGGGTTATACTCTGGCATCAACTTAGATGCTGTCGGCGGCTTAATAAGAATATCGAATGTAAGGCCATTTGGAGATTCTTGAACTAAAGTGAAAGAGTTTTACTAAAGATTTATTCAATATATATATATATATAAAATTTAGGAGTGTAGGTTGAAATATTAGTATTTGAGAAACGTTGTTTTCATTTCATAGTGCTCCTCGCAGTCCGTTTCATTATCAAGCTATACGCCCAAACAAACATATAAAATGTATTTAATTTGTATAATTCTAGGTTTTGTTCTATAAAAATATATAGACTTAAAAATTATATTTAGGGACTTTTATTAATTCATAAAAAAGTGGTTGACATCGTTGGAAGACAAATATTTCTGAATATCAAACGATATCTTTAGCCCCTGCGGCTGTGAAGAAGCAAGATTTTTTAGCCTTTTCCGAACTTTTCACTTCGGATTTTGTAAAACTTAGCAAAATGGTACTAATTCAATTATAGAAAGAAAGTGACTATTATTACCTCCAGAAGGCGATAATTGCAATGGTGTCAATGGAGAGGCGTGAGTCATATCTCGTAAACGCCGGCTAAAACATATTTAAATAATGAAGGGTTCACTACTACGGAGTATAAAAACATTGAAAACAAGTGTTCAGCGCGCGAAGTTGCTTTAAAATCAACGTAACATTATATAACTTTTGTATCGAGAGTTTATTTGGCTAACGAAAGAATATCTTATCGCATAAACACCTTAATTTTACCAAATCTAATCGCACACCAATTTTATTGTAGGTTTACAAATCTCTTCGAAAGTTTGCCGATTGAACTACACTTTACACATAAACTGGACTTACCAGGGTGACTGTGTACTTGTCAACATGGCTGTTTAGAAAAGAGACAGATATTAAAAAAGACTGAATTTCAATCAAGCGTGAAGCAAACAATACTATCAAACGAACATTATGGGAAATATTCGATTGTGTTTTCGAATTCTCACGTGAAACCATTAAAACGCTTTGCGATAAAAACAATTCACAAATTGGTAATGATAAAATGTTTGATTGCTTTGGTTTCTAAGGCTAAACGATTTTTGATAAGTTAAAGTATAAAGGCTAAATATTTTATTTGTTTTATAATTTAATCCACGCTGCCATTGTTTTATATTGAAGTATACGTTTATTACATATTTCAAAGATATACGCAACGCTTTAAGACCACTCTGCCACTCCTACAAGTAAACGTAAACAACATGCATGCCGAAAATAAGCCCAGAGGAAAATTCCTTCTCCGCTTTCGTTGATAATATCCGCAACCACTTTGTTTCATCGTGTATGTATGCAATATTTCGATCAACGCTCTTACTGCAAACTGAACAACTTTTCTATATTTTTAAGCAACAGAACTTTACTTGTTTTGTTCTCATCATTTAAGTTCTTCGTTAATATTGTATTTATAGTTATATAAATTCACTATTCAGCTAACCATATATTATCAACCAATTGTAGCCGGAGACTGTATACCAGCCGGACGGAGCAAAAAACACAACAAGAACCAACGCGTTTGAGTATTTTCTGTTCTTTCAAAGGTGAAAACACCAATAAACTGATAAAAATTAGAAGGTTACGTCTGCAGATTTTTCAATAAAAATACAAAAGGTTTTGATTTAGACGCAATTTCCTACGCTGTTTTTAGCTATTTACAAAACCCAGGAAAGGTTTCACCGAATGGACCTATTTTATGTACACCTGCCTAGTGTCCCTAATTACCATCAAACACTTCTAGTTTTTTCTTTACCTTATTCCCTAACTAATCTTCATGGATTGTGTTAGCTTCAAGATCATTTAGATAGAATTTTGATAGAACGGGCTGAAATATGGCTCCAACGAAATAATAGCAAATATTTGAGTAGTGTGGAGAATTAAAAAAAAACGCTACTGGTACGACATATTTAAGTTACTTTGCAGTAAATAGCCCTAACAAGCGTACACGTTTTAATAATATGAGAAACGAGTCCATAACTCCTTGAAATAAATTTGCTGTTTAACGTTAGCAAGCTATGCCTTTATTACTTTTATTTAAGTTTAACTTTTTATTATACAGTATACTCTCTCCATCTCAAACTTCTATCTATTTCGAACAAAAACTCGGTCCCGTGGACATTTGTGTACTCTCTAAGCTATTTTTTTTATCTCTTTATCTCGAACTTCTTTATCTCGAATTTTTCTCTATCTCGAACAAAAAACTTGGTCCCTTGCGACTATTTCTCTCTCTATCTCGATTTTCTTCCCGTCCGGTTTCTCTCATTCACACAGCAAATAGAACAAACATGATCGAGATTTGAAAATTCGATTGCAACCAAAATATTACAAAGTGTAAAGATTTTGTTTTGAATTAAGAAAGCTTAAGTGAAGATGTCGGCCGTTAAACGGAAGCTGAAAACACAAAATTGATACAAAAGTGTCAAATCATTAGACAAATTGAGAAGGGAAAGACTAACAAGGAGGCATCAGAGAAGCTCGGTGTTCCAAAAAAACAATATCCACCACGTGGATGAAAAACAAAGATAAACTGTTTGAAGGGTTAAAACAAAGCTCTTCTGATGCAAAGAAAATGCGAAGTTGTAATTTTGAACAAGTGGACAAAGCTGTTTTTTCTCTATCTCGAACTTTCTTTATCTTGAATAAATCTGTTGGCCTCTTACGAGTTCGAGATAGAGAAAGTCCACTGTATGCAGAATAGTATGTATTTTATTTTATAACGTTTGTTGTAAATACAGTATACGTATCACAAATGTTACAAATCATAAAAGAACTATTGAATTTTGAGGTCCATGTCGATACTTAGTTTTATTTGACAAAAGTTACTTGCGCAATATTGAAAACAATTTTATATATCGGATCTCCGACAGAGATTTTCCCTTCCTTTCTCACTCCATAGTAGAAACCGAGAATTGGTTTTCCGGTGTAACGGGGAATTAGGACTTCAGGGAATTAAGACTCCGCAGTCATAAATTACTAGGGATTTTTGACTTGGAGATTCTTAATACACTAGTGAATTAGGAATGCGTTGGTGAAATAGGACTCCACTAAAAATTTCATATTGAAGTCTCTGGTGAATTATGACTTTTGTTGTAAATATATCAACTTCGAATTCAAAATTGGAATATCAAACACCAGTGTTTGAAAAGTTTTAAATTTAAAATACTACACGCAGTCAATATGGAGAGTAACAAACAAAGAAAACATTATGTGAGGTCAGATTTGTGACAGTTTGAAAAGCCACGTCAAGCGAATTACAATGAGATGTTTAAATGCACTCTATGAAAACTTGAAAGATAGAAAAAGTGGAAAACTAACATTTACATTTTTACCTGTTCAAAAACAAGAAGACTACTTTAACTGTGGTCCATTCGCCGTTGCGTATGCCGCCGAGATATTGGATGGAAAATCTCCTATGGCGCACGATTTGACGTGTCAGAAATGAGAAACCATCTCGTTTCATGTTTAAAGGAAGGTAATCTGCGACCTTCCCAAAAGTAAAAACATAAAACATGAACATGTATTTGAAATTTTGTGTCATTATTGTCTATTTAAACACGGGCCGATCCTTAATCGTATTTTCTGAGTTTCATAGTGAATAATGAAGAAATTGCTAATTGTCATATTTTTGACAAACATTAAAAACTGAAACTGAAAAAATATTGGCCATATTTATCACGTACATGTACGATAACTATAACAGAAAAAATATATTCAGAACAACCTTTATTTGTACTTATTTTGCAACTCTATTTTTTTTGTGAAAATATGTCTAAAATTCATGTTTGATATTTCTTTCCATTTTTAACTTTGAAGTCCTAATTCACGAAGGTGATTCATAATACACTAGGGAAATAGAACTGCCCAAGTCCTAATACACTAGTGAAAAATCTCCGCAGTCCTAATTCCCTGCTTCCTAATTCCCCATGACACCGGCACACATTGGGTACTTTTCTTTGCTGGCCGAACGCACCCTGCAAGAAAGCGTGGGCATATTAAGGACTGGCTAAACGAACTCTATTTTTAATGAGGTTGCATGTAAAGAAAACATTAAATTCAGAGATGGAAATCCCACCTTTTCAAAGTTTTCAATGGTTCTTATTTCTCATCTTTTTTTCCTTTAGCTTTAACTGTCAGGTTAGGGCACCTAAAACCAAATGTGTTTAAAAGATAAGATTCGTTTGAAAGACCAATCGTTAACCTATGGTGTGCAGACCATTTAGTTTAGTTACTTTTCTCACCAAGCGCACGGATATATTCCTTTCAAAACTGTTTCCCCGATTCGCATTGTCCTCCAATCATCCTGAACATATTATAAAATATCAAGCTCTATATTTCAATATAGTCAATATAGCGACCTTTTCAAATTCCTTGCAACCAGACACTATCAAACTTGCACGAAACAGGAGCTGCACTAACGGGTTCTTCTAAATGTTCATTGAGTGTCTCCACCGATGCTTCCGAGATGATCATTAGCGACCATGTATTAGTAAATCTCATCTAGAGAAATTTCCAATTATATATATATATATATATATATTTTTTTTTTTTCTAGATATTTTTTACGTATATTTCTACTACTATTTCACTACATTGTTCAGCTTTTATACTATCGAGTATACGCCGACCATATATTCTTGTAAATTGTTTTTCTAGGTATTTTTGTATCTTTATTATATGGTGAATAAACAACAATTTGAATTTTTAAGCACACATACATATGAAAAGGATCTCGCTCGTAAAAGAAGATCTTACCACATCCTGCTCGCTAGAAAGTTCTGTCTCAATCTTTCCTTTGTCACTAGCGTAACGAGGCTTCCCGTCACACGGGTAACAATAGAGCTTGCAACCCTCTACACACGTGAACAGCTCGAACCAATCGTCGGCCTCCTTCGACGCGTGGACAGCACGTGTACTTGTTCGGCAGAAAAACGTCGTGCTTTAGAATATTATTATTCTTCACGAACATTTATACAGGATAAAACCAAAATACTATCATACAAACATATTTCTGTTCTACCTTTGGGTCCTGTATGTAACCTATGTGTAAATAAAAGCAAAACCAAAAGTTAAAAGAAAGATGGAGTAGCATGAAGAACAAACATACTTCACGTCAGAAAGATGATCGGCGTCGGTAATGCTCATGCGCAGTGGAAGCTTTAGTTGTTCCATACCGTTCGCATTTACTAATAAACACCCATCTGTGATAGTTTGGCGAACCAAGACGAGTTTTAGACACTTGGATGACGTCACAAATCTACCATATTTATTCAAGAGGATAAATTACCTCTTGGATTAATTATTAAAGGCAAAAAGTTATTTTTTTATGTTGAGAGGTGTTTTCAAAAACGAGATCGAAGAGAGTGTAGAATGTCAAAGAGATCATCATGTTTATTACCTGTCATATGTATTCAACTCCGAAGTTGCTTACGTAAGCAGATTGCAACGGGAGAGGTTTTGCTTACTTCACAGGATAAGTTCTGATACTTGTAACGTAACCAACACCAATCTCTCCTCGTTGTTGTTTCGATCGGCTCAATCAGAAAACAATGGCTGTAAACAAGAGATAGACAGCGACGATTAACTCTAACATCTTGCACGGAAGTGATTTACTTATGTACAACGTTTAACTTTTACGTGTAGGACGATGATAACGTTTGACAATGAATGGTATTTTTTAACGAGATTTTTGAGGTATCGAGAAAATAATGCGACCACACTGTTAGAGATCCATCGATACATTGAAATAAATTACTTCATTTAATATAGCTTTGTTATGATTCTGTGATATCTATTCAAATATTTGGTGTTCCGAAAACTGAGTTGATATAGTGCTATGTTGTTTTTTTCTGGTTGAATTGACATTTGTGCTACGGTTTTTATTGATGAAATGCGGCGGCGTTTTTCATTGTAGTAAGTAAGTAAAGTAGCCGAATTAACCCTAATGTAAGTAACGGGCGTAAACGAGAGTGTATATTCCTAATGTTGGTAACGGGCGTAAACGAGGGTGTCTATCCCCAATGTTGGTAACGGGCGTAAACGAAGGTGTCTATCCCTAATGTTGGTAACGGGCGTAAAGGAGAGTGTCTATCTTTAATGTTGGTAACGGGCGTAAACGAGGGTGTCTATCCCTAATGTTGGTAACGGGCGTAAACGAAGGTGTCTATCCCTAATGTTGGTAACGGGCGTAAAGGAGAGTGTCTATCTTTAATGTTGGTAACGGGCGTAAACGAGGGTGTCTATCCCTAATGTTGGTAACGGGCGTAAACGAAGGTGTCTATCCCTAATGTTGGTAACGGGCGTAAAGGAGAGTGTCTATCTTTAATGTTGGTAACGGGCGTAAACGAAGGTGTCTATCCCTAATGTTGGTAACGGGCGTAAACGAGAGTGTCTATCCCTAATGTTGGTAACGGGCGTAAACAAGGGTGTCTATCCCTAATGTTGGTAACGGGCGTAAACGAGGGTGTTTACCCTAATGTTGGTAACAGGCGCAAACGAGGGTCACTAAACAACTTTGCGATAGCATGGTCTCGAACCCAGGACCTTCGGTGAGTGAAAATGATGCTAAAAGTGGTTGAAAATGTTCTTAACACTGCAAGACATTACCAAAACGTGAAGAAAAAAATATTAGTAAAAAATGAAATGTATAGCATATATGTGTCATGTGGTGACATTTACAAATCCACGAAACTATCAAAATGAGTAAACGTAACGGCATCTAATTGGTCAAATATTTAACAACTCGAGGCTGAAGAAAAGTTACTTGCGCAATAATAAAAACAGAACGCCAAACCTACTTAAATCATGGAAAATGTTAGTTAGTTACAAAGAATACGGGGCATTTAATATATCGAATCTTTAAGATTCTATAGAGCCCTAGAATTGGTTTTCCAGAAAATACGTGGTACTTTTCCTTACTGGCCGGAACACCCTAAAAAACTGAAAAATTAAAAATCATATTGTTAAAAAGTGCTTTCACCAACGGCCTATTATATTTAGGAATAACTGGTCCACCCGGCATTGTTTCAAAACAATTATAAATTATAATAATTGCTCCCATAACAAATGTTAATTCAATTTACTTCCAGTGGAAAAATTTTGAAACGTTAAGATTCCTCTGGCCTGGGGTCCGTGATCAGAAACGTACCGTAAAATGGGGTAATCAAGCGCACCCGTGGTTAAACGCACCCATTGATAAGCACAACTATGGAAAGGGGATATCGAAAAAATAAATGTTTTGTTTTTCGAGAAAGTTTTTCTGCTTCTTTAAAGTGGTTATAAATGTAGTTTGTGAGTTTCTGCAGCATGTGTATAATATGTCCACGGAAGTTCAATACCTCCTCCAGATCCAAATAACTAAAAACAGACGAACAACTGTTCGCTTTCGTGCTTCTTGTTCTTTTGTTATCCAAATAACTTCTCCTTGTTGTATGATAAAAGGTAAAGTTATCGGTGTACAGACGTTTCGAAATTGACGATTCGAAACCGGACGGTTTGAAACAATATTGTTTTACGCTTTTTTAACTTTTATTAATTTTCGAAATAATTTTGTTTTTAAAAATACTTTTAATATTCGTAACAATATTTTTATACATTTTTGAAACTTTTATTAATTTTCGAAATAATTTTGTTTTTGTATCTTTTTAAAAAATTCTTTTAACGTTTTTTAAATTCGCGAATTTGAGTCACGAATCAATCAAGTGGTTTATCTTGGAACGTTATTACGGCTGCCTTTTGGCGGCCACGCGATATGCAATTGAAATGTATCCGCACGTTCATGTGACGGAGCTTGTGTGTATTTGTTCAATATAAATTTTGTGATGAAGTACTGAAGTCCAGAGACACAGTGGCGAAAAGAAACGTTCTATTATCTACTCGATTTCTTATAGACCTCCAAATAAACCGTCGAAATATATTTATTCATTTCTCTCCGGATATTTTAAAAGGTTTGTTGGCGACTTCAACGTAAATCGTTCGAATTACGCAAGACACCAAAGTAAATTGTTTTTTTCACACATTCTCCTACGCCATGTGTAATTACGCATGCAACGAGGGCGACAAGAACATCTGTAAAGTGTGTATTTTGGACCATTTTACAATTTCGTAGTAAACCTCAATATGAAACAAAAGTTAGCAAAACAGCTATGTTTATATATGTGTGAGTGAAACAGTAGTATAAATTTGTAATAATGTAAACTACTTTAAAAAAAAAAGTCGCGTACATTAAATGTACATTAGTTGATTAGTTAGTTAACTAAATTAGTTGATGACAACTTGAATCTAAACACTCTAATTTCCAATTTAAAAAATAGTGTCAAGGTTGATTGTTTAGACTCCAAACATACTCTAACTAAAGAAATTTTTAAAAATATTGAAGATCACAACTGGCGCAAAAATAATTTGATAATTTATGGTTTGAAAGAGACTGAATCGGTTAGTAACTCATTGCAGGTATTGGGTCTTATTAAAAATCAGCTTAGACTTAATATTCGCATTGACGATATTAAAATTTGTGAAAGACTCGGTCCTTTGCAATCCGCTAAAATTCGACCGTTACGAGTTACTCTGCGTGATTATGACACAAAAATTTCCATCTTAAATCACAAATGGATTTTGAAAGAAGCTGATGGAAATATCTTTATTAATCCAGACAGGAGCAAGGAGGAAAGGGATATATTCAACAAACTTCGAGTTGAAGCTAAACAGAGGGAGGCTGGTGATAGTTCGGGGGAATGGGTCTACCGAGTAAGAGGTCCTCCGTGGAATTTGTTTGTAAAACAAATAAAGAAAAACCCCTCCTTAAATCAAAACGCAACAACAAAGCCAAAATAAAGTTGAATACTCATCCTCCATTCTCCTTAGCTTTTAGCAACATTCGTGGTTTTCGTACCAATTATTCGGATGTGGAGGCTTTTTTGATAAAAAATAATCCGGATTTATTAGCACTTTACAAATCTAACCTAAATGCTGGTATATCTTCTAATGATTTCCTTGTTCCTAGATACCTACCTCTGTTTATATTGGACTTCTCTATTCATATGCATGGTCTAGCAGTTTATGTCAAGGAAACTTTACCAATATTTCGTGAAATTGACCTGGAAGACCCCAATCATTCTTTCATGTGTTTTCGTTTGTCTCTTCTACATTCAACTAGTTTTTTGTTCTTTCTCTATCGCTCTCCATCTTCTCAAGACTGTTCTGTTATCAAATCAGTTTCAAAGTCTGCTGACTTAGCTCTTCTTAATCATCGCTCAACCAACATCTTTGTATTTGGTGACTTTAACATTCACCATAAACAATGGCTAAGATTCTCGAATGGAACAAGTAGCTCTGGTGTCGAAACCTATAACTTTGCAGTATCTCAGTCTCTCTCGCAATTGGTTGATTTTCCAACCCGCATTCCTGATCACTTAAGTCAATCGCCCTCCTTGTTGGATTTATTTTTGACCTCTAACCCTGAAATTTTTAGATAGGATCTTGCGGATTGGCTAAAATTTCAAAATCACATTCAGTCTGTCCCATGGGAAAAAATTCTTTCCAATTCAGTTGATGATTGTGTTAATGAAACTACTTCAATAATATCTGAAGCAATACGATTATTTGTTCCGTCAGGGAAATATCAGTTAAAACCTCATTCTTCGTCATAGTTTTCTCCAGCTTGTGCTGCAGCCATAGCTCATCGCAATCATTTTTTTCATCGCTACCGCCGTGATGCGACTGATCATAACAGACAACTGTTTATTGCCTCGCGCAATAATTGTAAATATGTTGTTCGTAAAGCTAAAACTGTTTTTGCTGAAAGGACTAAAGATCTTATCAAATCCAAAGAAATAGGTTCTTGCAAATTTTGGCGTATTATCAAAAACGTCCGGGGTAGTTCTAAAACATCTGTACCTCCACTTTTCAATGGTCCTGAAGTCATTAGTCTATCTAAGGATAAAGCTGAACTATTCGCTAAACTCTTCAGTTCTCATTCCACCCTCGATGATTCTGGTCATGATCTCCCTTATTTCTCCTCCAAAACTGTCCAGACTTTACATGATTGCTTTATATCTCCTGATAAGGTTTCTAAGATTATTAACAAAATGGATTCTAATAAGGCTACTGGACCGGACGGCATTCCTGTAATTGTACTTCAAAGATGTTCTACTGAGTTATCTCCCGTTTTGTGTGCTCTTTTCAAAAAGTGTTTGGATGAATCCTGTTTCCCTTCATCTTGGAAGTTTGCCTCTGTTATTCCAATTTTTAAAAATTGTGGTGAGCGATCTCTTCCTTCTAATTATAGACCAATCAGCCTCATTTCCATCTTAAGCAAAGTTTTCGAGACTTTAATTAACCTGAACTTAGTTGAATTTATTGAAAAAAATAATTTGTTTTACGACTCCCAGTATGGGTTTCGTTCTGGGCGTTCCACTGCTGACATGTCTAATAATTTTTGTCCGCAAATAACTTTACCTACAAGAATAACTGAACGATCAAGTTCTTTAATAGATAATATTTATACAAATTTTTATGACAAGAATATAATGTCAGGAAATTTAACATCTACGATTTCGGACCACTTACCTCAATTTTTTATTGAATTCAAAGACAAAATGAGTTTTGTTTCTAGAAAGCATAATATTTATCGCAGAAACATTTCTGATTATGATAAGAAAAACCTTCTTTCTGATTTCTTAAATATCAACTGGGACGAAATTATTGAGCTTGATATGTCAAACGTTAATAATAGTTTTAATTTATTTTATAAACATTTTAATCTTTTATTAGGTAATCACGCACTACTCAAAAAGATCAGTATCAAGAGGTTTAAACTTTCTTTAAAACCTTGGTTAACTAGTGGCATTTTAAAATCAATCAATGTCCGTAATAATTTATATCGTAAATTCATTAGAGCGAAAAATGAATCTAGAAAATTCAGTCTGAAACGCCGTTATAATTTATACAGAAATCTCTTGAAAAAAATTATAACGGACAGTAAACAAACCTACTATAAAAATTACTTTTCTCATTGTTCTAAAAATCTCCGTCAAGTTTGGAATGGTATTCGAGAACTAATTAATTTAAAATCAAAAAATGATTCTTTTCCCACGAGCTTAAATAATAACGGTGTTTTAATTACAGATTTAAATATGATTACTGAACAATTCAATTCCCATTTCATTTCTGTAGGCTAAAACATACAATCGAAAATTCATCATTCGAACACATGTTTTGATAAATATCTAATTAATCCCAATCCCAATAGCGTATTCCTGTCACCAACTAACAAAGGAGAGATTTCATTATTAATATCAAACTTAAGTTTTAGAAAGGCTTCAGGGCCTAATAGCATTCCTGTTTTTATCTTGAAAGACTTAATCAAAGAATTATCCATTGTGTGTTCTAAACTTTTTAATCTCTCTTTTGCTAAAAGTGTTTTTCCAAATATCCTAAAGAAGTCATCTGTTCTTCCTTTATTTAAAAAAGGTTGTAAACTGGAGTGTACTAATTACAGACAGATATCTATTCTATCAAATGTAAGCAAGTTATTAGAAAAACTTACGCATTCTCGTATCTATAATTTTTTGGACCGTTGTAAATGTTTAAACAAACTACAATTTGGTTTTCGTTTTAATCACTCTACTAATCATGCTTTAATAAGCATAACTGAAAAAATAAGAGAAGCTCTTGATAGTGATCTGTTTGCATGTGGTGTTTTTATTGACCTTAAAAAAGCTTTTGATACCGTTCACCATGGAATTCTAATAAAGAAGCTTTGTCACTATGGATTACGAGGCATTGTACAAGATTGGTTCGCGTCCTATTTAACAGATCGTCAACAGTTTGTTTCGATAAATGGTTTTAGATCGTCTCTGAAGAAAATTACATGTGGTGTGCCTCAAGGTTCTGTGTTAGGACCTCTTTTATTTTTGATTTATATCAATGACTTAGTAAACTGTGTTAAGTATTCAACGGTGCATCATTTCGCTGATGATACAAACTTATTATACATTAATAGGTCAATTAAACAATTATGTAAAAAAATTAACTTTGATTTGAGAGGATTGAATGACTGGTTAAACGCAAACCTTATTGCCTTGAACACGGATAAAACTGAATTTATGATTTTTAGGAGACCAAAAAAGACATTTGACGACGAAATAAAAATTGTGTTAAATGGCAAACGATTGTATCAATCTCGTTTTATAAAATATTTGGGGGTTTTAATAGACGAAAACCTGACATGGAAAATTCATATCAATGAAATTTGTATGAAACTGAACAGAGCAAACAGTATGCTCGCTAAAGTTAGATTTTTTGTTAATGAATCAATTCTAAAAGATTTGTATTTTGCAATATTTTCTTCTCACTTGTGTTACTGCTGTCAGATTTGGGGTCAAAGAGGAAGTATTAACTTTAATAAAATATTGTCAATTCAACGCTCTGCGGTTAGAATAATAAATTTTCAACCTTTTCGCTCTGATACATCTGATGCTATGAAAAAATTTAATATTTTACCTTTTCAACTTCATATCAAAATTTCAAATATTTTATTTATTTTTGATTCACTAAAACAATATGTTCCTTCTTCAATTAGTCATTTTTTCTCAAAAATTATTAATTCCCACCAACACGGAACACGTAATGCTTTTAATGATAAGCTGTTTTTACCTCATTTTAAAAGTACAACATATGGCAAATATTCTATAAAATACCAGAGCATTACTGATTGGAACAAATCAATTGGAAGCATTAATAAATTATTTCAAATAAAATACAAAGATTATCATTCTACTTTTTCTATTTTTGATTTAAGCAGAAAACAATTTCTTCGTTTAGTCAAGGTGACCCTCGCGAACGAGGGACATCTTTAATGGTGTGGTAACTGTATATAGTTATATATATATTTATATATATATATTTATAGTATTAAGTATTTTTCTTTTTATATTTTCAAATATTATTTAATTTTAATTTATTACGGGGTTACTACGTTGTTCAGCCTTAGGCTATTGAGTAACTCCCGCCAAAATATCTTAAACCAAATTTCCTTTTGTAATAAAGGTCTTTGTTGTTGTTGTGTTTTTGTATTGAGTTTCCGTATTTATAGTTTATTTTATAATTGTAATAGATATTTTTTGGTAAATAAATAATTGATTGATTGATTGTCTACACTGGGACGTTTGGGTCGTCCTCTACTACTGGGTTGGTGACTAGCTTTATTAGCAAACATTAAACCTTCAGCAATCTCACGAGAGAACACTACAAGAGTCTTTTTATGTTTATTCTTGAGTTGAGTACAGTGACGACGATACAATAACCATGAGTTTACTTTGGCTATATCAACCATATGCCAAAAAACCTTTAAATACCATCTAGTGGTTTTAACTTCAATGCGATACAATGCTATCAACATATCAGCTAAATCGACACCACCCATACTCTTGTTATAGTCTTGGACTATACGAGGACATGCTATCTTTAGCTTTGTTTTCTGAGATCGATCCCAGTGCTCGATTGTACCAACTGGCTCTGCGGCAACATAATTTGAAGCTAGCTGCACAATGCTATTATCCATCCATTTCACAACAGCTATTCCAGAATACAAGTCTAAACGAAAATCATAAGAGCCATGCCCTTGCTTCGAAAGATCTTTATTTGGTGCCAAAGGGCAGCCTTGAAGACGATTGGCTCTTACTGTACCAACAACATTAATTCCAATTTGATTCAGGTAAATAAGTAGCTCTAGCGTGGTAAACCAATTATCAAAGTACACCATGTAACCTTGGTGATATGGGATACCTTGACACAGCTTAGCAACAACCTGGGCTGACTTTTGCAGGTGGCAGTAACCTGAATTTTGATTGACTTCTTCTCTACCAGAGTAAATATAAAAATCGTACATCAATCCACTCAAACCAGCTCTCACTAAATTTTTAAAACCCCATTTTCGAGGTTTCTTCGGATTGTATTGCCTGATTTTGGTGAATTTAGTTTTTGAGGGTATTACTTGCTCATCCACACTCTGAAACTGTTCAGGTTCGATCTTGACACATTCATTTCGAACACCTTCAATAATGGGTCTTATCTTGAATAACTTATCTTCAGTGTCATGATCAGAGTAGTTATCTACAAAATGTAAGAACTGTCTCAGCTGTGAAAAACGATTTCTAGGCATGGCATCAGCAATTACAGGATATCGCAGCACAGAACTCCAATAATCAAAATATTGAGGGAGCTTTATGATACCCATCAAAACGTTTATGCCAATAAAAGTTTTAATCTTTTCACTATTGGTGTTAACACTTTTCCCAGTTTGTTGGACACTGTACAAATTGGTATTTTCAACAATCATAGCCAGTAAAGAATTTGGAAAAAAGGATGAAAAGTATTGCAAAGGAGTCCAGTTTAACTCTGGAGGATCACTGAAAGTACCATGGAAAGTTACATTTGATGGTTTCATATCCTTTTTTCTCCATCGATATTCCCGTTTATTCTTCAATGGTTTCCGTGGAATGTCATCATGACAAGGTTGCTTTGTACTCGTTGCAACAAATCGAGAGAGAGGTTGGTCATCATCAGAAGAATCGGAAACATGTGGGGGTTCTGATTTATTATTTTGAAAGTTTTCCAAACTAATTTCATTATCATCAGCATCGCTATCATCAAATGAAGAGAGATCTGAAACCTCTGAAACATCGCCATTTGTAAGAAAATCTATAATATCTTGCATGTCATGCAATTTTGGTATCTCTTTATTACTCATATTGTTACTAAAAGTTAAAATGTTATTAAAAGTAGACAAAAATATGCATACATATGTAAAAAGCACCATTATGTACCAATGATGCCATATGGAGTCATTCAAAAACACTGGTATATATTTATGAGTCTAATAAACTTATTGCTACAAACTTTAAAGTTATGAGAGCAATAGAGTCCAAAGTTATGTTTTATAAAGTTAAGTGCCGGAGAAACTATTCCATTTAGACAAAAAACAACATCAAAACTCTAAAAAGAATACAGCTGTGCAATGTGCAACAAAACAAGCCAGAAATGAAATTAACAAAGCAGGTATAACTACCATTATGTTTATCAAAATGCCGTACTCCATGTAAAGATGTGCAATATAAAGATGTGAAAGGACCTAGGAAGGCTCCCAGAGTAATAACAACAAACCCAGGGTAGAACAAAGTCAATGACTCCATATGTAATCACTGGTAAGGAAAGGGTTAACTCAGGGCTAGAACCAGGCATAAAATGGCTGAGTTTTTGCGAGCTGTTGCATACAATCTCCGCGACAAACGTGCTTTATAATGTACCATAAGGGAAATAAAGATATATATATATATATAGCTTAAATACGTCATCATTTGTTTTAAGAATCAACGGTTTCGTGCACAGACGCTAGCTTATAAGATTTCTATCGCTTAGGTTTCGGGTTCGAGACCATGCTATCATAAATTTAGTTTAGTGAGTTGTTATAAATAAACAACGCCGTATTTCATCAAAAATAACCGTCGCACAAATGGGAAATTAAATACACTAAAACTCTGGGTCGAGGTCTTCATGATAATTCTTAATGAGCGTTCTGGAAGCCTCGTTAAAAAAAATAAAATAATAATAAAAAAATAAAAATAGTTGATGATGTATTAAAAAAAAATTGGATTCTAAACGTAAATGAAAAATCTTTTAATATTGTTTCAAACCGTCCGGTTTCGAATCGTCAATTTCGAAACGGCCAGTTTCGAATCGGCAGTTTCGAAACGTCGTGGAATCAAAGTTATCTACCTTGACAGACCAAATAACTAAAAACAGACGAACAGTTAGCTTTCGTGCTTCTTGTTCTTTTGTTATCCAAATAACTTCCTTGTTGTTTGATAAAAGGTAAAGTTATCTACCTTTACTAGCTTCAATAATTTAATTAAACGATAAAAATGAGAAATTTCTCATGCTGATATTTATGAATTTCAAGATGAGCGTTATTTTCAAACTTATCTTTGCTTAAGAGTGTCACTTTGTGATCCTATAATAACATAACAAAGATTTGCTATTGTATTCTTTCCACCAGATCTAACTGGAATTTCTGAGACCTACTGTATCTATTACCTACTATTACATTAAACCTTCTTAGCTTTTTCTTAGAAGATATGTTTTGAATAACAAAAATGAACGCAGATGAAGTCGTAATTCATTTTGTCTTTTGAAATAAAACACAAAACAACTGGAACTGCCTGGTTTTTGGAAATTTTGTTCATATGTATGTATGAATGGAAAAATAAGAAAATATGTGGCTCTCGTGCCTTTTATCATTTATTACAGTAAAAGAGGCATATTTTTATTTTCGTTTGCGAAAAATCGTATTTTCATATTTTTTATAATCATAATATAAGAACCAGAGAAAAATTGGAGCTACTCCACCCTCTGCCATGCAATCAAGGTGTCTAAAATGTATGACCCCCAATATATTTTTTTGTTCAATTAATTAATCTTTTCTTCCCAATTAACAGTTGTTACGAAAACTTTTTTATGGATATTAAAATGTTACGCCAAAAGAGGAAGTTGGATGATGATGAGTCTATAAATAATGTAAAGCGACCATGTTTTGTAAGTTTGATGTTATTTCTTAAACATTTTATACATGTGTGTGTTTTATTGCACCGCTGTGCATACAGCAGACCTTCCACCCTTTTCACTACCCAAACCTGGAGATCTCTGAAAAAATTCTAAAAAGTCACATTTTCCTAAAAACCTGGAGAAATCTCTTAGTGTAGAAATTAGGTTAAAATAACATATATATATATATAAAGTTTTGTTTCACAAAACGCCTAAACAGTCTGTTTGGTAACCAGCAAAAAAAACAACACAAAGAAGTGAAAACAACCTAAATAAAGTGTATACTCAGTGGTATAACCTAACGGTCGTTCGACGGTATGGGACGACCAAATTTTGTCGCGGACGAGTGAAACTTTTAAATCATTGCCTTCCAACTGTCTGATGGGACGATTAGTTATTATTCCCAAATAAATTTATTTTTGTTTTAAATATTAAAATTGTTTCTATGAAAACCTCTGTGCCAGGCTTTCTCATAAAAAAAATTCAGGTGTGTGGTGCTTCGCACGCCTAACCGAAGTTAAAAACATTTTCGGAACGTTTAGTGTTCAGTACGAAATAAGTTGAAAATTAAACAAAACAAACGTGATATGTTTGAGGCATGCGAATAGTCGCCTACGGGAAGAAAATAATTTGAGCAGAGCTTTTAAACGGACGCCTTTCAGGACACACAGAAGGCGTGTGTGGAGGCAAACATGAAATAGAAGGCCAAAATAAAAATTCAGTCGGACGACCTGAAGTTTTTGCGGACAACCAATTTTTGATTAGAAGGCTGTTCCACTCGTCCGACAGGACGATTGGCCAAAATGTTAGGTTATACCACTGATACGCATACTAATATTGATGCCGAAACCGATATTGAATCGCTCAATAACGGTCCGCAATAAAATCACTGTTGGAGGAGCACTGCAATTAGCTGCAAAGCGAGCGCGTGTCGCGGAACTACAGTTTTCAGCGATGTGCTGTGAGAAGTTTTGAAGAAAAATGGTGGACAGTGAAATTTGTGTTTACCGTGAGATATTTTTGTCTAACCGTGAGATTAGTGAAGAAACCGTGAGCAGTGGAAGGTCTGACATGAAATTTAGTTCTTTTATTGTTGTTTTTTTGGTTAAAAACACCTTGACAAGTAGAAATATTAATCTGAAGTCAGTTGTACAGCACTAAACTTATTTATTCCAGCCAAGTTATGATAAAGCTTGAATTGATTTTTTTATCTATTTCATATATCAGGACAGAAGTTTACTTGCTCACAAAGAACCTGCAGAAGTGTACGATTCCCTCAAGCCAAGTGCTGATCTTTGGCCGAAAAGGGATAAACCATTAACTGTGGAGGAAGCAAAAGCTGGAACCATTTGTACATTTTCTTCTTTGAAACACCTTGCTGAATTTGTGATCAAATTTTGTTTTGCTAGATCCAGTGCGAGTATATGCTGACGGGGTTTTCGATTTGTTTCATGCTGGCCATGCTAAAGCGCTGATGCAAGCAAAAAATATATTTCCAAATGTGTATTTGATTGTTGCCGGTAAGACAATGTTTTTTAAAAAAATATATAAAATTTGAAAGGATGAAGGTCAATTTAAATACCAGTTAATTACTCTGGGAGTGCAACAGTATAAACATCTGTATTTCATGTACGCTCTTCCAAGAACCTATTGTACGAGAATATCAAAACATCATTTGATTTCCATTTACCTTGCTTGCCATAGTATCCGGTGACACACTTTGTCATGAGCTAAAAGGTCTTACTGTTATGTCCGACGAGGAAAGGTACGAGGCTCTAAAACACTGTCGCTATGTCGATGAAATAATCCCGGATTGTCCTTGGTCTGTATCAGCAGAGTTCCTTGAGCAGCACAAGGTATTTTTATCATTCTTCTGATTATACAGTGATTCCTCAGGCATGTCTGTCACGTTTACCTACGTCTATCATGCAACGTTTTATTAGTTGAAATTTATGACTTTGCTGAATTCGTAGCACCATGTTACGTTAGTCGTAGTATCAAAGTGGCAATTTCAAATTCCAGTCACATGAACCGTGAATCCTTAAAAAATAAAGAAAATATTGCCAATCCAATTAATGTGTTATTAATCACCCTTTAGATTGACTTTGTTGCTCATGACGATCTCCCGTACACGTCTGCTGGGCAAGATGACATCTACAAGTTTGTGAAGGAAGCCGGGCAGTTCATAGCAACGAATCGTACTCCTGGTATATCCACTTCAGATATCATTGCGCGTATCGTGAGGGACTATGACACATATGTTCAAAGGAACCTGGCTCGCGGGTACACCAGGAAGGATCTTAATGTTGGTTTTATAAAGGTATCCTTGCCCGTTATTTAATATATAAAACCACGTTTTATCCATTTGTCTTGATTCTCGTGTCGCTCTTCTGACAGAAAGCGATCAGTCTACGTCGTGAAGAAGGGATAATAAATAATACTCCTTTACAGTGTTATTTGCTTTTGTATTTAGGAGAAGGAGTTGGCTGTCAAGAAAAAATATGAGACAATAAAAGGGAAGTCGCAAGAGATTATCACCACGTGGGAGGACAAATCTCGCGAGATATTTACCGGTTTCTTGTCTTTGTTCGGAACCGAGAGTATGGTAAGTGACCGTTCAGTTAAATGGTTCAAAATTAGACGGTTGGAATATGCATCCGTCACGACGGATAATAAAATGGCCCTGCATAAATACGCTCATTTTCAGCGTTTCCAGAAAAAAGCCTTATACAGGGTTACCCAACTGCCGCCCATAGCTGGTGCCTAGTGAAATTAATATATGATGTGAACGTTTGGAGCTGTGGGCTTTACAAGATGCCTTGGACAGTTGCATAAAACGATTTTCCGTGGAAGCCTACTTTGAGACAAAATAGATAGTTGCTGTACAAGCTCGCTTTAAAAAATATTTTCAGTGTGTTGATTTTCCAGCCAGTGGGTCCATAACTGCAGGGCACATGTAACGATCTTAATGCCAAGAGCAGTAGAGTCACTCATATAGGTCGCCCCAAGAGTTCAAGGACAAGCCAACGATCTGCAGTTTTGTCCATGCAGGATACACATTAAGCAAGAACTCATCCAAACTGACACGAGGAATCATGTGATTATGTGTGATTGGTTTTGCAACTGGATTGATAATCACCCAAAATTCTTGCATGATGTGTGGTTTTCTGATGAGGCTCATTTTTCAATGTGTGCACATCTGAACTGAAAAAATGACATCCTCTGCGGAAATACCCCTCCTAAGGCCACTCCAGTGTGCTTGCCAGGGCACATCTTAAGTACACCATGGGAAGGCAACAAGACAAAGGCTAATCAGCTTACCGGACTGAAACTTGGTGGTCAAGTTAGACATAGACCCAGGTCGGTATACACGAAGTGTCTGCACTGCAAAAGAAATAACCGATTTAGTGACATTTCCGTGTGTGGCACCCCATTTCCAGAGGGTTGGACTGACCCCTGGTTTTCGCCACAATCGTAACGTTGGTTTGCTTCGAGACTTGCATTAAATTAATCCCCAAAAGTTTTGGCGGATAAAGATTCGGTGAAAAAACTTTCGGACATATTTCTCGAAATTTCGGAGAAAATTCAAAAAAAAATTTCCTTTATAAAAAACTGTCAGTTAAGGATATATGAGACAGTTCTCATAGCAGAAGAGAAAAGAAGTAAACAGCTGTGTTTGGATAGAACACTTCTACGTCCGAAAGTTTGTCGCGCCGAAACTTTTTGGGATTAATGTTTGAGTTTTGTAGAACGTTTCCATCTTTTAATAGCGAACAAATCTATGTAAGATATATAACTTTTGTTTTTATTTTCGTTGTACACCAAAAAATCTATAAGCTTTTCTAACAAACAGAATGAGTTGTGGGAACGCAGTAAGAACCGACTTTCGATTACTGGTCAGCGGATCAAATCAGCATTCTCGCCAAGTCACTCTCCTACATTCGAGGATTACACTCCATCGGTGGGCTTCCAGGCGGAGATCAGCGACGACGAAGATTGACATTCTTTCATACACATTTCTTTCTTAAATTTTAATTTTTTATTCCTCTTGATTAATCTTCGCCATAAATGTATTTTTTGTATTTTTCGATCGGACATAATTTAATTGAGATGTGTAAATAGTTATTTAGGCCGCAATGAAAGTTTGTGAAAATTATCAAAATTTGTTTTGGTTTTTTATTTCAGGAATTTTAAACAAAACATCTACTTTGCTCACAACAAATATGTCACGCACGCCTTTTTTCGTTTTATGGCTGACTAAATTATCCCAGAGAGTTGTTATTATGGTTACGTGAAGTATCCGTTTCTATGGCTCCCCCGGATAAGAAAAATATATTTTACTGATATCTAGTCTAAACGCAGGGCTGTGATGCAATGATAGGTCAGTTACTGATAAACTGCTACTAGATAATGGTGGTCATATTAGCGGAAATATTCTTCACACAGAGTCTGGAATAGGTTGACGGTCTAGATAGGAGAAGTTTGACGTCTATTTACACTCTACCAGTAGAACAATTCTTCAGCCAGCGGCATTCAGGAGAATACGTTCAAGGGCATAACAAGATTAGCGGTTCTTAAATAATAATTGCAAAAGTAAATAAACCCTTCGACACTACTGCCAGAAACGGTTGGAATCATTTGCTACAGTGGCGCCACTTTTAAACCTATAAACTATTTAAAGCCAAGAGCCATAGTGGGAGAAGATGCATCGAATTCGCATTCTCTGATGCCACTTCCACTGAGACGAAAAAACAGTTATTGTCGCACGGAAAGCTTCTTATTTCTTCATCCAGATTTGACTAATTGAATTTTCTTGGGCATCACCTATAGTGGCAGGACTGCCTTCTGCCTTTCACCAAAACATGGCAGGAACGCCATTAACCGGATAGCGACTCAATAGCTTCTAAGCATCATTCCTATGATCCTCTATCCAATCCCGTCTCAAGATGTTCAATAAGGTTACCCCAGATTCATTCATCCATAGTCACTCCTGTTTTATGTCTTTCAGTTGGATGTTAGCTTTAAATTGTGATATAGTTGTGTTTTCTTTTCCTATCTAAAACCTTTTAGCCTTCACACAGCCTGACAGCCTGGATTCGGCTTTAACTGACGTACAATTCGAATTTCGCAAAAAATTTGAATAAAAAAAATTCGAAGTTTAACATAAATTTTGGTAAGAATTTGCATTGCAACGGTGTTGTTTTTTATGAAATGGACGAAAGAAAAACAAACATTTAATTAGGTTAGGGAAAAAAATTGCAAGAGGATAAGAAGAATCGCCGTATTTCAATGGTGTACGCATCGATGGATCTTTCATCGTCGTAGAATGGAATTCCGTTCCATCGTATTCCTTTCGCGCTATCTGTCTCGCTACTTCAGCTTTCGTGTTATCTGTCTCGCTACTTCAGCCCGAAACAACACGACGCTCGAGCATTCCCGACAAAACGATTTGTTTTTCTGGTTTTACGTCATACACTCGCTCTTTACCAAGCCACTGCCGATGGGGCATGAAAAGCGGGCAAGAGGTGTTTTGTAGCAAAAGTGTTCTTATCCTAAGATGAGATTCTAGACCTGGATTGATCAAATAACAACAAACATTGAAAACCCTAAAATTACGTTGGGTGTCTTTGTCGATAAGACAAAGGCCTTCGACATAGTGGTCGATTATGAAATTCTCAGTAAAAAAATTAAAATTATGCTGAATTGCGGGGTCTTTCTTTAACTTCTCCACAGTTACCTTTCAAACAGACAACAATACATAGCCTACACCAATAACAAAAGTTCGTTATTTCATTCTAAGTGTGGTGTTCCGCAAGGCCCATCTTGGCTCTTTATCATTCTTAATCTATATAAACAACATTCTCACTTAAAACACTAATCTACTTTTACGAATTATTGAAGTTAAAGAACTGGTTTCGAGCAAACTAGAGAGAGTTTCTCTAAACGTTAACAAAACTAAATTCACCATATTCGTCAACAAATCGCGAAAAAAGCTTTTACTGAATAATAATCAAAAGAGATCTGGTAATTCAATTTTCAGGTGTTATTATCGACGAGGATATGTTTTGGAAACAAATTTCAATACTCCTTCAACACTCGAAGTTCGCATTTAAATTATTATTATTGCACTATTATGGGTGCTCAACTTGGACAATTTTCTCTTAGTTTTACGGGACCTAAATTATAGAAGCTCTTCGACTTAGGGAAACGTTTCCATCTATAGTAATTCTTTTAAAATCTTCTTTTAAAAAGTGTATAGTTGATTCGACATGATTTCTTCAAGAGTGTATTTACAGTAGTGAGTATTTACAAGAGTGTATTATGACTATATATATGTGCTATGTGCGTTTGTGTATTTATATATATATTTATATAAAGTGACGATTTTTCTCATTATATATTTTTTGTCTTAATTTGCTGTAACCAATCATCTCGAATTACTTTGAATAAATTAATAATTTTATGGTATTTGTATATTTTATATGTTATGGCAAAAAATCAACAAGAAAGCAGCAGATGACCACCACTTTGAGTGGACAACAACTTTACTAACACCTCTGTCAAATTCTGAACGTTGTTGCGTCTAATTTATTTTATGTTTGCCAAAGAAAACGAACCATTTTAAAGGGGGAAATTGTTCAGGGGAGTTATCGGAAGTCTGAAAAGTGTTACGAATTCTCCCAAAGAAACATACTTGTTTAGAGGATGTGGAACTTCGTTTTGATGCTTAATTAAGGTGGATTTCCATAGAGCTCTGGCAATTTTTGCGACGGCGATTTTGTGGTTTCCATAATTGATTGATTGTGGTTTCCATGATTCATTTGTTGGCGCGCGTGAAGAAATAATCAAAGCAAATTACAGAAATGGCTGCTATAGATAGAAGGTTTTTGCTTTTACAGCGATATCTACATACATTCTCTGGCGTACAATGCGTCATAGGGTTTGACCAAAGAGAAAGCTGGCTACGTGGGTCAGACCGCTTTTTTTGGAAAGACGACAAAATCCCTTATACAATATGTTGATTAAAGGACATTATGTTATAAGATTTTGGAAATAACGTAAGTTGTTTATAATCATATCATTCTCCTGGTATTCCCTTTCTTCATCACTGTCATTTAAGTCCATCAAGGAACTTGCGTTACCTTATTCTCTTGACGCCATTTTGTTTACGAAGTGCGAGGGCTTACAAAATAATTACTTGTATAAGTATTTGTTGAGTATGCATTAACTGATGTTTGTTTTGTTTTTTGTTTGTTTTTTTAAAAAAAATTATTTGTAAGAAGATTGTCAAGGATTGTATTTCTTTTTGTTGTTGTTATTTTCAGGATGAAGAGCTGTAACTTTTTTATGGATATGCCTGAAATATATATTTTAATAATAATAATAATAATAATAATAATTACGTAATCAATAAATTTCAAGCAATCTGATTGGTTCTTTCCTGAAATATAACTCTCGATCTCGCGCAAAGTTGAATGAAATCAACCATCGCCAAAATCGCCAGAGCTTTTTGCGTCCATGGAAATCCACCTTAATATAATGATCGCATCGATACGAACAATACATCGATACAATCGTTATCCATGATAATGGACCAAACGGTTTTTTAAACCATCTGGCAAATTACATGTCGAAATCGTGGGGTTACTCTGAAATTCCGCTTTCGCTGGACGATATTACGCAAAGGGATTGATTTGCTTTGATCGGACCAGTACATTAGAAGAAAATCCATATTTGCCTTCATAACACTCAAAGGGAACATGGAGGAGAGGTTACTGCACATTTCTACAATCTTTCGTTTCCAGGTTCCATATAACAGCCAGCAGACGAGCAATTGGATCCATATAACAGCCAGCACACGCGCGATCGGGTCCATATAACAGCCATCAGATGCGCAATTGGTTCCATATAACAGCCAGCAGGCGCGCAATTGGTTCCATATAACAGCCAGCAGATGCGCGATTGGTTCCATATAATAGCCGGCAGGCGCGCGATTGGTTCCATATAACAGCCAACAGACGCGTGATTGGTTCCATACAACAGCCAGCAGATGCGCGATTGGTTCCATATAACAGCCAGCAGGCGCGCGATTAGTTCCATATAACAGCCAACAGACGCGTGATTGGTTCCATATAACAGCCAGCAAATGCGCGATTGGTTCCATATAACAGCCAGCAGATGCGCGATTGGTTCCATATAACAGCCAGCAGGCGCGCGATTGGTTCCATATAACAGCCAAAACACGCGCGATTGGTTCCATATAACAGCCAGCAGATACGCGAATGCGACTTTTATAGATCCAGAGAGTGATTTATTCACCACAGTAATAAATGCATGCAAAATTGCAATAAATTTCGATACAATAAATTGTTACGAACGTTCTCCACATTGAATTTTTTTTAGAAGAAAATGCACAGGAGAAGCAGGGCCTATAACTCAACATAGTCCTTTGTATTGGAAGTTTCACCTTTCTCTCATTTGCCATTAGGTAGGAAAGAAAAGATACCTGGAGCATCCTGCCTGGTGGGGAAAGCCAATGACATAAGCCACCAATAGCAGCAGGAGTGGTGGTATTTCACCAGGGCGTTGGCTTTTACCCAACTACCACCTGAATTGATATTGTGAAGAACGTGTACAGATAAACGTGGAATGTTCCTTGTGATGCTAGGGTTTACAAAGGAGCCAAAACGTTCATTCTAAAGGCGGAAAAGACGAGGTTTTTACAGTGAGAATTCTTTATGATTTCCAATTATATGTTGTTTTTTTTTCAGAGATAATTAGTGCAATATAGCAAGCTAGATATGTTATTTGTTCAATTGCCAACCTTTTCTTAGCTAAAATTTGGATGAAGCTACTCCACCAAAAGATAGGAGAAAGCGTTAAAAAGTAAAATTTACCTGGTTAACTTTTGAACGACAAACGCTATGAAGATGAAATTTGGCTGGAATATTCTCCTAAATACTTAGTTTTAAAAAAACAATTGAAAACAAATATTTAAAGAATAGTTTTTACCTGACGTCAGCAATTTCTTTGAAAATTGACTTCAAACTTTCTCAAAGGATTACAATCTCCCTAGAATTAGTTTTAGGCTGTTCTACCCGTTATTGGAAAGGTAATATAATGTAGTTTGATTCTAAGTAGGTCTAATTATCCACATTTAAAAATAATTTTGCTGACGTCAGCACTACATTTAGCTCTTCTTTCTAATTTTACTGCAAATTTGTTAACTTTATAACTTTTCAACCATTTATGTTATTTAATTGAAAATTGATAATGTTATAGTTATTTATGAAGTGTCTACAAAAGTAATATTAGTTTCGAAATTTACACCATGATTTTGCGTTGCTGATGTCAGCAAAAATTTCTCGCATAGAAACATATGTTTTGGTCTGGTAGCGATTCTCACAACTGCAGCTGTACTTCTCAAAAATGAAGAAACATTAACAGAACAAGGAATTATAAATACGAACAAAATTTGGTAAAAAAACAATCTTCTTGAGCTTATGCAAAATCCCATTGAAAGGGGGGGGGGTAATGCCCCCCCAACCTGAATAGGGTTAAGGGGCCATTCAAAAATGACGTAGCAAAGAATGCGTTATTTTGAACCCTTTTCCTCAAGACAAACCATTGACGAAAGAGTATTCTTGGTTCAATTTCGCGTATGTTTATTACACAATGCAATTTATATTTATAAATGAATTTGTAAGACAATTAAACCTCGTGTAAAGAGGAGATTTAACATGTCATTAGCGTCAAGAGGAGATTTCGACATAGAGCGTTAATATGAAAAAGCGAAGTATTTAAGTTTGTTGTTGAGGGAGGTGCTACTACTGTGCGACCAAAACAAAAGAAAGCTGGCCTCTCAAGAGATTAGGAATAGCCTCTTATGAAGAGTTTAAGATGCATAATGGTGTCGTTCATCGACCTGTGATTGGCCCATGTTCATTTGTTGGATATTAATAACACAGCCCAACAAAAAATACCTTTTATGTCTTTGCCAAAGATAGTTTATCGGTTTAAGGGTATATCAGGTGCGCTGAAGCCAAAAATGACATTAGTTTTGCTGAATTGGCTCTAGTTTGTGAGATAAGGGCCATAGCGTTGCTTATATAGATAGCTAATAGAGCTTTTTTTTTTTTTTGGGGGGGGGGGGGGCGTCCTGATGGACGGCCTAACTAACTAACTAAATTATAGAGCTATAAAAACTGCGATAACAGTAATTGAAATAACAGATGTGCTTAATTGGGCCGACAAAAAACTTTTGTTTAGCATATACCTACCGGTATGTAATGTGTAGTTTGTGCAACCGCACTCTTTAATTGACCAGTGTTGCCGCTAATTTGACTTTTGCGCCTGTTTCGCGTATTTAGTGCCCGATTTACTCCCTTTTTCTCTTGACATAATCTTTTAACGTGTGGCCACAACGCGTTTAGAACGGCATTTCCGATTTTGCGTTGGTGGACGACGGACGTCTCTGAGTATAGTGCAGGTTAGGGAATTATGACTAGCCATAGACAGTGTTGTTTCAGATTGTGTTTAAAGTAGATGTGGCTTAGATCTAAGTTGTTTTGTTCACACATGAATCGGGATCCAGGTTTCATAACAACCATGGCTGATGAGGAGGCAGCTGCATGGATTTCTTTTTCTTCAGTTGTCAATTTTTTTTTGGGTAACACCAAGGAAAGCAAGTAGTATATTGAGTTGGTTGAAGACGTGCTTCTAAAATTCAAAAATTTGGGAGTGAAGATGAGCATCAAGGTCCATTACCTCTTTAGTCTTTGGATAGATTTCCAGAAAATCTTGGAGACTTAAGCCAAAAACTAGGAGAGAGTTTTCACCAAGACATTAAGGTTGTGGAAGAACCATATCAAGAAAGGTGGGATACGCACATGATGGCTGACTACTGTTGGAATCTTCAGCGACATTTAACAAGTGCTTCTCACTCAAGAAAATCGTAAAACAATTTGCTTCTATGGATTGATTTGTTGGTTGGTAACATTTTAAACTTTTATGCGTGTGAAGTTGAAACATTTTTAGAGGTGTTAGATGCGCACTGAGTCCAACTGTGTTACTGTTCTGACCGAAATTTCCTCTGGTGATCCTGAGTCTGGTGATCAGTTGATTGCGACTCTGCTTGAAAGACCTGATGGGAGGCCTCTTCGGCCGGGGGATGCACCGCATGGTCGCGAAGGGACACTGCCTCTGTGAGCTGTCTTGGTTAACCGCCGCTGCTGTATTTTTTTGAATGCTACCACTGTTTCTGGCTTTTAATATTATACTACACTGCCGAGCTCTCACGATAGCACCCAACCCAGTTTAATTTTTGCAAAATGTTACTTTGTTTTTCAAATCTTTCTGTCGCTGTGCAGAATATGAATGTAATGTTATTTTAAGATCAAGTGCAAGAACTTCATAGGTTTTTACAATACCTGCATACATTCTAAATGTGTCTTACTCTAAAATCTAAAGATTTTAGTTTGTTTACCATATCTAGCTATCACATGGATTTGATATCGTTTCACTGATATATGCATACTGTCAATTTAATTGTGTACTGTATTTTTTTTGTTTTTCTGCTTAGCTGAAACAATAAAAGAAAAATTATAGCAAGGTCATGCCTTATATAGGCACCATTTTTACAACAGATAGGTGTACTGTAGCATTGTAAATAAGTCTAATTATTTTTACTAGTTAGCTAATTATGCAACCCGACAGTCTTACAGCAGAGAAGTTTGCACTATTTTTGCAATTTTTTAGAACATTATTTGTAAATATCTCAAAAACTAGAGCCAACTAGCTAAAACCGTTGTCATTTTTAAAATCTACGCACCAAATATACACTAAAATCAATCTAAAATCTTTGGCAAAAAAAGTGTGTTGGGCAGTGTAATCTTTGTATTTCTTTAAATGGTTTCTTTGGAAGGAATGGCCAGAATAAGAAGAGAGCAAGTCTTTTTTATGTTATCGTATTACTTTATCAATAAAGTGCCAGTGTTGCAACCATCCATTCATAATATTGTGTGAGGTGTATCAAATAAAAAACCCAGAAAATAACAACAACAACAAAACATATATAAATTATAAATAAATAAATATTACTGTCCTTCGTACCTCTAAACGCAATTTTTCAGAGTTAGTCCAAATAAAAACATATCCCATACAGTAGGTCCAAAAATCCAAAACCAATCGACGACGCTGTCGGTAAGTATGCAAAGTCTCCTTGCCACCATTTCGTATGGAAATCGAATGGTAGGCCTTGTTTCAACTGCGTCGGGTGAGTGACTGAACGAAATGGTTGTATGTATCAATGCATTAGCAGTCACGTTTTATTAGCAAAATTAATACTCCCAAAAAAGTCGCTTTACGTTGACTAAACTTTGTTAAAACTTACTGCCTTCTGCGATATACTCCTCATAGTTTAACGCGAAATCATTTTCTTCACTCGAGACCTTAACTTTTGTGTATTTCACACTGAATAACGTGCCATCACTCAACCAATAATCCACACGCATAGCGCGATACGAAGACGACGTTAGCGAATTAAGCCATTTGAGGCCAATCCAATAGTCATCCGTCAACCCAAACCCTTTGATGTAATCATCGCGAGTTTGACTTGTCCAGAACGGACCGTTCTCGCTCCTAAAGCGTCTCAAGATCACCATCCAACCTAGAACATGATTGGTTTAATGCAATTATCGAAATATACTTAAAAAAAAATCTACTTTGCACTGGGGGAGTTAATTGATCGAGTAATGACTCCATCCGACAAACTTTATAATTTATATTGGTAGGCTGGTCACTGATGATGCGTCCGTATACACATGTACATTTCGTAAACCCAGTATCCATCACTATTGCTTTCAGGTACATGCTGTTTTGAATGAGTTGACTTTTACAGTATGTGTTGCAACTCGCTTCGGGGATCGGCAAAAATATCTGCGATGATGTTATCCCCTTAAGATTCCCATAGTACCACTTTGAAGTATAATTACCTAACGAGAAAATTCACGAACAAACTCTCATCTCACATAAATAATTGATTCAATGCACATCTCGAATCATACATGTGTTGCGATAATTGATGGAAAAAAATGACAAAGAAATATCGAAGAGCGATAAGAAAATATCTATAAATATACTGTTTACGCTACAAAACAATTAATGAACCTGTCAAGTGAACAAAATTTACCTGTGAACCACTTGTACGTGTAGGTTGAAACTTGTGATTTTGAATAAACTCCAAAAATACAATAACAACCCCCATTATAGTTGGCCCCATCCAACTGATAACCGTGTTTGGTTTTAACACCTGACTGGCATTTTGAATAGCATTGATTTTTATTACTAAAGTGGATTTTAAAGGTCTGGTCAAGGAATTCTCCAGTCATGTAACCTGTCACAAACGCACAAGTCGGGTTGCCTATAAAAAAAGTATACAGGCATTAGCAAAGGTTAAAAAAACATGGAACAAAGGTCTCGCCGAAGATCTAAAGTTTCGCCGCAGAGGCTCTGGAGTATTGCTCTAGAATAGACTTACTTGAAATGTTACAACGCTTCACTGCTGTGAAAGGAATACGATGAAAAACTGCAAGCCCCGTGTAAAAAACTTAAGAAATGTCATACATTAACGAAAGCTAAAATGTTAATAAAGTTAATAAAGTTAATAAAAAGATAAAAAAAAATCTCCAACCGTCATTAAGAGACACTACGAAAAATGAAGAACAATACCCTATAATGGAGGTCTTAATAATGGCGCTTACTCGGGTTAATGATCGAATATCTCTTCATTTCGCACGTGACAATAGTTTTGTTTACACCAGCATTGATTGGATACAAACCGCTAACATTATGGCCGCTTTGAAAATACTCCTTACAATCTCCCATAATAGGTCTCACTAAAAAAAAGGTGATTCAATCACCGTGACATTTATCATTAAACGCCTTACCGTGTGTACAGTCGCAATGGTAGGTCGCGTACTTCTTGACGTCACAAGAGTCATAGCATTTGCACTCCCCGCACAAATCGTTCAGCGCGCAAACGCCTGAGCAGTATATCTAAACGTGGACAACAAAGAAAACTTAAAACATGACGGTATGTTCGCACCGGAAAACTGTCTTTGTCCTTTACATCTAAAACGAATCATCTTACCTCTTTTGAGTAGAACGATGACCCCTCGCGAGATACAAGCGTGAGTGCTGATTTGTCAAAATACTTACAAACCACCGAAGTGTTCTTGTTACTTGAATTCACGTCAATAGCTTTACATACGTCACCCTGTCGTAAACAAGATCTCAAGCAATTCTTCCAGCTGGTTTGTTCTTCCACCTTTTTGAAGTCCGTATTTTCCACGGAAAAGTTTTGCCGCCTAGTGAACGTTTTCATTCCGGGATATTTCAACTGGTATTTGTGACTTTTGCAGTTGACACCGTCGTAAGAAAATATCGCCAAATGACAAATCATAGACCAAATCACCTTCATTGATGCACCGCTTGCTGCAACCATGATCGATTTTTTTTTCTACTTGAAAAAGTTGCAAACTACTAAACTCTATCTTTTGGATAATTAATAAATAAAATCGATGAATGGAACGGGTGGTGGGTGTAGACCAATCGAAAACTTGAATCAAAGAATTTCAATTATCAACCGCATATTTGATTGAAACATTTATTTGTGTAAAAAAAACCGTTTGATGTTACCGCCTGCGCTGATGGATGGTTGCGAGTGAAGAAATTTATATTTCTGAACCATTAATATTCCATGTTGAGGAATCAGGTTTTTATAATCTTCATCGGACAAAACTAACTAATTGATTAAATAATCCCTAAATAATTAGCATTATTTAAACTAGCGTATTTTAAATTTCATAACTCCGACTTTGTAAAGTTACTCTGATCGTAATGGTAGGGCGAAACATCCGTATTTCATTTCATTTTTCATATCATATATTTTACTACTCAGCAATTTACAACAAACGTTATAAAATAAAATACATACTATTATGCATATAATATAAATAACAGTAACAAAGATATAGCTTGCTAAACACGTTAAAAAGCGAGTTGATTTCAAGGAGTGTTGGGAATTAGTGAGTAGTAGGGGCTTTAAGAAACCTGATTTAGTTTCATCACAAACTCGTGATTTGGTAAATAATTCAGCTACATTCATCACTATTGATAGCGTTAGGTTGTTCTCTGTCAGCAATATCTATAAATATTAAATATTTCATTCAAATATCAATGGGTTTCACAACTATTAACCTGTTATAAACCTCGCACCCAATCTCTTTATTTCTTGAGAATCATTCATTTTCCTGATTATTCTAAATTTAGAATTGTTTCTAAATCATTTCCTCGATCGATTAGATAGATTTTAAAGTGAATTCCCCGACCCTAACTGTTATCATGACCTACCTGGCTCTGGTCTTCTAATTGATGATGATAAATTATTTAACAAATTCCTAACGACATGTCCGCAATTCTTTGTTAAAAAGAAAATCTGTCATTATTACTATAGCCCAGGCCCTACGACACCGGGAAATTGTAGAAATAACTGTCTTGGAGACTGCCAGCCCGTGCCTTCCCATTGGTCGTGAGCTACAGGTCCCGTTTTAGCATTCCAGTCCCCCATAATGAGGTTGGTGTTCTACTTTAGCAGCTCTTACAATGTTGTTGTTACCGTCTCGTAATGGCTGCTCATGTGATCATCAGTTGCATCAGAAATTGGAGCGTAGATCTGCATGACTGAGAGACTTTTCACTTAACCTAATGTAAATAGTACGATCAGAGATGGGTCTCAACTCCATCACAGTGTCCGCCGTATCCTTGCGGATCAGGAATGTTTTCCCGCCTGCATGTTTCAAGTCATCCCCGCTGTCATCATCATCATCATCATCATTTACATTTTTCACGTCTATTTTCCATGTTAGCATGGGTTAGACGGGGTTTCAACAGATGATATTCCCCACAATTTTGTAGGTTTAATCATTTGATGATTCATTGGAGCAGATGTTTTTTACAACTGAATGCCTTTCCTAACGCCAACCCCAGTGAGAGGGAAAACAGTGGTGAGTTAACTCATGCAAGATACCAACTTTGCATTTTAAACTCCGTGGCAGCAGTGCATAAAGGGCCTGGGTGCTTATATCCATGAGGTCAAAGATGTTACATGACCTGCATACATGCTGTGGAAGAGCCAATTGACTCCCCGACTCCAGTAAGTCTTGCCGCAGTTAAGCCTATGATGTTCACGCTTCAGCTCATGTTCTAGTTGTTCGGTTTTGCCGTCGGCATTATTCAATGTTCTTACATTCCACGTGCATGCAAGGACTATTTCTTAGTTTCAGTTCTGTTCTTTTGCCAGTATCACACTTATCGCCACCACCCTCGCAAGAAGTTGTTAACCGGGGGTTCGTCCGATCCGGTTTGGATACTATATTTCAAGTCACAATCATTGTCCATCAACAGGCGTAATCAAGCGGCCATATCATATACCATATATATATTCCCATAAATAAACTCACAATGGGCTTACGAAAACTCATATTTACCCAAAGGTAAACGACAACTCAACCAAGATGGATATTGTATATTCAAAATATGACGACTCGCGTTTCTTAGAAGAATGGTATGCCAATATCAATATTAGACTTAAACATTGCGGAACTTTTTCTTTTTCTACTAAAAATAAAAATGTTGCGTAATCACTTTTCTACATTCTTTGTTGTAATAATTTGTTGATTACGCCGGGTTTTTAATTCTAGTATATATTTACGAGATTTGTATTTTTTTGTATTTGTATCGAGATTTTATTTGTCCTCGTGACGGCTACAACTCAGCCGAAACATGTTAGCAAAAATGAAGAAGTGCTTCATCTCTTTACGTTTAATCCATACTTTAAATATTTACTATGCTACAGTTTGGCAATTTTTTCCCTCTGCGTATCTTTTGGGGAATTTTACTTCAAAAACCTTGTTGAAACAATGGGGTAGTAAAGTCGACTTTTACGGTTAATGCCACGTGTTTTTATTACGATAAACGTAGTAAGACTTGCAAGTAACGCTCCAAGCAATGTCACCATAAACAATAACAACATACGAAAGCATAATGTAGCGAGGCATTTATGTTTAAGATATTTCATGATATCGATTATTAAAAATCATACCATGATATCCAGGAATTTAGTCTCTTATTATGTCCGTTTTAATTTCGTTAAAAGTCTTGATGGCAAAATATAAGTTCAACTGCAAACATAAAATCTCAATGAGTTGTAACCTCAAAATTTGAAATTGAATTGAGAAATCCTAAGGAGTGCTGATGAATTTTTGCGTTGTTGTGGCAAGCCTTTTTTAAAAATTTTGATTTATTATTGTAGTTGCTCAAAACAAGTTCCTATAAGCCACTTGTGTGTAAAGAGCAACAGTAGAAATTAAGTGGTTTTTAGATGACGATGAACATTTGATTTGAACAGTTGAATGTTATAGTCAGAAGAAAAGCAAGTAGATGGAAGGGAGTTCCAAAGTCTAGATGTTCGCGGGAAAAAACTGTTCTTGTAGAAATCCCTGCGACGATTTGGTACACAAACAGTCTGTTGCATCTCTCTACATACCATTTCATATCATTCTACATTTTGTTTTCCTACCATGGCAACCCATACCATTACATCATTCACAAACTCATACGTGTCATATACTCAGCGTCTTACAGGTCTCATTATCACCTCATTAACCTTTTGTTTACACGTTTACATTTGTATATATATTGAATGACAAAAACTTCCTCTCCCCTTTTGTAAAGAGAACGCCAATGTGGATAGAGAGAGATAGCGAAAAAGATAGCGAAGTAGGTAGAAAAGTTATTATTTTCGAATTAATGGTTTAAACCCACGAAGCCTTGAACTATTCAAAGTCCATTGGGAAGACGACGAAAACCTGGTGTACAAAGAAAAATTCTGGGAGAAGGTGTAAGTGATGATAGTTCGCTTGAACAACGTCCGTTAAAAAACTTGTAGAAAAGACAAAGAGAAGCTACGTTTCGCCGGTGTGATAGGGAGTCAAACACGCTGTTGAACGCGGTCTAACAAATTCAGGTAACTCGCAGGAGCACCTGCCCAAACGCTACAGTTGTATTCCATGCAAGGACGAATTAAAAATTTGTAAAGGAAAGGATACATTCAGGCGTGAGGATCATTTCTCGTTAATGAAAACTAATGTAAATATTGTTATGCAACATTTTTCGCGAAATCACGGTTCCTACGCGCGACATCACGGTTCCTACGCGCGACATCACGGTTCCTACGCGCGACATCACGGTTCCTAGAATGAACCCGACAACCCCTTCTGAAATGTTCATGGACAATTCTTGATTATATGTCACCTGTGAAAGACGATTGGGATGGCTGAGACTTCCGTCGGTGCAAGATTGTCACGCGATACTCTGTTTTAGCTATCATATAGTGATGCGATTGTACATTTATGTAGGAGTAACGTGTGAGAATGAGAATATCCAACCATTTTGCCTGCACACTAGAATAAACTCGATTTTGTTGACGTGGATACAGAATTTCATTTTCCTTTTGTTTTGTAATGGCATTCGTGTGTTTCTTTAAAAACATTTGAGCGTAAGTAAATAGAAATTTGGGTGAAAGCAAGGGTGAAAAAACTGTGATTCGGTCACTTAATACACAAAAAAAAGTTAATTTACCTACTTCGACAAGTTATCTGTTGCTAACAGTTATTTGTTTCTAATTAAACGCTTTACATAATATAATAGTTGCATTAATATCACATTGAAAAATGAGTTTGACAGAATCTCATTAGGTTCATTGCACTGTTACTCCAAAAACGATATAGCAGCTTTGATCGGCAGAGCGTCGTTGTCTTTGCCGATTGTCTCTTTCAATTGAGCGGTTATTTGCAACTGATGAGGTAAATTCAACAGCTGTTTAACCTAGGTTAACCTTGTTTCTGCTTGACCAACGCAACAGGGGCCTTGTATGCCGCGGGGAACAATGCTAGTTGGATAATTTCGCACTGGGCCCCAATGAGCATGTCTCACAACCGTACGCGATTATTGACCCCTAATTTGTTTACCGTGTTGCACCGACCGCCGCTGGGCCGCTCCAACTTTGTTTATAACCCTGTTTGATAATCAGCATAACATAAACTGTGAAAGAAACGAAATGGTAGCGTGAACAAGGCTGTAATTAATGATAAGCTCCATTGCCCTCTCGAAATAACCGAACCACTTCGAAATAACGTGAAAAATAAAGTATTTGTTCGCATTTGAAATTTAAATTTGCTCTAGATGAAGTATTAACTGCCAGTATTGGTACCGAAGTAAAATTTTTAAAATTAAGACCTTTGAATGGGTTAGAAAGATGATTTCCCTCCACGAAATGTATCGAATGAAAATTATTGAAATTACACGGTCGTATTACCCGTTAATAAACTCTTTTTGGGTATGTTAATCAGGTACGAAACAAACGAACTAAATGAATCCAAGTTGAAAATCAAACGGACAAACAAACATTGTAATTAAAATCAAAAGACGGGGGTTTGGTTGTTCAAATCAAACATTGTTTTTGAGTTTGCGTTCAACTAAAAAAACCGCGATTAACTTTCTATCCTTTGCTACATTTCGTGTAACATTCACGTGAAATTGTTTGAAAAAAAGACAAGAACTTCAACGAAAAACGAGTGTTTCTCGGTAATCGTGCGCCCGGTTTCTTGTACGTTTCGGTGTGTTTACGTTAATTGGTTAACGAGCAGTGTGGAGGGTCACAAGGTTGAACTGTTTCCACGGACCTGCGTGCGCATGCTTCATGAAGTAATGCGTTAGTCTTCGGTTACTTTGTTTCCGTTGCATCTGAAGATCATTTAGCGTGGAGGAACAAGCTCGCTTAGCTATCGTGCACAAATGAAATGTAACGAGTTTGGTGGGAACGATCAAGCTTAAAAGTCTCTGTATATAGACACTTAGTTGGTAGTTTTTATATCTTCTACATCCTCTCTTCAAAATGCCGGAACCGCATGAAAAGGGCAATGCCATTCCATTGGACCAGTAAGTACTTCAACACTACTGTTAAGGCTTGATACATTTTGCACGTTGATAAGATATTGATCATTGCAGGAACATGAACTTTAACACTACTGTTAAGGCTTGATATGTACATTTTGCACGTTCATAAGATGTTGATCATTGCAGGAACATGAACTTCGACAGGAAGAAACGCACGCCATACAACATTGAAGATATTCTCGGCATTAAAACCAGACACGTGAAAAGTGATGGCGAGGTTAGCCTGGACGACAGTTTAACTGACGTATCGTCCCCCTCAAGATCACCAACCACACCGAGGACTGAGGTTCTGTCGCTAGCATCAAGTCTATCTGGAGGTAAAAAGGGTTTTCGTCTTTAACAATTAGATAGTAAAGTAATTTTCGTAACAATGGTTGATTTCGAACAATCAATTTTCAAACTTCAGCCTTCGCGTTTATTATAATTTCGGATAGCCCTTAACAAACAAAAAACTGTTCTTAAAATAATCCCGCTAGATATTTTAGTTGAAGGTCTATGATAAGCTGTTGCTTTTACGAATTACAGTGTTGATTTATATGCATTCATTGGAGAGTTGCTAGATTTCCCCGGTTAAGTATCTCCATTTTGAAACGCGCACACGCGCTGTCCACACCTCAGAAACGCGCGCGACAAATTGAACATAAAACCGTAACAAAAGAACAAAACTCACAAACTCAACAACAAACCTAACAGAATCGTTTCAGTCTACGAGACCTTTTAACTCGAACGTAATGGCATTTACAAATCGTCTTAACTCAACTAACGAAGTATGTTCCACAACCGTAAATACACCGAACCGAACTTTATACTGTAATTTACACCGAAATGATTGTTAACCGAACCGAACTTTATACTGTAATTTACACCGAAGTGATTGTTAACCGAACCGAACTTTATACTGTAATTTACACCAAAGTCATTGTTAACCGAACTTTATACTGTAAGTGTAATTTACACCGAAGTAATTGTTCACCAAACCGAACTTTATACTGTAATTTACACCAAAGTGATTGTTAACCGAACCGAACTTTATACTGTAATTTACACCAAGATGATCGTTAACCGAACCAAACTATATACTGTAATTTACACCAAAGTCATTGTTAACCGAACCGAACTTTATACTGTAATTTCTACCAAGCTGATCGTTAACCGAACCGAACTTTATACTGTAATTTACACGGAAGTGATTGTTAACCGAACCAAACTTTATACTGTAATTTACACCGAGATGATCGTTAACCGAACCGAACTTTATACTGTAATTTACACCAAAGTGATTGTTAACCGAACCGAACTTTATACTGTAATTTCCACCAAGGTGATCGTTAACCGAACCGAACTTTATACTGTAATTTCCACCGAGGTGATCGTTAACCGAACCAAAATTTATACTGTAGTTTACACCGAGTTGATTGTTAAACGGACCAAACTTTATACTGTAATTTACCCGAGATGTTTACATACCTTGACTGAGGCAAGTATAAGAACAGTCAACAGACACTTTGGAATGCAACTTCAAAATCCGTTTACTTGCTTAACAGCAATACACAACCTTACAAATGTAACTGTTTCATGACTCATGATTCGTGCGAGAGTAACCAGCCATTAACTCCTCTTGATAACCACGTGGCTGACAAACAAAATTTTGAAGTATATCCTGGGACAACCGTACGACCACGACAACTACCGTCTCTCATGAACACCAACAAACCGCATAAAATACCGCAACAATTGACAGCCATTGAAACGATATTCTTAGCGGATGTTACATTTTTATGAAGACCTGCACCGCTACTTTCCAATGACTTAGGTAAGGCGTGTGCTAGTTCACAACGACTTCTGACATACTGCAGTACGAGTTTAACTGAATTTCGAACGTGTATATCTTACTACCAACGGCAATAAACGAAGTAAATAGGACCCAACCGAAAGTGTGACGGACGTGTGACAGACGTAGGTGAAACATGGATAAATCATTTTCCGGCGCGTCATTATACGAGCGAAGAAACATACTCCAGCGTAAATACTACCTCACATTCAACCGACTAATGTTTAGAACCAGTTACCCTACCTAACTAACAGATGAGTAGTTTTTACATCTACCGCTAAATCCTTGTTTCAACAACGATTGAACTGCAGGGAACATTAAAATACATTTACGAAAGGTTGGTTTACAATCACAGAAACGCAAAACATCTACATCAAAACACGACGCACAGGAACGAATCAATGACACGCCTAAAGCGGCGATAATCTTCCCAAACACACTTACGCAACAACATTGACTGGAAACAACTTGAAAATAGACTACAATTGCAAGTAAACACCGAACAATACTATCACCGACATTTGCGAAATAATGGAACACTATACTGTCCTCTTGATCTTAGAAATGTCTTATTTTAGTTGTGCTGTTTTAGAGTGACATTTATACACACGCATACAAACTGTGGACGCACTCACACACTAAAAACGTACTCTTTTAACTATTTTCCTTTCTCTACAGACGATTGTGAGACAATTGACAGCCCGACAACAGGACAAGACAACGTATTGACTTCTGACGAAGTTAGTGCGACAGTACTCGACACATATAGACATCAGACGTCAGGTATGCCGTCGAAGAAACGTCGCTACCGCACGACATTCACGACGTATCAATTGGATGAACTGGAAAGAGTGTTCAGTCGGACGCATTACCCGGACATATTTCTACGGGAGGAGATGGCGATTAAACTTGGGTTGACTGAAGCGAGAATACAGGTAAATCTTTGTAGAAGATATAACCACATGTCTTATGAGACTTTATAATTCTTCACAAGCATGAACTTCGGAGGCTCAAAAAGCAACTTCTTTAAAGCAAAGCTAAGCATACTACCAGCCAGGCCGATATGGTCTTTAGGGAATAGAGAAGTCATAGTTTTCTTTGTAAAGACATGTTTAGAAAGAAAAATGAATACCAAGGCAGTTGTCATAAGAAACATGAAGGTGCAGAGAGAGGCAGTAAAAGTGCTGTTGACTGTGCTACGTAGTCATAAAAAAACGAAACCTTATGCGGTTTAACAATTAAAAAATAAAGAAGATGCCATCAATTGCGGTAGGTTATCGGATTAAATAATAAACTTCACTTTCAGGTGTGGTTTCAAAACCGAAGAGCAAAATGGCGTAAACGAAACAAATCGACCTCGTCTACAAGTCCCTCCCCCCCGCCTCCCCCATACATGAAACCCTCGTATCCAGTACAACCCTACAACAGTCTATCTTGCAACAACCTCTTTCTGAAGAGTCTCTCTCACTCATCGCAAACCGAGAAAATCAATCGCTACTCAGGAATAGCAGTGGGCAAACCTTGGTTCGAAAGCAACATGCGATACATACCCAGGAACTTGTCGTGCTACGATGGAAGAAGTACAGGCTATCGCGTAATGGATAAAGAACCAATGTCGTGGTGGCCGATGCACGGCCAGCCGGCCTAAATGGAAACGTATGTTAAATGTCACAAGAGACTACCGGCAGTGGTGTGTGCACACGACTTTTTTTGTTTTTAAATGTCCACTGAAACAGTGAGCGTTCGTGAATTTATTGATATGAAATATATAAAAAATTTGTGTTATTTTTTTTAGCGTTTAAAATGTGTTTATGAAAGATGTGAATCGATGTGTCGTGAAATTGTTTTATGAAAATATAGCCGCCAAAGGAAAAATCGCTATTGTCTACAATATTGTTTTTGATCTGCGCGCGAGTGGTTGCGTGTTTATTTTGCGAGAGAAGGTGACGCGCAAAACTCGCAACCATTGCAGTGGAGTCGTATTAACCACCTTTGATTATTTACTTGCTAGAATCTAGACAGGAACGGATGAAATTTGTAGCGCAAAAAAACAAACTTCTTTTCAAACCTAGACAAAAATTATACAGAATACATTTAGTCATATTTAACAGGCGTAAGAGGCAACTTAAATAGTTTAACTAACATTTTTGATTAACGAAAACAACAAAAAGAATAGTTCGCCCGATAAGGACATCATCACTTCGCCTTCTTTTTCTTTTCAACTTCTGAAGTCACGCTCCAGTACCAAAACATTTGCGCCAGAATGACGCAATTGAGCGAAGAAGAGACTATGAACTGCGAAGTCAACAAAAGGTCACCCGTCTCCTGCAGGGACGTGAAGACGCGGGCCAGGCTCCCGGCGGACAGTAGGATGGTGGTGATGAGAGATAGCTGGCCGGTGTGACCGTTGGAAATGTTTTCGCGGATTTGAAGTAACTGAAAAAGTATTAAACATTGTCTATAAATATATATAAAATCTAAATATATATAAAATCTAAATATATATATAAATAAATACAGTACAATCCCGATAACTCGAACACCGACTCAAATAGTTCGAGATAACGAATGTTCGAGTTATCGGGAGTTTTTACGAGAAAACATTAGGGAAGGGGAACTGAAAAACAGTTCGAGTTAACGCGAATTCGAGTTATCAGGGGTTCGAATTATCGGGATTGTACTGTATAAAAAAACTAAAAAGGCGCTAGTAAACATGCAGTAGCCAAATCGAATAATGATGAGAATATTCGTTCATAGTTTGTTTGTGGGAACGTTGTTTGATACACAAAGAATATGTTTACCCTGGCAGCCGCTAAGAACAGCAAGTTAAACTGCTGCAGTTTCACGACGAGGTCAAGTGGAGCGATGAAAAGCAGGTAGCTTACTCCACAGTACACGGGCGGAAACAGCATAGCTCCCACGTTGTTGTTGTTGTAGAACCATATCAACATGACAAGAATCCCGTTCTGAAGGGCCATAAAGAGAGACTCGCCCCAAGAGCTATAACAAACGCAATGATGAAAGCTCATGCGTTGAAACCAAAACAAACTCGGCAACCGTAATTGAGAGCAAAACTGAAATCACCTGAAAGGAAAATCCTTCTGTAATGCGTATGCAACGGTGGAGGTGATTACAACGAGGTCCGAAAACAAGCCCATAACACTCAAGCCAGCACCACTTCTTGCGCGAACTAATTTCACAATCTGTGGGACTTTAACTAGAGAAGAGATGTGCTTCGTTGATTTCTTTTGACCAGGTTAAACAGTTTCCAACAACAATAGTAATTTCATAATAAACAAAAACCATAAAGAAAACCAATAAAAATGTACAATGATCAGTTTGTTAGTACATAAATATGTAAAATGTTATAATAAAGAAATTGTAGCTAAACTCGCATAAAGTATAGTGTAGGAAATTATTGGCGTGGATTTAAAGAAGGCCTTGCTGACAAGTCAGTCAATCCTTTTCATAAACCCATTGGGGTACGGATACGGTGCTAAATAAATCAAGATAACATACCTATCATGGAGCCAAAAATGATGCCAACCCCGAGCGCTTTGCTCACCGCGATCTTCAAGCAGGTCACTGAATCAAACGTTAAGCATAAATTCCCTACAAGAGTTTTTTCTTGAATATGGTATGATGATATAAACTGTAAACCTTTATACTGCTTGTCCTTTTGTTATATATCTGCAGGTACATTATTAAAATGTGAACACAATTGAAAAACATTTAAGTTCGTTTGGGCGTCCATGTTCCAATCACAAACATGTCGTTTACGCGGTCTACCTTGGTGGTCATTTGCTTCCATCAACCTACATTCATCCTCATTCATCTGCATCTCTGTGCAAACAAGTCTTCTGGCGCATACAACTTTCGTTCTGTAACATATAGATGTTACATGACATGGAACTACACTTAACATATCTCACATCAATCAATCCTTCTTTCCATTCCTTTATCGTCTATCTTAGGTCTCTTAGCTTCTAAACAAGCCTGATTGCTCCGCCCTGTTTCCCATCTTTCCACAGCTAACACTTTCAAGGTCATTAGCACCATTTATCCATCAACAGATCACCTTAAAGTTAAAGGAACAAGGTCCAAAGTCCAACCACAAGTAACATATATCCACAAAGATCACTATTTTCATCCCAAACTACCAGCAAATCTACTTGATCCACTATCAATTGTTTTTAAATTTTTTACATCGCATCGTGAAACTGCTCACAAATTCCTGGTGACCAATCACACGGTCGAATATGTTCTGCCTCGTGTTGGTGCACTCAAGAGAAATACATCTGTCTTTATCACAAAAGATTATCACTATGTTACGTATGATGTACAAAGACATTTACATTTCACATCTATTTTCCATGCTAGCATGGGTTAGACGGTATTCAACAGATGATATTCACCACAATTGTGTAGGTTTAATCATCTGATGGTTTATTGGAGGAGTTGTTTTGCCCTTCCTAATGCCAACCAGTGAGAGAGGAAACAGTGGTGAGTTAACCCACGCAAGATACCAACTTTGTATTTTAAACTCCGTGGCAGCAGTACATAAAGGGCATGGGTGCTTATATCCATGAGGTCAAAGATGTTACATGACCCGCAAAACATTTCTAAAACCATAACCTCAATCTCAACTTGACGGCAATGTGGTGCATATGTTTCCATGGTTACAACTCGCCTACCCATAATAGGTAATGCTTAAAACACATAAAAAGTCAACTCGGAGAACTCGGCTACCAGAAATATTACTAAATAAATAATTGTTATCTATTTATTTATCTATTTATTTGTATCTATTTATATAACTTTGACTCACCATGAAGGAAGTTGAAGTCAACGAAAAACTCATCATGACACTCTCGAGGCAAAAACAATAACACAAACGGCGTAAAGAAATACTCAGCTGTCATGGTGATGTTGTTGATCGACAAAAGTGGGGTTTTGAGTTATTTTTACTATCTAAACACAAAGGGGTCAACCATGATTTTAAGAGTTTGAAAGTTTTAAAGACCCTATACGATCTGGCTATTTTACAAAGTAAAATGAGTAATTAACAATAGAAATATAATATAGAATATAATATAATTACTATATAATATATAATAGAATATACAATAATTATAATATAGTAATTAGTACTGTTCACAAAAAATATGCGTATAACATCATAAATGAAAAGAGCAATTAACAATATAAAAATAAAGGCTTAATATTTATTTACCATTTACCATGAAACGTTTGAAATAAATACCACTAATATACATATTGAACGTCGTTTGAAGGCAACAAGATAGTACCCATAGCAACAAAATTGCTGCGATCAATCGATTCAGCGATTAAAAAGCCATATTATTCTCAGCGATGAACACGTGCAATAACAATGTGTCGCCAGGTAACCGCATCTCAGTGGAATGTCAACAATTCTCTTTCTTTCATCTGAGGTTTCGTAGAGCTGTCGTTAGTGACTTCACGTAGGCTAAACAATACAAAAAAGAGGAGGTTTATTCTTTATATTTTTATTGTTATTGTCCTACTTCGACAGGAAGTACAACAATCAAAACGAGGAAATATGACCGTCACAAAAACAAGTCATTTGTAATTTTACCGTTAAATGTCGGTCATTTTTTTTCGTTATTTATATATTATATGGACAGTCTTACTAAGCTATATTTCATGCTTCATTACATGGACACACTTACTAAACTATAACTCAATTTTGAATTGGATTAGATTTTAATTTTAATATTCGCAATATGAAGCGAAGTCAAATTGGAACAAATCGGGGAATGTCTGTGTATAACTTACTAAACTATAAATTACTACCATTTTAAAACAAAAAGATCAAAATGACATCTTCACCTCGTGGATTTCTGTAAAAAACACAATTAATTGCGCACTTGTCAGGATGGCAATCCCAGAAGGATTGCCCACATGTACACAATGGCTGCATCTTCACCCGACTAACATCCATCCGATCCATAGCAACTCGACGGAGCGCCTCCATGTACCTGAGACACCAAACATAGAAAACATGAGTAGCATCAGTTTAAATTGTAACCTTCTGAGTTCTTTTTCTTTGGTCATTTTCTTTAACGGTTTTGACTTTTCCTGCGAAGAACGAAGAGTGGAAATAAGGTAGGATGAGGTAGATTCTATGTTAACAAATGTAAACTCAAGGAAGCGTACTCGGTACTCTAATTACAGTGCACCACTTTGAAGAAAACAAGATAATAAACAAATCCATCATTATTTTTTTTAGTAAGGAAATACACAGGAAAGGCAGGGCCAATGACTCAACAGCGTCCTGTGTATTGAAAAGAAAGATAAAAGAGACATAGACTAAATGGAAGGCTAATGGCGGTTCCTAACAAAAACATGTCGTAAAATGATTGACAACTCAATTTTATCCGTAAAAAAGAAACTCAACCTAAGCCTCGGTTGTGTTTAAAAATCTACTATCTCTGAAATGGCCTATTGAATGAAGTTCATGACAGACAGCTACTTGGATGTTAGTAAAATAAAACAACACAGTGCTCATCTGAATTTGAAAACACGATCTAACAAAGTGCCCTCTATAGTCTACCCCTGTTACTAACATTCTGCAACAGCAAAGCTGAGAACGAGAGATTTGCTAAATATCACAATTGATGGCCTCATATGCAAAAAAACGTAAGAATCGTAACAGTCAACAAAGCAATTTTGTGAGTTTGTAAGCGTATATAGGTATCAAATGAAGAAATCTAATCTTTATAAAAGACATAAAATATACAAGGCTTAAATTGCGTTGTGTTATTATTAAATTTGAAATATCAAAAACTTACAATTTGGCTATCGGTTAGTTGCATATCTTTAACTTGATGTGGACCTTCTAAAACCTTTATTGCGCATGCCCGTCGCTGCAAAATCTCATTTTCTCTTTCCTTTACCAAACGAAGCCTGAAAATCATTTAATATAGGAGCAATAACAGGATATATACTGCTAATATGAGCAATAACGGGATACTGTTAATAGGAGCAATAACATGATACACACTGCTAATAGGAGCAATAACAGGATATATACTGCTAATATGAGTAATAACGGGATACTGTTAATAGGAGCAACAACAGGATATACACTGCTAATAAGAGCAATAACAGGAATTAAACCTATATTTTGACGAAACATTTTTATTCATGCTATGCATTGCCATTTAACATTTTCCAATATGTACACCCGAAAATCTTTACAAATATTATTTTTACATATGTACAACAGAACGTCGCGTTTGCACTCATGTATTAGTGTTGGAATATATGATAATTTTAAACTGGAAAATATTACCAAATTCCAAATTATTGACATCCAATAAAAAAGATTCTTCTTTGAAAGGACAATATTCTTCACCTGCTAACACAATGTTTGTGCTCCAAAATCCTACTCTTGGTTCGCACATTCTCTCGCTCCAAGTTCATGAAGATCTTCCGCTGTTCCCAGTACTGGTGTTGTTTCTATGAATTCAGTTTAAATAACAATTATATATAAGGCAGAAGGCTCGCTCTCGGTTGTTCGTTTTTACTATGTCTTCTTGACTCCAAAAGCGAAAGAGAACTACGTACATTGCTTGCAATAATCAATAATCTTGGCCGTTAGAAAATTAATTCTCTGGCTTATTTAACTTGTTTTATTGCAAAACCGATGAGTTACATGGCATCATTTACGGGGAGACAAAAAAAAGTTCACGTGCCATTAATTCCTCTTGCTTCAGGCCAGTATCAACCTGCTCCAACACTATCTTCTTGTGCAGATGACTCACTGGACAACGTTCTAGACACAACATCAAATATATATTTAACATAGTGGCTTACATTCACTGAATTTGTTTTTACATCTTTGTCTACCTGACGGGGGACCTCCTAACAAATGTTTCGGCTCAGATTAAAGAAAATTAAAAAAATACAACTACTGTCTGCATTAAACGTGTATAATTACCCAATGTTAAGTGATAGGATAATGGGAAAAAGGACCCTACATCTTTTGAACAATAGGTGTAGCTTACTAGATTGTTACTGTATTGATTTTCATGCTAGTATATTTGGACACTGTTTGTTTATTATTATAGACAGTTATTTAGGATTCCTATATTATTGCTCATTTGACAGCAAGTAGCAGAGAAAGGAACCACTGAACACTAAACTTCAAAGATAAACAAACTGCTGTCTCATCTTTTTGTTTTTTTTCGAGTATTAATGTGTAATTGTTGCTTACGGGTTGCACATTTATTTCCCACAGTACTGGTAGTGTGTATTCACCTTTGGTCTATTCTTCTTCTATTAGATTTTTGCACGTCTATTTTCCATGCTAGCATGGGTTAGACGGGTTTACCTGATGGCTTTTCTGCACTCCAATCTGTCCTGGAACCCTGTCTTTGGTATAGATGTTTTTGGTGGTTTGGTTCAGCTTCCAGGAATAGTAGAAATAGTGTCAGGTGACTCAAAAACAAGGGATACAATTGGTAGTTATTATGGCTTACTTTATATTTTTGATTAAACAACATTAAGCAAACTATTCAGTTATCTGGCAAGAAAACAAGCCGGTTGGTTTTTACTTACATGAAAAAAGAAAGCTAATGTCGAACGGATGAATGGATCTTCTCGACCAACCCGAAAAAACCTAAACCCTGGTGTACTAACTGGAAGGAAATCGGACATAAAATTGAAATTTATTTGAGGAACATTGTTACCACAAGAGAGTGGTGTTACAACTTGTTGTTGAGGTTCTTGTTGTTACCATTGTCATGTGAAAACCAGCAACAATATTTATGATGTACGCGTTCATTACTAATGTAAAAAGGTAGGCAATAAGTCAACTAATTAAAATACGTTTCAACTTGAAGCCAAGAAAACGTTTAGAAAACGTTTAACATTCTGCCCAGATCAACAACGGAATGCATAAATATTCACTTATTTAAAAAAGCAACGAAAACCTTCCTACATGATAGAGGACTTGCCAGATATCTTTCCTTATTATCATAAAAATGTTTGTGTACCGCGTTCTGTTTTCTAAAGGCACGACTTTAACCAGCCCTGGTTACTCGTTCATATTTGTCACTGTACAGTTAAATTCCTAATTCATTACGACATTATGCATGTACATTATCTTACGCAATGTTCAGACGAAGAAAGAGTCAATTGTACACTTTTGGATGTGCTGAAATATTGTTATTATTATTATTATTATTATTATAATGAAAAAACTGAATTTATTCATGTATGATTAAGACCTGAATCCCTCTCAACCTACAATCATTACACAGGACAGTTGCATTTCTTCACGGACAAGTGGAAATTGAATCAGGACAATAATAAATATAATTTATATGCAACTAGAAAAAAATAACCTTGCATCACATCGTTATCATGGGTATTTTCAAGTGACTTCGCGTTATCAACAACAGCACAAGTGATGACATCAGGTTTGGACGGTAACGGGCATGATGTAACAGAGAAGACAGATGTTATATCGTTCGAAATAGCGTTCATGCCCGTCCAAGTATCAGCCAAACTAACGACTGGACCATTGTCCGATGCAGCATTTGTTCCCAGTCTTATATCCTAACAGAAGAAAGTTCAAAGAAGGTATCTGGATACAAAGTTTAAATTGGCTTTATTTAAGATGGCTTAACTTATTAGGTTCAAACATCGAAATAGGGAAGCAGAAATTCCTTCATATTTCTGAATAGCCTTGTCAAACATTCCTTCAGTTCTATTCTTTCAACAGGCCACATATTCCAAACATCGAGAATTTAAATTTCATATATTATTTGGTCTCATGTTAACAAATAGTGTTGCACTTCCCTTCAAATAATTTTAAAGTTGTAGCATCAGCTCAAAACATACCTTCCTGGACACACATTCTAATGATTTTGTTGGCTGTTGTTTGTTGGATTGTTGTTCAATTCTGTGAGGCTGCCTTGTACATCTGTACACCTCTTTGTTGGAAGAAGCTTTAATATCCATACTAGCCAAACATTCTTTCAGCAACTTCTCATTGTAATCATTCTAAACGACCACGGGTTTAAGCATTAAAAAAAGTTACAAAAATGTAGTCAACAGGTTTTAAATGCAAGGAGCATCACAGCTGATATTCTCCTCATTTCCTTACTAGTTTCCTTTGCTTCTTCAATTCCTCCTGCTTCTTTAAACATTTTAAAATTAAAACCCGTTGCGCCACCTCTTCCTGGAAGCTTTTTAACCTGGTTTCTTTCTCATACTTGATGTGCTCTCTTTTCTCGATTTCAGCCATTGCATTCAACTAAAATTGAAAACACAATCACATTTTCAGGCTAAATTCAACGCCCATATATATATATATATATATATATATCATTTCTCCATCATTTCTTTGATCAGAATAACTTTATGACGATATCCTCTCGGTGTCCATTCAGATTTGTGTGATAGTTTATTAAGAATCGTCATTGAAGGGTATTTTCCATAATAATTTGTGATAATTATAATAAATTGTGATGTGCCGTAGCGTGCGTGATGATTAATTTTCTGTGCCGACCTTTGATATATTATGCTTAGACTCGGGTGACCCTCAAAGCCTGCTGAAACCCAACCTGCCTATTCTCGCTAATTCGCCAAATCCTGACGACCTAGGATAAAGAACTAGATAACATCTACCAGGTCGCCTGGGTTTAAGGATGATCGCTGACTCCTTCACTAGTATGGAGGTGAACACCGATGAAGCACAAAATATAATTATTTCGAATTTTAATACAGAATATTTACACTTCAGCATATAAAATACTGTTATCCTTGTGTGTCCAGTGGGTTAGTCCTGGCGTACTTATAGGACGCCCGTTCGCGCCTACAAAAATCACTCAACCAGACAACTAGTATCGTTCAAGAAATCAACGAAAACTCAGAAATAAAGATTTGCCAGAGATGGGATTTGAACCGGCGTGGTTCGGTTTCGTGAGCCGAAGAACTTTATCCACTGAGCTACAGTGCTTAAAACAAAGCAAGTCTGCATTACTGCATTTACATATGAAGCAAACATTAGAACGTTACACACACAAATTACTCTTGACAAAATGTTTCTATTTAAGTGTTAACCTTGGTTTGTTGTCAACTTTTAAATAAAAATAACTAATGTCTGTTGTGAGTCTTAAATTCTAGAAAAGAATAAATTTTGACTTGAAATGGGCGTGATCATTGAAAAGGTCTCTCTGTACTTGTTATACCACATGGTATTTCTCTTTTATGAAAATCTGGAACACCAACAACAAATGATATCCAGCATAAAGAGTCCCATGGTGGGGGCTGAGGGACAAAAAAAATTCATTTCAACATCAGGCCCTAAAATAAGAATTTAGAAGACGTCGGTATGTTACGACATGTTACGCCATCTCACCGGACATCAGATAATCACGGCGGACATGGGAAAAAATTTCCCCGCTCGCCGGCACGTATGCCAACCTTGGTATAGGAACATTCGCGTACATGTTTTTTTGCGTACACCAGATGTTTTTAACTTTTATGTAATAAAAGATTTTTTGGTTTTATAGACGTATTTCTATGACGTACGCATTTAGAAAAAAGTGGTTTCAGCTATAAAAATCTGAGCATGCTGTGTCTACATCCTAACCGTAACCCCCTAATGACCTGGCGTGTCAAAGAAGCCGTCATATCGCAGTAACTATTTGGAACTAGTGTAGATCCTAGACAATACATAACTACTTTTTCACTGCGGCAGAGGGCGGACCAATGCTGGAATGGCATAAAGCAATCAGCACAGCACATTGGAGAGAAGCTCATATTAAGATATAACATATATTAAGATAAGACATTTATGTTGTTCAAGTTAATATTAAATCATGCGGATAAAGTATGGTTACGGTTACGGAGGGGAAAATCTCCAGGGTAACAAAGAACTTGGCTGAGTGATTAACGTTTTAAATATACGATGTACGTCATAATAATTTCTCTGTTCGTGATATGCTGAGACGAACTCAATTGCACTGAAACCAGCATGATTGATGGAAGTTATTGAAGATGACAAAATATCATTTTTCTCATTTTGTTTCTATATTTCACTACTCAAGCTTGCCTGAAAGTAGAGCGCTTGAATTGGTTTCAGGTGACTCTGGTCCATGGAGACATTCAGGTCAACGCCAAATCGATTGGTCGCATTTTATACGTCAGGGCATTGAATGTTAGCATATGGAGAGAGAACCGGCAACAGCTTGAGAAGTGATTAACAAACACTTTGCAAGGAGACATAAAAATGTGGCAAAGGACAATGAATTAACTTTAAATGCACATGGCCTCGCAAAAATTCGCAAATCACTTTTGAAAAGTTAATTGGGACACTGCAGCAAGAATATACTAGACTAGCTATATAACCCGTTAAAAAGCCACTCATTAGTTCTTTGAGAAAGAATATAACTGTGTTAGCCTGTTGTGTTAGCCTGTCTTAATGTAGGCCAAATAACAAATTATTTAGTGCAAAACATAAAAATATGTCTACGCGAAAACGTACGCGCAACAGTAAAAATTGTATTCGCGTAGGCAACAATTTTAATAATGAGAAGACTGTGATATGTGCCGTGACATATTTTCACTAGCAAAATACAGCTTTAACAAGTTAAAATACAACGACTTCTTCAGTGATAACAATGTCTTCTTGAAATTAGGAAAAAGTGCGAAGTTAACCCGTTAAACCTAGCTGTCATGTTTTTCTTCAGAGTCTACTGCATGTTTATTGATTTTGTGTCTTTTCATTGTTTTTGTAAACAAAACTAAATGTTTCTTTGTGGTTTGATATTTTTTCTTTCATGGAATGCAGCATAGTTCTTCTGCATTTGTTTGTCTCTAAGATGAATAAAACTTTTAAACAACTTGCAGTATCGCGTGCAGTAAACATGTCTGCCGGTTTTTTTTGAAAATCTTACCTTTTTATATTTTACGTTACATAACAAATTTTTTTAAATGTTTAATTGGTAACATTAACTTTCCTGAAAATGAAAACAAACGTAGTTTTCTTCACATGATAAAATATAAAATTATTTTTTTGTACGATGTTTTCAAAAGATGTTTTACAAAAAGAAATAAATCAAATTGATAAACGTAACTGTTATTTTTTAAATATAATATTTTAAACAATTTTATTTACAAAAACTAACAACAATGTATTATTTTTTAATAACAGTTATTTGCAAAGTTGATTTATTACACATAGGACATTATGTCCAATGTAAAATGTGTATATGCCGGACATCTATCATTGAGTGCCGGACAATGTCCGATGTCCGGCACTTATTTTAGGGCCTGAACATGGTCTACATCGCAGGAAAACGCATTTCCCAGATGAATTACAGACATATTTTAGACCTTAAAAACAGCACTTAGCGTCGCTACTTTAAGGGGAGAAACTTTTGTGAATGGAGTCTATCTGCGAGTTTCGCGAGTATAAACTTTCGCAAATGGACCAATGAAAAAAATTTAAAAAAATGTCTGAAGAATTAAAACTTTCAACCTTACCTGAAGTTTGATTGAAAAAGAAGAAGAATAAGGTTGCTGACACTAAAATAAAGGTAGCAAGGTGCAAAGCATCAGTACTATTTCAAAAGCAGACGGAAAGAAACAAACTTGACAAAGGAAATGCTTCTGATGAAGCAATATGCATTGACTAAGACACAATAAAACTTTTATCAGTAATAATAGTTGTTGTTGCTATATTGTTGTTCATAAGATCATGAGTATTAACCCTTTGTAAAAATGGCTAAGAATACAAAGAGCACTCGTGTTGAATTCAGTTACTACTTTGTTCTTATTAGCATTTGAAAAGTATAAAAATAAAGGACAACGGTTTATTCGCCGACAAATTATTGTTTTTGGCAATTTCGCCAAGGATAAACTTTCGCGAATGCTTAAAATTATAAAATTTGCGGGATAAACTTTCGGGAAAACGGCAAAAATTCGCAAAAATTTCTCCCCTTAAAGTATTAATCCCAACAATTATTACGAAAAATAAAAGAATTATGAAAGAAGCCATAACAACAATATTTAACTTTTAATAACTTTAAAAAAACAGCAGTTTTTAAACCAATAAATCGAAATTTTAATGATATAAAATGTCACAGCACATATTTTCACTAGCAAAATACAGCTTTAAAAAGATAAAATACGAAAAACTTTTTAGTAACAATGTCTTCTTAAAATTAGGGAAAAGTACGAAGTTAACCCGTTAAAACCTAGCTGCCGTGTTTATTTTATTCAGAGTCATTGCATGTTTATTGGTTTTGTGAAAGTGTCTTTTTTTGTAAACAAAACTGAATGTTTCGTTGTGGTTTGATCTCTTTTCCTTCCATCGAATTCAGCATAGTTCTTTTGCATTTATCTGTCTCTAAGTTGAATGGAACTTTGAAACAACCTGTAGCGTTGCGTAGCGTCGCGTGTAAACATGTTTTAAACAAACTAAATTTCTTAATAAATCTACACATTGATATATTTAAAGAACGGATGAATCGATTATAACTAAATTGTCAGGCCTGTACACTGTTAATTCAAAACTATTTTTGAAACCTCAACTTAAAGGGAAACGTAAACGCAAATTTAGTTAGATTCTCGTCATGATAACTTACACGAATCGTTACACGTTGCATTAATTTTTTCAAAAAAAATTTTATGGGTATGCGGGTCATGTAGCATCTTTGACCTCATGGATATAAGCACCCATGCCCTTTATGCACTGCTGCCACAAAGTTTAAAATGCAAAGTTGGTATCTTGCGTGGGTTAACTCACCACTGTTTTTCCTCTTCCTGAGGTTGGCGTTAGGAAGGCTGTAAAAAACATCTGCTCCAATGAATCATCAAATGATTAAACCTACAAAATTGTGGGGAATATCATCGGTTGAAACCTCGTCTAACCCATGCTAGCATGGAAAATAGACGTGAAAAATGATGATGATGATGATGATGAAAAAGGGGAATTGATACTAGGCTATTTGCGAAGAATATGGTCTTTTCGTCTATACACAGGCCAGTCAAATGCAATAACTTCTTCGGCTTTGTGAGCATATTCTTCTTTATATTCAAATTGATTCCTGAAGACTAATTTAATTTATCTACGATCGTTTTCTTAAACAAAATTATATCTTTTTATTTTCTGGCTTTACATTAATTTGGGATGAGAATTTGGGATCTCATACCGGTTGACATGTAGCAAAACCACTCTGGATACGTCGCTGGACATGGTAGACTCTCGCAGGTGAAGTCTATATAGACTTGTGCAGGGATGTCATTCTGAGGCGAGCCCTGGCTCGCGATCGCCTTGAGCTCACGTAGCGAGCTTCGAGGCAATACTTTTATTGATCGCCTCACATTCTGAAAAACTGTTCATGGCGATCCTTTTTAATTGTTTTTTTTATCGTTTTGATGATTTTGGAAGATTTTTTCCTTCTCTAAAGTATTATATAAAATATAATTTTAATTTGATAAATCTATAGGTTATTTTTTTTACAAACTACACATACAATCTATTAATCGATTCGACCTCCGTCTGTAGCGTTTAAAGTTACGGCAATATAGAAAAATTGAAGCCGCTTGAGATTGTTGAGACAACTTTAAACAAACATCAAAAAGAAGAGTTTCTTTTTTGCATGATTTCTTTACCAATAAAAATGTCTTGTTCAGGCTTTCTTTGCGTTTAAAAGCACACCTCAAATTATTTTCTTCCCATAAGGCGACTCGCATGCCTCAATTGTACATATCGCGTTTGTTGCTGTTGTAATTTTCAACTTATTTTGTACTGAACACTAAACGTTCCAAATATCTAAAAAATTATTGTTAAAAGTTAAGTCAAAACAAATTTAGAAGTTGTTTTGCGTGCCCGACCGACTCTAACTTTCACAAAATGGAATATCAATATTACATATTGCCACTTCCAAAAATATATTTTTGAATATTCGAGTATTTGACAAGTCACTCGCGAAAATCGACCCGAGCGTGCGACAAACCATCGCTCGGGAAAATTAAAAGTGATGTGCGATCGCTCGTGTAATCACACGTGACCGCACATGCATTTTTTTCAAATTAGTTTTTAGTTTACTGACGTCTTTAGTTAGCTTAATGTCTTCACCCATCACTATAAAAACTTTATTTTGAAGTTTGACTTAAAGTCACTAGCTATTGCCTAGACTCTTGACGTATTACACTAGCAGAACAAGCTCCCCTCCCTAGTTGCTCGGATCTGTGTAACAACATTACAGAGAAGACACGGCGCCAATGATTTGAACATGGACTATTTATTCTAAAACTGACACTGCTCGCACAGGTGTACAGACGTTAGAAACTGCAAGTTCCAAAACTGGCCGTTTCGCAATTGCCAATATTCAAAAACGTCGAAACGCAAAATTAAGTCACCGCAAAATATTTAGAAATGGCTCACCGCGAAAATAAATCACCGCAAAATTTAATTGTCGCAAAAATTTATCACATTAAAGTAGTGAAAAGTGAAAGGAATATTTTATTTATTTATTTTTAAATAAAAACATCTCTATGTTTCAAACCGCCAGTTTCGAATCGTCAATTTCCAAATAGCAGTTACGAAACGTAGTGGAATCGAACAGGTGTACAGACGTTTCTCTTGTTCCACATGAATGATTCAAAATAAAACAAAATAGTAACAATTTAGATCAAAACAAAAAGAAAAGTAAAGAATGATCAAAATATATAATAGATCGAAGACTAAAAATACAGAAAGAAATTAAACTTAAAAAATATCAATTCAAATAGCAACATTTAATAAAAAAAAAGATGAATATAAAACATTTCAAAATTCTATCAAAACTAATTTGTAACTTTCTTGATAATTCTTTTTTTTATCGTTCCAGGCCTCGAAATCAGGAATAATATTATTCCTTTGAGAAAAACCTTTTGAATGTCAACCAACTGGCACTTATAATTAATTGTGCCGTAGTAATACAATTATCCTGAAATTCGACAATCATGTATTTAACAGAGAACAGTTTTTGATTTCATGTCGAAATTTTAATGGTATAAAATGTCACGGCACATATTTTCATTAGCAAAAACAGCTTTAAAAAGTTAAAATACAACGACTTTGAAGTTAACCCGTTAAAATCTAGCTGTCATGTTTATTTTCTTCTAATGCATGCATGTTTATTGGTTTTGTGAAAGTGTCTTTTGTTTTGAAAACTGAATGTTTTGTTGTGGTTTGATCTTTTTATCTTCCATCCAATGCAGCACAGTTCTTCTGCATTTATCTGTCTCTAAGTTGAATGGAACTTTTAAACAACATGCAGTATCGCGTGTAAACATGTCTGTCCGTTCTCTTTGAAAATCTTCCTTCTTTTTATAATTTACGTTACAAACTTTTCGAAACGTATACGTTTTTAATCAAGTTAAAATAACTTTGTTCGTTATTACTGCGAAAAACAACTTGATTAAATTTGTACTTGGATAATAAGAAGGTGTCAAAAACAAAAGAATTATATCACTCGTGAAAATTAATGCACACGAGCGACAAATCGCTCGCGATAATTGATTATGGCGTGTGCCAGTGCGTGCGAGAGCAATCGCACGCGATTCATGACAAAGCCTGTTTTTGTGATTTTTCAAAACTTTTTCTTCATTTTCTTACCTTAAGTAAATATCAACTTTTTTCTACATATTTAAATTTATTACATAAAATCGGAAATTCATATGAAATGTTTACATTTTTGCTGTGACAATATTCTGTTAAACTACAGAACAGTTGCAACGTTATGCACATGCATCATCAACCTCATTTGATACAAAACAAAACAAATAAGAACCAGGGGTGTTTAGTAAAACTCATTTTCATTGTATGCAAAACAAAACAAACGCAAAAATTGCATTACTCACTTTAAATCACAACACTGTTTTTGAGAAAACAACACGGAAAATCGCGATTCTTTTTCACAAAAACAGTGTTGTTGTTGTTGAGATTGAGAAATATCCACAAGAAGATGTTTGAGTGGACAATGTCTGTACAATGCAGAATGTGGCTTTTTTTCTTCAACCAGTTTCTTTGTGTTTAGTATTTTTTCTTCCATGTATACAGCATAGTTCTTCTGCATTTGTTTGTCTCTATGTTGAATTGAACTTTTAAACAACCTGTATCATCGCTTGTAAACTTGTCTGTTGGTTTTCTTTGAAATTCTTCATCCTTTGTTTACGTTAGGTAACATTTATAATTATCGCACGCCTTCACACGCCTAGACATGTTCAGGCCTAATTTGTTCTTATGAGAAAGCCTGCTTGTTATTCACTTTTATGCGCGTAAATTCACAATAATATTAGATTCTAAATCAGGCTACCGTAATTAATCTGTTGTAGTCACATTACGTTGGCCGGTTAGGGTTAGGGTTAGTTGACCTGTTTATTTCTTGTATCTATATTCAATATATACTATCTCATCGAATCCTTCACCATGCTGCATGCATATAATGCACAAGAAAGAAAAGATTTGCAAATGTAAAGAAAAATATATTTTTTGGCAATCATATACTCGCCTAGAGCTATAGTGAGCCTAATTTTGGCTCGCCTGGATGACTCTGGAGGCAATACTTCTGGTGATCGCCTGCCTCATTTCATAATGACAACACTGCTTGTGCATTGGAGGGCCGGATTTCCATCCCTGTAAATCTTCTAATAAACAAACGTCCTACCATTTATTTAATTTTTGTGCTAATTTCAATTTCAAACATCTTGTTTTGCTTTTTTTGCTTCAACATGTTACACGTGTTTATACTGTTTGCAAAATATATCCAGATATTTCAATGGACATATATCTGTAAAATGTCGACAATGTGGCTTCTTTCTTGCTTTTCTTCCTCAGGCACACGATTTAATGCTTATTTACTTGAAGCAAAACAAATGAACTTTGCACTTTGAAGAACAGCGTTTCAGCGAAAAACAAACCAATTACGTCATAAAAATAGCATGTCTATCGGGTATAATGTGAACGCCTTGAAAACGAAACATCGTCATGAAACAACGCTGTTCACAAATTATCAGATATCTTTTTATGCCGTTGTGAAAAGCCATCAGGCTTTGTCATGAATTGCGTGTGATCGCTCTCGCACGCGCCATAATCAATTATTGCGAGCGATTTGTCGCTTGTGTGTTTTAATTTTCACGAGTGATATAATTCTTCGGTTTTTGACACCTACTTATTATCCAAGTACAAATTTAATCAAGTTGTTTTTCGCAGTAATAACGAACAAAGTTATTTTAATTTGATTAAAAACGTTTTGAAAAGTTTGTAATGTAAATTATAAAAAGAAGGAAGATTTTCAAAGAGAACCGACAGACATGTTTACATGTGATACTGCATGTTGTTTAAAAGTTCCATTCAACTTAGAGACAGATAAATGCAGAAGAACTATGCTGCATTGGATGGAAGATAAAAAGATCAAACCACAACAAAACATTCAGTTTTCAAAACAAAAGACACTTTCACAAAACCAATAAACATGCATGCATTAGAAGAAAATAAACATGACAGCTAGATTTTAACGGGTTAACTTCAAAGTCGTTGTATTTTAACTTTTTAAAGCTGTATTTTGCTAGTGAAAATATGTGCCGTGACATTTTATATCGTTAAAATTTCGATATGAAATCAAAAACTGTTCTCTGTTAAATAGTTAAATATGTGATTGCAAAATTTCAGGATGATTGCATTACTACGGCACAATTAATTATAAGTGTCAGTTGGTTGGCATTCTAAAGGTTTTTCTCAAAGGAATAATATTATTCTCGATTTCGCGGCCTAGAACGATCAATAAAAAGAATTATCAAGAAAGTTACAAATTAGTTTTGATAGAATTTTGAAATGTTTTATATTCATCTCTTTTTTTGTTAAATGTTGCTATTTGAATTGATATTGTTAAGTTTAATTTCTTTCTGTATTTTTAGTCTTCGATCTATTATATATTTCGATCATTCTTTACTTTTTTTTTGTTTTGATCTAAATTGTTACTATTTTGTTTTATCTCGAATCATTCATGCGGAACAAGAGAAAGGTCTGTACACCTGTTCGATTCCACTAAGTTTCGTAACTGCAATTTAACAATTTCGTAATTGACGATTCGAAACTGGCGGTTTGAAACATAGAGATGTTTTTATTTAAAAATAAATAAATAAAATATTCCTTTCACTATTCACTACTTTAATGTGATAAATTTTCGCGGGGATTAAATTTCACGGTGAGCCATTTCCAAATATTTTGCGGTGACTTAATTTCGCGTTTCAACGTTTTTGAATATCGACAATTGCAAAACGACCAGTTTCGGAACCCGCAGTTTCTAACGTCTGTACACCTGTGCGAGCAGTGTCAGTTTTAGAATAAATAGTCCATGTTCAAATCATTGGCGGCGTGTCTCTATAATGTTGTTACACAGATCCGAGCAACTAGGGAGGGGAGCTTGTTCTGCTAGTGTAATATGTCAAGAGTTTAGGCAATAGCTGGTGACTTTAAAGTCAAATTTCAAAATGTAATTTTTATAGTGATTGGTGAAGATATTAAGCTAACTAAAGACGTCAGTAAACTAAAAACTAACTTGAAAAAAAATGCACGTGCGGTCACGTGTGATTACACGAGCGATCCCACGTCACTTTTAATTTTCACGAGCAATGGTTTGTCGCACGCTCGGGTCGATTTTCACGAGCGACAAGTCACTCGCGTGCTCAAATACTCTTGACAAAGACTGAGCCATCCAGTATAGTGTGAAGCACTTACAATGATGTTAGGGAAGACTAAATCATTCATAATCATTAACTGGAATAAAATGTCGCTATCGATCCCAAAACTTTCGTCCAATCAGATTCTCATAACATGCTCAATACAATAAATAAAATATAATCAGCATTTGTCAAACCATGTTAACCAGGAGACATATAAAAAGGAGAAGATCTAAGGAGTATGATGTCCTAATTTCTTTTTGATAGCTACATATTTTTTTTATTATAAGAAACCAGTCTATAAGAAACCGTAGGCTCAGGTTTGCCAAAAATTAAGAAACTCTTAAGAAACTTAGAATTGTTTTCAGGCAAATTAGAACCATTCATCAAGATTTGAGGTAAATATGCTTGCTTGAAATGATTAATGGAAAGAAAACTAGTTTTAGATGGATTGAAATTAACCAGCAAATTCTTACCCCATTCATCTACTGTATTAAGATCTTTATTGAAAACAGAGGCCAAATTAACCTTATCACAATCATCTGATTTATCAAGACAGGAATACAATGTGGAATCGTCAGCATAAATACTGGTTTTGGATGATAAACTATCTGGGAGATCGTTTATGTAGAGAAGGAAAAAAGTTGGACCGAGAACTGATCCTTGAGGAACGCCAGCATTGATGGAAAAATGGAAAATGATTGACCGCTGAGGACAACCTTGAGTTTACGGTTGGAAAGGAAGGAAGAGATAATTTTGAAAAAGGAACCCTTTAAACCATAAGCTTTGAGTTTATGCAATAGACCCAGATGACAGACTTTATCAAATGCCTTGGAGATGTCAAGAGCAACTGCTCATGCTTCACCAGAAACATTAAGGGCACGATAAAACCGTTCAGTTACAACTGTCAAAACATCAGCAGTGGAACGACCAGAACGAAACCTGTACTGGGAATCATAAAACATATTATTTCAATAAATTCCACTAAGGTCTGGTTAAGTAAAGTCTCAAAAACTTTGCTTAAAATGGAAATGAGAATAATCGGTCTATAATTGCAAGGATTAGATCGATCACCGCAATTTTTAAAAATTGGAATAACGGAGGCAATTTTCCAGGATGAAGGAAAACAAGATTCATCCAAACACTTTTTATAAACAGCACACAAAACAGGAGATAACTCGGTAGAACACCTCTAAAAAAACAATTACAGGAATTCCATCAGGTCCTGTAGCTTTAGTGGAATCCATTTTGGAAATTATCTTGGGAACGTTATCAGGAGATATAAAGCAATCCTGTATTAAGTCTAGTCTAAGTCGAGGTAAAATATGGGAGATCGTGTCCAGAATCATCGAAGGTAGAATGAGAACTGAAGAGTTTAGCAAATAGTTCAACTCTATCCTTAGATAAATTAATGACTTCAGTACCATTGAATAGTGGAGGCACAGATGACTTAGAATTACCCCAAACATTTTTAATGATACACCAAAATTTACATTTGCTATACAAACAACATATTTACAATTATTGCGAGAGCCAATAAAGAATTGGCTGTTAAGATCAGTCGCATCACGTCGGTAGCAATGATAGAAATGATTACGATGGGCTATGGCTGCAGCACATGCTGGTGAAAACCATGACAATGAATGAGGTTTTATCTGATATTTCCTTGAAGGAACAAATAATCTTATTGCTTCAGATATTATTGAAGTAGTTTCATTAAAACAATCATCAGCTGAGTTGGAAAGAATTTCCTTCCAAGGGACAGACTGAATGTGTGCTTGAGAATATGAGATATTTTACTATGATGAGATATTTTACAGATGTCCGGGTTAAAAATAACAAGGAGAAGGCGATTGACTGGATTGATCAAGAATGCGGGTTGGAAAATCAACTAACTGCGAGAGAGACTGAAATACTGCAAAGTTATAGGTTTCAACGTCAGAGCTACTTGTTAGAGAATTTTAGCCAATGGATGAATGTTAAAGTCAACAAATACAAAGATGTTTGTTGACCGATGATTAAGAAGAGCTAAATCAGCGGACTAAAGAGTCTGATTTGATAACAGAACAGTCTTGAGAAGATGGAGAACGATAGAGGAAAAATATGCGCAATGATTATGATTATGTTGTTTTATTTCGTAATTTTGTAATTTCATTTTGTAATTTTATCACTATAATAACTATATAGTAAATCTATTTTATTAATTCTCCATTGATTTTAATCGGTGATAATTGAAAATACATCTACTAAACATGTCTCTCTCAATTAAAACATGTTTTTCGTATTCAAAAAAATTATAAGAAACATTGTTAATTAATAAAAATAAATCTTTATGAGTCATATTCAGCACTATTATCTTGAGATCAGGGAGAAAATTAATGATTACCTCAGCAACTCCAGTTTGTGCAGCGTCATAAAATGAGTTATCGTAACGTTCGATCCACGCACAATGATTGATGCCGGGTACAACTCGGATATCCAAACCACCACTTACAATTGCCGGTTTTAAAAAAGGTCTTGCAACTTGATGGCCCATGTTATTGACTTGATGGCTTATCATCAAGTCTCGTTAATATCCAGTATTAGAAAATTGTATTTATTAATTGTAACTGTATATCATCAGAGGAGACATTTATTTGGCCGAGAATTGGTAGAAACAACATTGAAAACTACTAAATACGTTGTAATAGTCTATTACAATTTTTTAAACAAGTGTATAAGAAATAGCTTCCCCTGTAAACAAAAATAACTCATAAAAAACAACAACACACATTTATAAAAATAAATCTTCAACAAAAAGGTAGCACTGAAATATAAATAAGATGATATATTGATAAAAAAAAATAGAACATAAGTAGTATCTATATATATAAAAATATAATTAAGAGTCATATTTATATCATTAAAAAGCTTTATAAAGTTATATGTGTTTGTTTAAAATAGTAGTTACTTTCATCATTTCTGTAGGAAGTATCGATCTACCCAACTTCTTTTTCAATCGTTTTGGGAGCTTGACATTGATATTGAATTTCATTCGATCAACTTTGACGGAACGCAAATTAAATCGGCCATTTTTAGGTGGTGGGTCATACATTGGCATCCCATATTTAGACACAAAATGTGTATATCTCTTAAATAATATTTCTTTCGCAAATTTATACAGTTTACGATCTAGTCCTGTCACTTTATTAATCCGTTTTTCCTGATTTTCTGTCATGTTGAATGTTTTTAAATATTCTTGGGAGAAACTAGTTTCCCAGTGCTGAAATGGTTCGATAAATTCCAAATTAAATGTCTTTTCAAACACAAACTGACTCTCAACAGGGTACTCCAACAAACCAAAATAAGCTATAGAAGCTAAATTACGCTTTGCACTGTTCAAAAGTTGTAAGCTCAGGTCATAGTCAGCATAGACTGTTGCCGGATCACAACTGATCTGCGAAATATTGGCCAACATCCATGTTTGTCGATTAAAGGCAAGATTATAAGGACATGATAGAAACTTATTTAACGACACATTAACCCATGAAGCACCATAGAAACAATGAGGAACTTGCAGTGATAATAATTCACCTTGGCATAAAGAAGCAGCTTTTTTCCATAATCCCCCCCTCTGTACATGACGAAACTCACTGAGTAATCGATAAAATGGGTCACGAAGCATTGTAGCAAAAAAATAACGTCGTTTTCGTGGTACATATAAAGTATTGATAAAATGAGCTGAACATTCGCGTAAGGTTTCAAAGTCTGGATGAAGACCGCAAGGCCAAGTTGGTTTTATATATCGACATATCAACCATATTTCGTCACTGTTTTCCCTATAGCATGAACAAGACGTTGGTTTTGTTTCATCACACTTGCAATTGCTGTTTTTGATGTTTGAAACAAGATGTCTCTCCATTGTAGTCCCTCCTGTCTTTTGGATATGTAAAAATGATAACACATCATTTTTGTCTTTGTTAAATTCTCTAAGTGGGAACTGGAAGTTTGTTTTTATACTGGATTGGACGTCATTAAGATGCTCTCTTTTCAGAATATAAACAACAGCTAAAATAAGAGCTGTAATAACCACAAAACTAGGCCTTTTCATCATTCTATTGATTGAATGTAGACTTTCTAAAATAAAGAGTTTTCAGCTAAAGACATTATTTAGTCACCTTTGACAGACTTCACAAAATTCACCTAATAAACAAGTTTACAATAAAGTAAACAAGATTATGAGATCAAATGCAATTAACAAAGTTATATATATATATATATATATATATATATATATATATATATATATATATATATATATATATATATATATTATCATAGCAAGACAAATCACCAAAAATCCATTAAAAAAAACCATAGAAATATTCTAAACAGTGGCATCTCAACCTATGTGTGGAAACTGCAAAAGTTCCAACATTAAAATCAAATGGACTGTGGAAATAAACTGAAGTTTTTAGGAAATGTTTCCATAAAATATATCAACAAAAAGTAGCAAAAAATAACTGAGAAAATCAGATGAAAATGATTTTGTGATTCTTGAATAACTTGCTCTATTCATAGCGATATTCAGTGATTGCTTTACTGATTTGATTTATATATATTATATTATTTATATATTTAATAAAACAGAATAGATATGTTTTAATTGTTTAAAAAACTTTCTCCCATTTACAAACCTAAAACAAATTTTATTGTTCTCCATAATGAAAACGAATGATTGAGAATGACAAATAGAATAAAGCATTCTGATTATAGACTATTGATAATATTTAGCAATGATGTATATTTTTCAGTATGCGGGTCGTGTAACATCTTTGATCTCATGGACATAAACGCCCATGCCCTTTATGCACTGCTGCCACAAAGTTTAAAATATAAAATTGGTATTTTGTGTTGGTTAACTCACCACTGTTTTTCCTCTCACTGGGGTTGGCGTTTGGGAAGGACATCCAGCTGTAAAACCATTTGCTTCAATAAACCATCAGATGATTAAACCTACACAATTGTAGGCCCGTGTCGATGTCCTGATTGGACTAAAGGCATATCATTGAACAGTTCTCACCTAGCCAAATTATAACTAGTTGTTGAAAAGATAAGAGATACTACAAATTTGATATAGTATTCCATTGACAGAATTGCAATAAATGTTTGTTTTATTACAATGAATATTGAAGGGGAAGTCGAGATTGTAACTTCTCAGTGGTGAAGATGTGCTGTTTGGTGCGTTTCTCAACATAAATTTAAAAATAATTTTTCTCAAAATATAATACCTTTTGTATGAATTCGTACAAAATTTGGCGAAATTGTTGATTTTTTTCTTCCATCGCCAAATTAAATCCACGCCAAATTTAAAATATTTCTGCTATCCCTAAATTAAAACCATGAGAAATTCAACTTTTTGTTTACACTTTTCTAGACAATCTTACAAAAGAAATATGCAAAATATAAATAATGAATGTAAATAATGATTATAAAATTAAACTAATCAATAGTTATAACACTCCGTTGTTCTTCTTCTTTCTTATCCTTGTTTGTCTTTCTATTAGCTCCCGCTGGAAAAAGGTTTCTTATATCTTGGTGATTGTTTTGTGTAGCTTTCTTCTATTTCTTTTTTGGCACTGGAACTGCATAATGTTCACGTTGTGTTGGTGCCAGCTAATATGACTCAGCTATTCCAGCCGCTCGATTTAACCTGAACAAAGAAACATTGCAAATCTTTTCTCAAAAGGTTGTTTTCCACATGGTTCTCACAACAAATCAAAAAATGCGTTTGATCTTCTAATTGAAGATGAAGAATAAGCTTCACGTCTAAATTTGTTTTGTAATTGTTTATCTCTTTTGTTTTATATTTATTTTGTACGAATAAGGTATCAGGTAAGTAATAACTCATCATCTGGTCGAGCTTCCTCAGACATCATTGACTAGCTCCCTCCATGATTCCCTGTCCATCATGGCTGCCGGCATATCCTCCTTGTGAAGCCCAGAGTCTTCTCGCAGTTGGTTGATGTATGTCTTTGCAGGGCGTCCAATTGAAGTGTGGCCATGGCTGGGCTGCCATAGCAGAGTATCTTCAGCCAGTTCTTCTTTTTTGTGGCGCCAACAGTGTCCAGCAAATCGCATCCTCCTAGTTCTCATTATTACTAATAATAACTAATTAATTAATTAATAATTGCCCTCTTCAACATACATCTCAGTTTTAAATTATTTTAATACATGTAAATACAAGCCTTAAAAAAAAACACGTCAGCCTTAAAACCTGTAATGTTGTTTTCCAAGACTATAAACTTGGTCTACCTAGTGAATCCACCACTAAGCAGGTTTTTTGCAAAGCCAGAGGATTGTCTGAAAGACACACTGATTTCTACAAAAACATCATTAAGTTACAAAATTCGAAGCCTAATTTTGACTTTGTTCATAAATATCACAATATGATTTAAGGGTCATATGAGCACCTAAACATTGAATTAAGTTAGCGACTAGTATCTTTGAAGCACGTTGAACCTTACTTGTACTAACTAAACCCATCACTATCAAATAAGCAGATTTTGGGTAATATTACCAGCACAGCAAACGTGTAAGGTCAAATTGTAGTTTTTAAGGCTTACGAACCACAAATTCACTTATATGTAAAACAAAGTTCAGCTAAACATATTGAATAAAAATATAGAACAAAATGTTTTATTTATAACAAGATAATGTCTGTATATATGTATTGCAATGCAATCAATTTTGTCTTTTATTCAAGTTTTTTCAAATCAACCGATCTGGTTATCTTGAAATGGTTCTTCAGCTCATTATAATTTTCAACTTCGAATGATCTTGACATACACGCTTTTGGTTGAACTATCAAAGGACCTTTAATGATGTCATGTAAAGGAAACATGCTTATGTCTGGTGGCAAATGACATGGACCAGCTTGCAATATATTTCCAGAGCCATACTTTGGCATCAGACACTCCATTTGCAGGTCTTCAACAGAACCATTTTCATCTTCGAAGAATCGTACTTTTGTGATATACAACACTAGCACTTTCCCCCCTCTGTAAACTACCCCATACCATTTTCCAATGATGTGCTCTTCGCTAATGGGTGGGCTTACTGGCTTCCATGTCTCTTTAACAACTGAGATGGCCCTTGCTAATGGACTTTCTTCCACTTTTTTAAAGTTATCTACACCATCTTTATCATAACCATCACCAGATGAAATGGATTTAACGGTATCACTATCATCACCTTCCTCAGAAGAGGAAACCTCGTATTTTCATTTTGACTTTGAATCAACCTCATAACTGAGTGACAGTTTGGGCACTCTCTTACACCTTCCTTCACAGACACACTTTGCTTTACAACGGTAGAACACTTCTTTCTCTTTTTCTTTCTGTCCTTTCTTTGCCAACTGGCCCTGTTTCTTTTCCTCTTTCTCTATTGTCTCAACCTTTGACAATATATCTTGGACTTCCACTAACCCATGGACGTTGGATATATGTGTTGGTTTTTTTGCCATTTCTTTAACAGCAGGATTATTTGTTCTGTTTGGGACAAATTCATTCCTTTTTTTTAGATTTTTATTATGTTAAATATGTATGAGAACTTGGGAATCCCTTTAAAGTACTTTAACCGTGGAGTATAAAACTATTATACTTCCATGCTTTAACAAACACAAAAAAATTTGCGGAACTAATTTTTGTGATTGAAAAAATTTACAATTTTGCGGAACTAATTTTTGCGCTTCATCAAATTTAAAATATTTTTGCAAAACTAAATTTTGCTATTTTGGGCAAATTCACAAAAATTAGTTCCGCAAAAATTAATGCCGCAAAAATTAATGTCCGCAAATATAAATGCCCTTAAGGTATCTACACGTCAATGATATTGCCGCTTCTCACCTTAACAACCGTACCAACCTTACAGAAACACAGCCTGCTTGCTTTAAATCCATTGAAAGACAAGCCAGCATTATCGTCAACACTCAAGGTCCAGATTTTCAACACAGTTTGCCAGTCATTTTCAAACATGAGTGACTATTGATGCTGAGGACTTCAAAAGAATATAGACAAAGAATAAAATATTTTTCAAAAATGATTGTCAGCCCTTTTTGAACATAATAAATAATAAAAATGTCCAGGCTAAACCGTTCTGAAAATATAAAACTGACTACCTGTGACACTACTTTTTTTCGACAAGGTTTCTCAGTACATATGGCATATAACCTTATTTCCTGCTCAACAACTTTAGATATTTATTTATATTTAGAATATATATATCATTACAAAACGATCAATCTTGAACAGGGATAAAAGTTTACTGGGATTTATAGCTGGATTCAGTGATTATCTCATTACGTATCATTGTGAGTGACACTACCGGTCAACACAAAGATTTTAGAGCAGTTTTGAAGCCGGAAACATTTCATCCCATGGTAGGTTTACACCCTCTAGGTACCAGATGCTATTTACCCAGCCATATAGTTTATTTATTAAGTTCTACTCACTAACTCAAGTAATCAACAAATGTTTATATGTATAAAAAACCTGACAATAATAAAAGTGAACTTTTATACCAGTTTAATTTATATATATAAATAGTTGTAAACTTTTAGTCATTTCATAAATATTGTAAAATGTAAAGTTTGTCTTCACAGCAGGGTTTAAGTTATTGTGATTTCATAAATATTGTAAAATGTAAAGTTTGTCTTCACAGCAGGGTTTAAGTTATTGTGATTTCATAAATATTGTAAAATGTAAAGTTTGTCTTCACAACAGGGTTTAAGTTATTGTGATTTCATTGTATTGTATCGTACCTACTGTGTACTACTACAAAGTGTCTAAATGATTGGAAACAGTTGATGAACCGGTTTTTGCAGAAATATATATATATTCACATGTTTTTTAAAACTTTACCTTACGATAAGTCTCGATCTGCCAAGAAAATGGCGGGAAGTTACATCATAGTCCGTAAAAAGAAATGGTCTGGAGACTGAACCAATGATATATAAGCGCGAAGCGCTAGATGTCTAACTCGATATCAGACCGTTGTTTCAGTCTGAAGCATTTTTTTTATAGGGAGCCATCTTTAATAGTGGCAAAAAATGTAAATATAAGAGAAGTGCGAGGTGAAAAAGTGACAGCTTTTATATGTAAATAGGATTGTTAACTTTATATGATACTTCCAGTAAACTAAATATAAACTATATTTACAACAATCTTTAAATATTATATATTATATATATATATATTGCTTTTTTTGCTTTATCATTGTACCCATTCTTTCCACAAATACAAGAGAAAAGGAGCTCAAGATGATCTTGCAACAATTTTTATGTGAGGAAAATCTTCAGAGGGTTTTCCTTTGTCAATAACTTGATTGCAAGGGTTTTGATACTGGACAATGCGGTAATCAAGCCAACAACAAAGGTTTTACAAAAGAAATAGAGAAAGAAAGAAGTGGTTCCTTCGTCATTCCAGAAAAATTCTTCCCCATAACATTTGCTGAGTCCTCTGTCAACAATTTTTTTTTCTTGTAATTCGTTCATCATTTCATTCATGGAGTTAATTTTTTTTCGAAGCTTTTGCTGAAGTATTTTTATTTTATTTGTTTTAATTTTAATTTGGTTGGAGAATCTGAAATCTTTTGCTTTTTAGCTGGGAGTTGGGGTGGACTTGTCATTAAAAAATGTTGAAGGTTGTTAATTTAAAAATGGATGGAACTGATTCAGATTTTAATCTTGTTGAAGAGACATAATCAGATGATAAAAAATGTTCACTGCAAATGAAAGAATAGTTTGAAGGTGTAAAATTCTCTCTTTTTGTACTTGCCACCCACTTTGAACAGAGATCTTTATTTTTGAGAGGAAATTTATGAAAGTGGATGTTTATGCTTTTGTTAAACCTGTTTGTACAGCCATAAGCTATACAAGACTTGACCATGATTTTTTCTCGCTTTGATTTTGACTGGCGCTTTCGTTTTATTGCCACTATTAAAGACATCTAGCGCTTATATATCATTGGACTGAACGATAAGCTATTGTTTCAAACTACGCTATGTTGCTAGTGACCGAAAATCAAGTCACGTGGTACAACGCCATCCATAACATTTAAGAGAATCGCGTGAAAAGTTAAGTAGGTTGGTTGCGTGAAAACAGACTTAAATTAAGATACCATCTAATCATCATTTAATCCTCACGGCAAGTAAAAATGATTATAAATACTTATTAGAAGTCGGGTTGAATGATAGCGACGAAGATGAACTAGATAGTAACTTTAATATGGCTGTACAAGAGGTTTGTATCGCTGTTTTCATTTTGTTTTTATTTAAATTCGTAAATAAATAATGCTGCAGTTTAACACGAAGGTATATAAACCCGCAGTTAAGGAGAAAAGTCCAGCCAAATGTATTGATATTAAATACTCTCCTTAGTTGATTTATCATGACTTATATATTCACTTTGTTAGTTGTGTTTGAAATACCCCCCTCTCACCAGTATCAGTGTCCTCTTAAAGTGAAATCATCCTAATTTCATATTTTTTCTTTTTTAAATATCGGATACTAGAGAATTCGCGTGTAGGTTATGTAACAAGAAGTACAAGACTGCTGGTGGCCTGAGAAGGCATGAAAATACAAAACACTCAACAGCTACCAAGGAATATAATTTAGATGTTGACCTCTTCAAAGAAATATTTAAAAACAGTCTCGAGGTGTGTGGCAATGATCCTTGTTTGACAAAGGAAAGAAGAGAGACATTTGCTAATATATTCCCAGAAGAGAATACCATTAATATGATTTATCCTGAGGTGAATTCAATTTGTAAACAATTTAAATCAACAAAACACCCTGAGAAATATTTTGAAGAGTTCTTTAGCAAGATAACAGCTAACTCTAAAAGATATTTTCCCAATACATCACATATCACAGCAACAGCATTATTATATATATATATATATATATATATATATATTATTTTTAAAAAAATTTCGTTAAATTTTTGAGTAAACCTCTTGTAAATCCACAAGCAATAATGTAAAAAGAACTTAATGGCTTGAACTACTTGTCAAGATATGTTATTCATAATTTATTGAAGAAGGTTAAATACGGGAAAGGCAATGTACATCAAGTTCAAGAAGAGACAGTTGCATTGTTAGAATGTATGGTTGATGAAGACAACAACAATCATTTTATACAAACAATAAGTAGAGGCGGGTTAAAAACTGTCTCTAAAGAATGCCTGAGTATATTTTACAAGGCAGAGGAGCTATTTCGCCTCAACACCTGTGAAGAAAATATACAAGAAATACCAATCAAGGATATGACTGAAAAATGATTATGCAACCCAGACATAATCAGTATATATACAAAAATGACATCAAACATAGCTTCAACAACTGAATTCAAATATAATATTCTAGAAAAAATGCTTTTATTATACCTTCGAGTGAGATCCTTTTCATTTGCGAAGGATTATGTAGCAAATCAAAAAAAGAAGTCAAAGGTTAAGTCAAAATCACTATAAAAAGAAATTAAATTATCGATGGAATCTCACACCACTAACTCAAAAACTTGTTAAAAAGAGTTCATTACGAAAACATTTTTTTTTACCAGGACTACAACATGCTATTGTATCATTTTATCAATATTCTAGTATGGTTTTTGAACACAGAAAATATTTAAGATTTGATTAACAAACATAAAAAAGAAATATATAGTTATAATTATTGTCTCTTAGGTAAGGGTTTATCATCAACATCAACCCAATTACTTTTATGTTTTCGGTTGTATTTTCCTTTCGTATTTCCTCTAGGTGGAATAACTGAACGCGAAATACGGAGACTATTCGAGTCATAACCAAATTGATGTAAGGAAGGGTTGTCATTTCTACGACCAAGTTGTCGATGACGACCAAAATTCTCTTCAGCTACATCTTGATTAAATTTCTCTGTTAACACATACTGCATTCCACACTCCAACAAATACTTGACACATTCTATCAATGAGTACACAGATATTTTTATGCCTTCATAGGTTTGTGGTGATAGAAACATTTTGTTTCTCTCTGAAGGACCAAAGTTTCCCTGCCTATTTTGAATATTGATCTTCCACTGCTCGAAATATGGAAGGAATTCATTTTCAAGCCAATGGAATCTAAGATCACCAACACTTCGAAATGGCAACAAATTAGGCTTCAATTTGTGAATACCTTCATTTTCACATCTGATATTGAAAATATCAAAAAACGAATCCATATATAAACATAATTTTGCAGTAGCAGATGCTTCAGGGTAATATGACAACAATATTTTACCAACTGTCTCACTCAATACTTGTGTGGCAAGCTTAACGTTCATTGATGTGTAAGGGTTTAAATGAATGTGTGATTCTGTTAATTTAACACACTCTTTCAAGGCAAGTTGATTCTCAACAATTTGCACGATATGTCTCCAGACAATTTTGTTCCCATCATTCCACATCAATCTTGAATAATGTCCTTCTCCAGAATGGTATATGCAATTACGAGTGGTCTTCATAAGATGGGGTGGATCTGCAAAGAACCATAAATATGAATTTACTAAATATAGGTTAATGGAACGATAGACTACATAACTTGTTGTGTGACTCATATTCAGATGCATTTTATAGAAGGAGCAGTTGGGTGATGCTCCATCAGAAACAGCAGCAACTACAAGTAATTTGCATGTGTCCTCTAAGTACAAAATAGCACGCCAGAAACAATTCATTATTTGGCAAGCTTGCATGCCTCTAGTACCAAAGTTCGTATTTTAATTTTGAATGTAAACCACAAATAAAAAACACCATGATATGTGATGTTAAAGCATTACAATCCTCAAATGTCGCGAATAGTTCATCTCAGGATCCCCTAAGGCAACATATCCCACAAGATTTCCTGAATGTTTGTCAAAAACTAAGTTCTCACTGATTTTCATTTCGTCAAATGAGAGCACAACATACCTCTGTATACGTTTAAAATTGGCCGTCATTTCAGCTAAATTGTTGATAACAGCAGGGTTAAAACCAGCGTGAGGCTTTATTGCGTTCTTATAATCACGCAAAGTCCTTCTTGATGGGAGAGTTAGAACATTACTTTCACGCAATTCATCATAAGTGGAAGCTGACTTTGCAGCAAGTGAAAGACAGAAGCGTATGATCGTTGGGTGGTATCGTACACCAGATCTTTGAGTAGAAGCATATTTCTGTTGCTGTTCCCATAAAAGCTTCATAAATGGTGTCACTTGTTTATCGTGGCTTTCCATAATTTCTGTCTGTCAGCAGACAGACCATTGTCAACCTTTACGGATTTAGCATGGAGTTCTTTTTCAAGTTTTTTTCGTAACCGTCTTTCCTCAGCTCGATGAAACTTAACTGTCTCAATTAGCTGTTCTCTGGTTGAGCTAGTTAAAGGCGACTTTAATTTCAATGGTCCAGTTTTCTCTGGTGTAGAAGCAACAATATTTTTTTTCTTAGTAAGTTTATTACAATTCCAACATGTCTTTTCAATAGTTAAAAGTTCGCAAGTTTTAGCAAGATAAACTTCTTTAGTACAAGTTGGCTCATCTTCTAAAAGGTCAATATCACATGAAAAGACATGTTTATGGATTTCATCATCATTGAAGTTGGATGGTACACCACCACATACAACTAAATCACTTCTATCTATAATCAGTTGAGACACAGTAACATGCCTCATAGTCCTAAAATACCTTTTATAAATAAGATGGTTATCAGGTAACATTAACCCAAACACTGTCACTGTAAAATAAAGATCAGCACATACTAATACATGTAACTTTGGGATTGAGTATGGCTTTTCCTTCATCATGATTGATACCTGTGTATCTTTAAATTCTAGTGACCACCCAGCCAACTTAACTTTGTTTACTTTTGAACAGAATTCTGTGTAATTTTGGTATTTCGAAGTAGGTTTTTTCGTAACCTTGGTGGCGATTGGAGCCCTTGGGACTGGAGGTTTCCTCTTAGGCTTAGACATGCTTTCAACGGATTTAGTTGGCAAATTTGTGGTTGGAATGGCTTGCAAGACCATTTGTTTTTTCCCATCCTTTGTGTAATCGAATTGTTCAAAGTGGTCTTCACAGAAATACATCTTTTTTTTACCCTCCATTATTTGTTTTGTTTCTTGGCATGTTAATTCACGATACTTTAATAAACAATCTAAAAGGTTTTTCCTCCATTTTGTATTGAATTCATTGAAGAGGCTTTTTCCTTGGTATTTCGGGGAATTGGAAACGTGACATCTAGGAAAGGCACAGCTAACCATCGCCAGTCTCGAACAAACCAAATTACATTAAATCAACAGAAACAGAAGATGGAGGTAGAAAAAATCAATGTAAAATATAGTAAATAAACAGCAACAGGAACAGAAGAGACTATATATAAATAACCATTTGCCTTTTTCTTACAATATACAAACACCATTTACCCAACCACTATTTATTAACTATCAAAACCACAGAAATGAGCCGTGACTGCTTAAGGCCCATCTCCACTTCAAACGCAATTCGCAAATCGCATGCGACCTTTGTTTAAAATTCGCATGCGGTTGTTCGCAAATCGCATGCGGTTGTTCGCAATGCGATTTTGAACTGTTTGCAATGTTTGATTTTTTGCGAACATTCGGATGCGAACGAAAGTCACGTGTTAAAGAGTAACCAATCATAGCTCAGCATTACTAAACGCAACCGCCAAAATTTTCTATAAAGACTTCATTGGAACTCAGTGACAGTATTTCCAATAAGTAAAATGACGATGAGCGCGAAGATTGAGTGGACTACTGAACTTGTAGAGTTATTAATTGAAAGCGTGCGTTCAAACGAAGTTGTTTGGGATACAAGCAGTGGAAATTACAAGAACAAAAATGCACAGGAATCAGCGTGGACAAGAATTGCAAGTGATTGTGGTTTGGAAGGGAAAGCGTCTTGTGTTAAAGGAAAATGGCGTGACCTGAAAGACACCTACAGAAAAAAGATGAAATTGCAAACATCAAAATCTGGAGATGCTGGGGGTGCCAAGAAAAATGGTTGAAAATGGATGAAACAGATGAGTTTTTTAAAGAAATTCAGCGTTGTGGAAACACCAACAACTTCCAATTTCATGATAATAGAGGAAGAACAAACTAGCCAGCTAGGCTTTATATCAAGCATTGCTGACAATGACGGCACAAACATTTCTTTAAGAGATACTAACGAAACAACAAACAGCCCTGTCTGTTTAGCAGCAACAGGAAGTTCAATGGGTGATATCAATACTACCCCTGTGCCTAATTTCTCTGGTAAAAGAAAGAAAAGGGATGACACATCAAACCACATAGATTTGGCAATTTTGGCCGAATTAAACAAAGACAAGAACGACGATGATGAGGATAGTCTTTACATGAAAAGTCTTGTACCTCAACTGAGAAGACTGGACCAAAAGACAAAGGCATTTGTAAAATGCCAAATCCAGCAACTACTTTTTCAGGCAGAGTTTGGAACAAATTTCCAGTATCAATGAATATTATTATATCAAAACAAATTTCTTGTAGGGATTGTGCTTTAAATACATGTTTTGACATTAGATTGTGTTTTATATATATTGTTGAAGACAGCAAAATGTCTGCGTTTTGATTTCAGATAAATCAGCATTAATGGTGTCTACCTTTATATCAAACAGTTCATATACAATAGCAGTATACAATTTTTAAAAATAAAACATTACTTATTTATATACTCGTTTTGCCAGGGTACTGCACCTGCAGGTGAATTAAAAATGTTTTTAAAAGAGTCTCTTATTTCTTTGGCACTTTTTATAGAAGCATTTCCTGCTTTTGGTCTCGTCAAGGGCAGATAGCCTGTGTCTTTGTCAACATCTGTTCTCCATGCTCCTGGCACTATTTCAGCGTTTTTATTTTCTGAATCCACAAAACCAGGTGGGCAATATCTCCGTTCATGACGTGGTAATGTTGATTCATGCAACATCAAAAAATTATGCAAGCTTAATTTTTGGATATGTTATGTAAAAACATCAATTTTATACACCGCAACGGGTAGATATTTTCTTTTTATTTAAATTAACTTTGATCGCGTAAGAACGCAAAGTCCCTCTCTATTTTTCCTGACGTATCAGGATGTCCATTTGCGCCTACGAAAATCTCTACCTTAAGGGAAGAAATTTACGCGGAATTCATTTTCGCCATTTTGGCCCCAAATCGCGAAATTAAATTCGGCAAAACTTAATGAAAATGCCTTATCCGCGAAATTGAATTCCGCGAAACTTAATAAAAATGCCTTATCCGCGAATAAATCCGCGAAATTCAATTTCTCTCTCGTTTTTTTCGTGTCACTTAACATGCAATTAAAAATAAGAGAAATATATATGTGTATATGTTTTTTTAATGTTTTTTAAAAATGGGAGCAACACTATTAGGAACATTCCTTACATGCGGCCTGGGAACTAGCTTCGGGAAAAATTTTTATACATCCAAACATCCTCCATTATTGTTGTTGTTTTACGACCTTCTGTCGCACTTGCTTACAGACTGACAACATATCTTACTTATCATACATATTACATCTAAATTATCGTATTTTAAAAAATGGTTTGCTGGAATTGTAGCTCAGCACTTTGCTTTAACAACTACAAGACCTTGGATAGAAATGGAGAGAAATTAAGTTACTATCATTTGCCACGAGATAAGAGACTACAAGCTGAATATCAAAGACTTTTCAAAACCTCTGGTTTTAACTGGAGAAAAGGTTACATTTGTGCTGCTCATTGGAACAAAAGGTGAAAGGACTTCGTCAATTTATTTGCCTGATGTCGTCATTCCAAAAGAGCAATGCGAACTTTTAAAGCTCAAGTATGAAGCTCGCTTTTTTGACTTCAAAACGAAAGCTACGAACGGCGCTAGTTCCTTTTCTGCCCCCCCCCCCCTAGCTCACTTTTTTTTAGATTGTTTTTTTTCACAAAATCATCACATAAATGGTAGCGCACTTTGAGTTTTATTATTAACCTGATTTCCAAATATTTCTTCGCGTTCGCGTTTATTAATTTAATAATTTTAATTTCTTTTTATTGTAAAAAATAACGAAGATAAATGAAGCAAATGAAAACATTTTTCGCAAAACAGACTTTACAAAAATAGTTGACAAATGACAAGTTAAAATACAGAAGAATTTATGGGGAAAAATTATAGCTTCAAAATCTTTGAAAAACTGAAATTTATAAAGGGTATTGATTAACAATTTGACTCCAAATTTGATAAAATCGGTGGTTTTGAAACCGTTGCAGCCACATATATTCTATCAAATAATCCGATATCATTTCTCGGTTTGTTGGTCCATGCATCGCTTTGAATTTTGATTTCGCGCGCTGCCACATAGCTTCCACATGGTTGATGGTTACTTGCGTGTTCGGATCGACGAAATGATATCTATGATTCACGGTTTGATGTTCAAATCCCAACCGTGCATGTCCATTATATGCAGCCCACATGTCGCTCCAAATCTCGGTACCTGGACGAATCCATTGTCTGATCAAAGAAAGGAGTGTTTTGGGCATCACGTCTTTCAACTAGAATAAAAAATCCTTGTCTTGTTGCAGATTCATAACGTCCAAAAATCCATTGCTCTGGTATCATTCTCCCTCGGTTATACTTTCGCCTCGAAAACAATGATTCGTCAACGATGGCGCCTTCACGGCCAATTTGTTGTGGGTTGTTTGTGATAAAATTCATCGCAATATTACGACAATACCGAAACCAATCCACAATCGTTTCTTGGCTACCTATTTCAAGTTCATGCTTTACATGATCGTATGACATTCTACGGCTGGATCCAGCACTCCAAACCCACACTTGCGTCAACCCTAATATTTGCCATAGTTATAAATGTGACTTTTCGAAAAATCTTCCTGATGCTATAAGTTCTTTTGCATCGTTTTATAGTGCAACGCCAAATTTTTCCGTCAAATGATTGTTCCCGATTTTGTTCGTTGCATGGCTGATTGCCCGTTGAACAAATAACTTGGACTGAATGCAGTCCATATTGCCGACACCATTCTATGCACGCGAGTACGTCATCCCGTATAGATCTGATTGTCATTTTGTCAAAATCTTCCATCACTGGACGAGGTTCAGCAGCAGCAGCCATTGCAATAAATTTAGGTTTTCACAACTATGTATATATAGGTTACGTGAAAATGTTTATAACATACCTGTAATTGTCCGAAATATACAATTACACAGATGTTCTTGTTGTCCTCATTACACGCGTAATTACACATGGCGTAGGAGAATAATAAAAAGCAATTTACTTTGGTGTCTGTCGCCACCAAAATAAATTGATTTTTTTCGCAGCTTTTAAAATATCCGGAGAGAAATGAATAAATAAATTTCGACGGTTTATTTGGAGGTCTATAAGAAATCGAGTAGATAATAGAACGTTTCTTTTCGCCACTGTGACTTAAAATAGTTAAAATTTAAGAGAGCTCATCACAAAATTTATATTGAACAAATATACACAAGCTCCGTCATATGAACACGAGGAAACATTTCAAATGCATATCGCGGGGCCGGCTAAAGGCAACCGTAATCAAAGCCGGATTAAGATTTTGTGGGGCCCTAGGCCAAAATATTTCATGGGGCCTATTACACAGGCATCCATTCCATCTATCAAATACAAATTATCAAAAGAAATAACACTGTTATTAACAGTGGGATATGCATGGAGTATGTACATTATACATTGCACGTATTGCATTACATGCCATTTGTTTTATAAAAAACATGAAATTTCAGTTGAGCCTGACAGTTTCTTAACTTTGAAAGGTAATTAATCAAAATCAGTAGAGGCCTCAGCTTATTTTATACCTTTAGAATGCTTCCTAGGCAATGCTCTTTCAAATTATAATACTACTTTTCCGAATTCTTAAACATTTTGCGAGTTAGCAGTTTCAATTACCTCAATTCTGATCCTCATGTTCCTTAAACTCGGGTTTCTTATAAAACAAATGACGTGTAGTTTACATAAGGCGACAGTACACGGAATTACATAGCTTTTTTCTAGATTTGAGGTTTGCGATATTTGCAATGATTCTTTCAAAGTCTATGCCTCTGGTCAAGTCTGACTCAATTGTCAACAGCGATAAGTCACATAACTTCCTTTGTCCGACAGTTGAACGAAGCTGGTTCTTCACACGTTTGAGCACAGAAAAGGATCGTTCACCTTCCGTGTTTGCTACCGGCAGTGTCAAATAAATTCTCAAAGCAATGTCCACATTGGGAAAAGAGTCAGCAATTCCATCATCCTTGATGCGTTTCAAGTACGCAGGAGGTGAAACTAATTCTGCAGGATACTGTTTGAGGTAGTCAACAAACTGCATCAGTTCGTCTTCAAAATATTCTTCTATGTCCCTTGGATAATGCGCCTGGAAATTGCGAGCAGATTCACGAAGTTCAGTTTCAGACGAGGTGTGTAAGATGAAGAGAAAGCCAAACTGGTACTTCAGCTTCGAATACACTTCCATTCTCCGCACCAATTTCGTCAACAGTGAATCCAAAATGGGAAGAAATGTAGAAGTTCTAAACTTTTCCCTCGGTGTCAGTTCAACCTCGGGATCAACCTCGTCGAATAGACGCTTTCTCTTCCGTGCTCGCTGATGATCTGCAAGATAACCCGAACCTTCCATCATAAACTTAGCTTTCTCTTCATAAGAGGACAATGCTTCTTCAGTGCGAATGGACTTCACAAAATATTGCAGACTATCATAGAGGCTTACACATGTTCCTAAGTCAATGTCCACTTTCTGTAGAGTTTTGCTGGTTACATTAAAACGCTCCAGAATTGTGTCCCAAACAATGCAAAGAACAGCCATTTCGAGACCTTCCATGTTTGATGCTAGGCTGGATGCTTCGCTTCTGGTGGTTGCCGTCTAATTTTTGTTATCAGCCAGTTCTTGCAAAGCTGAACGTATTTCGGGATAGCTCTTCCTCAAGGCAGATGTTGCAACAGCTCTAGCAGACCAACGTGTGCTTGACAACGATTTGGGAACAAGAAAAACTCCATCCTTAATGGAAGCAGAAAGGATTGCCCACCGATGTGTGGATGCAGAAAAGAAGTTGTAGATAGCTTGTACCAATCCAAAGAATGAAACAGCATAGACACAACACTCGGCATCACATGTTCCAACCAGATTCAACGAGTGTGCAGAACAATGTACAAACTCTGCCAAAGGATTCACGTGGCTGATTCTGGATTGAACTCCTTGATATTTTCTAGACATGTTGCTTGCATTGTCGTAACTTTGGCCACGGTAGTCTGAGATTGGAATTCTATGTTCTCTCAAGGAATCAAAGATCACAGTTGCCACTGTCTCGCCATCATGACCGGATATTGAAATGATTATCAACAATCTTTCCTGCGGTTTACCACTCACATCAACGAAGCGAAGAATGAACGTCAACTCATCAACATGGGAGATATCTGGAGTTAAATCCACACTTACAGTAAGTACTTCGCCGTTTTCACTTCTGATACAATAGTGGACAGAACTTCTTGAGCCATCAGCTGAATGAATTCATTACAAATTGTGGAAGACTTATAGGGCCTCTTCCAGCATTTCCGTATCGAGAGATATGACTCGCAAGAAACGGATCAAACTGCGACAACAGTTCAATAAAGCCTAGGAAATTGTCATTGTTGCAGGACCCTAGAATCTCATCTTGTCCACGAAAAGCAAGTCCTCTTTGTGCTAAAAGCTTTACAACCATAACAATTCTACGAAGAATATTCTTCTAATAGTCACGTTCCATTTCAAATTGAGTCTCAAGTTTCGAATCGATGTGACCTTTGGTTTGACCAAGAGAGATACTGGCAACAACACAGTTACTGTGAACAACGCTGTTTTCATATTCTCCTGTTCGAGAAGCATTTTTCCAGTCATTGAAGCCGGAGGTAAAAGAAGTCACGTTGTCATGAAAGAGTTTACAGGCAGAGCAATATACTTTCTCAGAAACATCAGAATAAAGTAACCAAGTTCGCCTAACAGTCTCGCCATTTGGAAGCATCCTGAAGAACATCGACGGAGTTAAATACCTTAATCTTCCGTTAGCATACACACGTGATGAGTTCTTGAAACTTGCATCCAAATTTTGCTTGAAGTTAGCAGCTATGAAGGACGTCCGAAGCTCATCAGTAATCACTGTCCAAGACGCAGGATCCGTAAGTGAATATTTTGTCACATTCACATTGAAAGCGGATTGTATTGCTTCAAGTTCTGGTTCCATTTCCACTTCAACAGGAGTTGAATTTGAAAGAGGAGTAGACGGTGGCGGAGGTTTAAGTCTAGAAAACATGTCAGTAATTTTTGGCATGCTATCAACATCTTTTCCTTTTCGGTCTTCCTTAGCTTTCTTCTTCCGTCTCTCATTCCCACTTTGGTACGTGCGTCCGTTGTCTCTGGAAGCCTTAACCAGCACACTGAATCTGTAGTGTCAAATATCAAAGTTCTTTTATAATTCCTATTAACTCTGGAAGCCTTAACCAGCACACTGAATCTGTAGTGTCAAATATCAAAGTTCTTATATAATTCCTATTAACGAGAATTAGATCTAAGATTCATTAGCTACATTCGAACATTCGATACAAAAACACGGGCATAAACAACATAATAAAAAATTACTGGACTTAAAAAGCTACCATTTTGAATCATATTCATCCTTGAGTGCAATTGACAAATAAATACTTTCTTCACTGAATTTATTGTGTTTAAAAAACGTTATATATTATATTTAAAGAGAATAAAAATATTTGTTGATATTGGAAAATAAAATTATCGTTGTTGTTAACTTTGCAATGCGTTTGTGGATAAGTAAATAAGGTGTGAATCTCTAAGATGCATCAACTGTAAAGTTGTCAGTGTCTTAACTTTAAGTAATTGTGTTTACACTGTTAATTATACTACATTGCCTACTTCGTAACAAAGTGTCTCAATGATTGGAAACAGTTGATGACCGGTTTCTTTGTAGAAAAATATACATACACATGTTTTTTTTTTAAATGCCAGCAACACTATAGCAAAAATGTCATTAAAAACTAATGTAATGAACCCGTTTTACGGACGATAACAATAATATGATAATTGAGGAATTCTGTATGTATGTATGCTACCAATCTATGCCAATCTCCTCCCAAAAAAGTCTATATATGGGTAGTCATGTACATATAGATAAATTAATTATACCTTTAAATTGAGAAAGAATTTGTTTGGGAAACAAAGTTAGCCATAAAATATTTAATTATTATTATAAATTTTAAACCTATGCAATCGATAAGTGACATCACATCTAATTAAATTAAATAATTTTAAATAAATAATAATAATTAAATAAAAACTTGTCAAAAATTTCTTTGGCTAGAAACCATCCCAGGGGCATCACAATCATGCCCTGAAAATATGGTTCCAATCGATCCAGTCGTTTGGGCGTGATTGGCGGACAACAAACAAACAAACAAACAAACATGCTCAGGTTTTTCCTCCATTATAGTAGGATGTGAACTCTTGCCTTTCTTTGATTTAAGAGTTGTTGTCATAAAAAGACAATAAAACGTGCTCCCAAAATCATATTAATTAAATGGACTGATATTAAGAAACATGTATATGCAGTTGAACTCCGATTTTTCGAACACCGCATTATTCGAATTCCCTCATTTTTCGAAATATTTTCTTGGTCCCTTGAATCTACTGCTATTAATCATCATCTTCATTGTTCTGCGCGTTGTTAAACGACACCGGCCGCTGCCCGAATTCTCAACTTCCAACCATCTCGATCAAGCATGCAACGATGAAGCTCGGCGATGTTGTTCATCCCAGTATCCTTCATCAGACGGCATGGAAACATCATGCCAGCATGTCCACCTTGGACGAAAGTTCAAACTGGCTGCCAGAGAACAAGCCCACTCACCGGCTGATCTATGCCACGCGCACAATGTCCAGCAAACCGTAGCCTTCTATCTAAGTATAAATATCTCTTTCTTGTTGATCTATTTCCATAATCAATCATGGCTATCAATTTTTCGTACATTTTCATTTATGTTTTATCATTTTTTCTATCTATACTGCAACATTTGGACACAGGACACTTTGGAAAACAGAAATAGTGTATATATTTTGTAAATATTGTACATATTTTTGAAAGCTTATCCTGTTAAAATATTTGTATAATAATAAAATAATAAATAAATAATAAAAAAGGATATCACTGACGCGGGGGAAGGTTTCCGTAGAGGTTTTCGTTAGTTACATGCATGCTGTAGTGTGTGTCTGTCACCTTCCGCAATAGGCGTATGTACGTGCCATCCGGTGACATGTTCTGCTTAGCTGTAAGTGACCAACAAGGTGAGCCGTAAAGCAGGACTGCTTCAACAGTTAACTTGAATACGCATATCTTCAGTTCGCGAGCTATCATGGGGGACTTCCAAATACGCCACATCTTGTCAGCTGCAGTCCACGCAAGTGTTTTCCTAGCTTTAATGTCCCGTTCGCTCGTTCTCATATATGATCGCAGGTAGCAGAAGTCATCAACTTGGCCGATTTCTCCTTTTCTTATCCGAATAGGGATTTCCGAGGAAGCAGTAGTGCCAACGCATATGTATTTCGTCTTTTTCTGGTAGATTAGCAAGTGAACTTCTACGGCGGCTTCTTCCAGGTTTGTGAGAAGTTTTTGTGCATTCGCAACGCTGGATGCTAACAGTGCAAGGTCGTCTGCAAAGTCTAGGTCGGTCAATGTCTTTGCAGGGTGTCATTGGCTCTGTCTGACCCTCGTCTGTAGTACTAACACAGGTTCCATTGACATACGGAGCACATAGTCCAAGACGATGATGAAGAGCAATGGCTCGAGTGTGTCACCCTGCAACACACCAATGGTGACAAGGAATGGTCTGAGTCGCCACCAGCAGTGCTAACAAAGCTGGTAAAACCGTTGTAGAGGCAATTCATCGAAGCGATGAGAGAATCAGGAGTGTCGTACGCAGATAGGATAAGGAACAACCGCTCGCGTGAGACGGAGTCAAAAGCCTTCCAAAAGTCTACAAACACGCTGCACAACGACAAGTTATTCTTTACCGATATCTCTTCAATCAGTCTACGTAGCGCCAGAATTGGCTCGATGCGATTCAAAATCACGCGATTGAAGAGTTTGGCGGCACAAGACATTAGGGTGATGCCTCTGTAGTTGTCGTAGGAGGATAGGTCACCCTTCTTCGGCAGCGCAATGAGCTTGTTCTTGAGGAATTCGGCTGGTGGAGACTTAGTGGTCAGAACTTCATTCAGAATGGGGTGGAGCAGTATCAGAATTTCGCCATCCTTGAACACTTCGTTCGGCACCGAGTCAACACCGTAGGCTTTTCCGTTCTTCATCTGGCGAGCAGCAGCGGTTAGTTCATCCCATGTAATCTCGCCTGTGGAAATGTCAACCGGTTCGGTGGCGATCTGTTCGGGTTCAAACGCCTCATCCACTCCAATGAGTGGGTTGTTTAGCAGTTTCTCTAAATGGTTTTTCCATCCAGCAATGCGGTCTTGTGGACTTTCGGCCTTGTTATTCACGGTGGATTTAGACTTCCGTCCACTCAGGTTGTTGACCACCTTCCAAGCGACTGCATGTTGGCGATTTTCATCGGCGGAGACAATGTCTGCCATCTGCTTCTCTATGTATTCAGCCTGGTTTGTATCGTACACCCGCGCTAGATTCAGCGAAGAATTCGCAGCTGCCTCCTGTGTCACATTTGATTTGATCAGTCTGTTGCGTTTCTTGGCATCTTTGAGGGTACTACGCGCCTGTATAACTTGCTGGTCTTCCCATGGAATACGACTTTTACGAGGCATGATCATTGGAATGGTTTCAACTGCAGCTTCCTGCAAAGCCGACGTGAAGGCAGTGTATTTGCTATGATGATCCGTTGGTATATTCGTATCAGGGGTGGTTAATGCAGCATATTTTTCATACAAACCAGTCGGAAGGCAGTTGATATGGTTTCTTTTCTCAGGGTCGACCGGTGATATCGCGGGGCGGTGTTACGAAATGTTGGTTTTGCTCGGAGGCTCAATCGCACTGTTGCTGAAACAAGCCGGTGGTTAGATTCAAACGGTCTAAACGTCATTGCCGCGCAGTCTCTCACTGAGTTCTTGTGTTTTAGACGGAATAGTATATGGTTCAAGGTTCTGTGTTGGGACCTATTTTACTTTTGATATATATCAACGACTTAGTAAACTGTGTAAAGTTTTCAACGGTGCATCATTTCGCTGATGATACAAACTTATTTTACATTAATAGGTCAATTAAAAAATTTGTAAAAAAAATAACTTTGATTTGAGAGGTTGAATGACTGGTTAAACGTAAACCTTATTGCCTTGAACACAGATAAAACTGAATTTATGATTTTTAGGAGACCAAAAAAGACATTTGACGACGAAATTAAAATTGTATTAAATGGCAAACGATTGTATCAATCTCGTTTTATAAAATATTTGGGGGTTTTAATAGACGAAAAGCTGTCTTGGAAAATTCATATCAATGAAATTTGTCTAAAACTGAACAGAGCAAACAGTATGCTCGCTAAAGTTAGATTTGTTGTTAATGAATCAATTCTAAAAGATTTGTATTTTGCAATATTTTCTTCTCGCTTGTGTTATTGCTGTCAGATTTGGGGCATTGATTTTAATAAAATATTGTCAATTCAACGCTCTGCGGTTAGAATAATAAATTTTCAACCTTTCTTATCTAATACATCTGATGCTATGAAAAAATTTAATATTCGACCTTTACAACTTCATATCAAAATTTCAAATACCTTATTTGTACTAATTTTCGCCCATTCGCGCAAAAATCTGAAAAATGAGCGAAAATTAGTACAGTTATTACGCGCAAAAGGAGTATGCGCGAAAATTAAAATCTTGATTTTATATACATATATAGTGGGATGATACTTTGAATTTTCTTTCACTTGCAGGTCTGTACAGTTGAAACCCTTTCTCTGAGCCTCCGTATCCCTCGTGACGCAGCCTGAATCCGTACTATTATCTCGTTATCTAATTTACATTCTCTTTGGTAGCATAGATACTGAGATGTTTATAGCGGTTGATCTCTGTCCGTCTACTGGCCATTAAAGTAGAAAATAAACTTTCCACCTACGGTCATGATTTACCTTTTTATGTTAATCCTGATATCCATTTTCCGGTACCGTACCATTGTTAGTGAGTTTGGTAATTTCGTCAGCACACTGTGCTTCTAGATTAACATAAGTGGGATAAACCAGTTCTGCTAGGTGTTGTAGTGACTGAAGTACGTTGTCAGCGAATGTCTTGCCTTACACACTAATTAGGGATATATAACGGTAGTAGCCACAATCATTTTCTTTAATAACCAGGTCTGACGGCAGATTTGTTACTGTCCAAAACAGATTGTGGGGGCCTAACCGACTTGACTTTACCCTCCAATATATTTGGCAACTTCTTGTCTTTTTCTAATCAGTACCATTTATAATTATACTCTACCCTGACAATGTTTCAAAAACCAACCATTCCCAGAGTAGCTGACTAAGATTATTACGATAAAAGCATCAATTTTATACACCGCAACGGGTAAATATTTTCTTTACATTTAAATTAATTTTGGACGCTTAAGAACGGGAAGGCATCTTTGACCCCCCCCCCCCCCCCCCCCCCTATTCGTCCTGGCGTACCCAGGATATCCATTTGCGCATACAAAATTTATACATAGCAACAGAAAAAACTCAACACACATTTATAAAAATAAATCTTCAACAAAAAGGTAGCACTGAAATATAAATAAGATTTAGATTGATCAAAAAAATAGAACATAAGTAGTACATATATATATATATATAATAATTAAAAAGGTCGTATTTATATCATTAAAAAGGTTTATAAAATTATATGTGCGTGTTTAAAATCTAGTTACTTTCATCTTTTCTGTAGGAAGTATCGATCTACCCAACTTCTTTTTCAATCGTCTTTGGGAGCTTGACATTGATTTTCATTCGATCAACTTTTTCGAAACCCAAATTAAATCGGCTACTTTCAGGTGGTGGGCTATACATTGGCATCCCATATTTAGACACAAAATGTGTATATCTCTTAAAAAATATTTCTTTCGCAAATTTATACAGATTACGATCTAGTCCTGTCACTTTATTAATCCGTTTTTCCTGATTTTCTGTCATGTTGAATGTTTTTAAATATTCTTGGGAGAAACTAGTTTCCCAGTGCTGAAATGGTTCGATAAATTCCAAATTAAATGTCTTTTCGAACACAAACTGACTCTCAACAGGGTACTCCAACAAACCAAAATAAGCTATAGAAGCTAAATTACGCTTTGCACTGTTCAGAAGTTGTAAGCTCAGGTTATAATCGGCATAGACTGTTGCAGGATTGCAATTAATCTTCGAATTAGTGGCCAACATCCATGTTTGTCGATTAAAGGCAAGATTATAAGGACATGATAAGAATTTATTTAATGACAAATTAGCCCTTGAATCACGTTTGAAACAATGAGGAATTTGCAGTGATAATAATTCACCTCGGCATAAAGAAGCAGCTTTTTTCCATGATGCCCCCCTCTGTACATGACGAAACTCACTGAGTAATCGATAAAATGGATCACGAAGCATTGTAGCATAGAAATAACGTCGTTTTCGTGGTACATATAAAGTATTCATAAAATTAGCTGAACATTTACGTAAGGTTTCAAAGTCTGGATGAAGACCGCAAGGCCAAGTTGGTTTTATATATCGACATATCAACCATATTTCGTCACTGTTTTCCCTATAGCATGAACAAGACGTTGGTTTTGTTTCATCACACTTGCAATTGCTGTTTTTGATGTTTGAAACAAGATGTCTCTCCATTGTAGACCCTCCTGTTTTTTGGATATGTAAAAATGATAACACATCATTTTTGTTTTTGTTAAATTCTCTAAGTGGGAACTGGAAGTTTGCTTTCATACTGGATTGGACGGTATTAAGAGGCTGTCTTTTCAGAATATAAACACAAGCTAAAATAAGAACTGATTTAATCACAAAAGTCAGCTTTTTAACCATTATATTGATTGAATGTAGACTTTCTAAAATAAAGAGTTTTCGTCTAAAGACATTATATAGTCACCTTTGACAGACTATCACAAAATTCACCTAATAAACAGGTTTACAATGAAAGTAAACCAGATTACGAGATCATATGCAAACAATAATTTTATAGAAATTATATTATCATAGCAAGACAAATCATCAAAAATTCATTGCAAAACCCATAAAAATTCCCTAAGCAATTAGCGGCATCTCAATCTATCTTTGGAAGCTGAACAAGTTCCAACATTAAAATTGAAATGGACAGTGCAAATAACCAAAAGTTTTTAGAAAATGTTTCCATAAAAGATATCAACAAAAAGTAAAAAATAACTGAGAAAATCTGATGACAATGATTTTGTGATTCTTGTTAAAACCCATAGAATTACCCAAATTACATATTTTCAAACCTGTGCTTACAACAAGATCAATAATTAGGTCAATTCATATGATTTTCAATGATTGCTTTACTCCATTAATTTGAATATATATATTATAAATGTTGAAAATGTTTATAAATTTATAACTTCCTATCATTTACAAACCTAAAACAAATTTTATTGTTCTGCATAATAAAAACAAATGATTGAGAATGACAAATAGAATAAAGCATTATAATTACCTATTGATAATATTAAGCAATGATGTATAAATATATTTTATAATATATATATCCGGTATGCGGGTCATGTATCATCTTTGATCTCATGGACATAAACGCCCATGCCCTTTATGCACTGCTGCAACAGAGATTAAAATGAAAAGTTGGTATCTTGCGTGGGTTATCTCACCACTGTTTTTCCTCTCACTGGGGTTGGCGTTTAGAAAGGACATCCAGCTGTAAAAGCATCTGCTTCAATAAACCATCAGATGATTAAACCTACAGATTTGTAGGGCCGTGTCCATGTCCTGATTGGACGAAACGTACATGATTGAATACTTCTCACCTAGCCAAATCAGAACTAGTTGTTGAAAAGATAAGAGATACTACAAATTTGATATAGTATTTCATTGACAGAATTGTAATAAATTTTTGTTTTATTACAATGAATATTAAAGGGGAAGTCGAGATTGTAACTCCTCAGTGATGAAAATGTGCTGTTTGGTGCGTTTCTCAACATAAATTGAATAAGTATTTTTATCAAAATATAATATCACCGTACAAGTAATAACTTATTAATATGTAGATATTTTTGTTATTAATACACTATTATTTTTGCTAGTTTATAACAATAAATCAGTCTATATTTGCTACTGTTTTACTAATGGGTATTTTTTACACAAATGCGTACTCACTTAATTCTTTATTTAAAAAGGTGTCATTTCTCTGCCTAGTTAATCTATTGAATGAGACCATTTAATTGACAAATATATTTTTTCAATGAAAAATCAATTTATTGTGTTTCAAACACGTTTAGAAAAAATGTATTTTTTGATGTTGGAAAATAAAATCATCGTTTTTTTGTTAACTTTGCTATGCGTTTGTAGATAAGGAAATAAGGTTTGTGTGACGATGGTATGAAGATGGTATGGTATGATAGTATGGCTCTCAAAGATGCATGATTATTATTATTATTATTATTATTATTATTAATCAATCTTTATACAGGATAAAAACGTCAGTATTTACAATTATATACAAGATATAAAAATAAAACTGTTTTCCTCGTTTGTCTTATGTCAGAAAAAGATGTAATAAATAGTTCGCTGAGATAAATGAAAAAAGTAGGACGAACCGTAAAATAATTTATTATATGAGTTATGAAATAATTTAGAATTTTAAAAAATCATAGAGAAGAGATCGAAATTTGGCCAAGTTAGGTTTCGATCTGATCTCTAGTGGAAGGCTGTTATATAATTTTGCCCCTCCAAAATAAAAACTTTGTTTTGCTGAATAATTTTACTGCTGGCAATTTCAGTAAATGATTATTGTTTCGTGTGTTCATTTTGTGACTTAATGTTTTAAAGTAGTCGTTGAAGATCGTACTGTTAGTTTGCTTCTCGATGCATTTTATAACTAGCATGCAGTTCTGCCTTTGTATGGTGTTATGTATGTCATTAATGTTAGAGTTTCTTGTGTTGAATTTCCCCCTATTTGTTAAAGATAACAAGCGGTCTTTCTGTGTTGGAGTATATGTAAGTTTTACTGGACCGGTGTATGTCAAAATCGGTAGGATCATCATGTTGAAGATTTTCGTCGCTGCGTCCACATTTAAATAATCTCTTACACTTTTTAGTAGCCTCAAACGGTTGTTTGCTCGTCTATAACCATGATGGAAGTTGGAATTCAAAGTTAGGGTGTTATCAATGATGTTTCCTAGATACACATATTCCTTGACAAATGATACGAATGTTTCGTTGTAGCAGATATTGAGGTCTCTTCCATGTTGCTTTAGTCGTTTCGCAGTCCCGAATAACATTGCCTCAGTCTTGCCTTTTTTAAATTGAGAAGTAATTCGTTTTCGTTGCAGTACTTGCCAATAACTTCCATTTCCTTATTCAAAACCGTTTCGATGGCGTCAACATCGGTATCTGCATAGTACACGACTGTATTGTCAGCATACTTAATAACAGGACAGTTAATGTTTTTGGTGAGATCATTAAACAAAGTTATAAACAGTATGGGCCCCAGGATGGAGCCTTGGGGAACTCCGCAATAAATAGGCTCCAATCTTGAACGACAGTTTTCAATTTTGATTAATTGAGTTCTATTAAATAAATATTTAGTGAACCATTCTAGCTCCTTCCCGGTAACTCCGTACGTAGACAGTTTGTTTAATAGTATTCCGTGACCTATTGTGTCAAAAGCTTTTGACAAGTCTATGTACACGGCTCCCACCATTTTCTCTTTGTTCATTTCTTTTCTAATATTGTCACACAGGAGTGAAACTGCTAATTTTGTTGATCTGTGCTTACAAAAACCAAATTGCAATTCGTTAAGCAGGTTGTTGTTTTCCAGGAATTCGAGCAACTGGTGGTGAACTGCTTTCTCTACAATTTTTGAAAGAACTGGTAGCACTGATATCGGTCTATAGTTAGATGGTAGTTCATTTTTTCAGGATTTTAATACCGGTGTCACAGTTTTCCACATGGTCGGTACGGTACTAGTGTTTATGGACCTGACCTTATGATGTGACATAGTGGTTGCGAGATAAACATTGCGCAATCTTTCAGCATTTCAGGAGGTAGCTCGTCTAGACCGGCTGCTTTATTGCGTTTAAGGGACCAAAGTTCCTTTTCAATAAAGGATTTTGAAATGTTTTTGATGGTGAAATCTTTATTGGTTTGGGTTTTAGGTGTTTTGGTATATCGCCAGGTGAAATCCATAAGTGACATTGTTAACTGCTTTAGCGATACAATTGCATTTGTGAAGTAGTTACTGAATTTGTTACTCTTTGGTTGGTCGTGCGTTGATAACCGTTTTATATAGTTTTTATTATGTAAATACTGAAGTTGTTTTGTTAAGAGTTTATCCCGATCATTCATTGCTTTCTTTATCTCACGAGATAACCATGGACTCTTCTTACCTTTTACTCGTTTTTCAATCAAAGGTGCATGGGTGTTAAATACAGATTTTAATTGGCTGGAGAAGTATTGTAGTGCTGTGGATACGTTGGTTGATTTGTAAACAGGTCGCCAATCAATTCTTGAAATTTCTTCATTCATTTTGTTGGTATCGTAGTTTGCAAAGTTTCGACACTTTATTACCTTTTGCTGCTGCCTATGAGGGTTCACTTTTCTTATACAAGCAGTCATATCGTGATCACTTAATGACGTAGATATAACATCAGCACACAATATTGTTGATGGTTTTTTTGTCATAATTAAATCAATTAAAGTTGAAGTCGTTCTAGTGATCCGTGTAGACTTTGTTATCACTTGTTTAAAGCCACTCGAGTAAATTACTGTTTTAAATTTAACATTCTCATTTCGCTCGTTGTAGTTAGCATTAAAATCACCTACGATAATCGTTTCTTTGTTCTCTTTCAAAATGGTTTCAAGGTGTTCTTGTAATGAGTAAACAGCATATGTTATATGTATAAAAAATCTGACAATAATAAATGTGAACTTTTATAGCAGTTTAATTCGTTTAGTGGAACCATGTGTCAAATTACCAGAGATAAGTTGAACAATTTCGTTTTCCAAAATTTTGCTTTTAAGAGTTTCGAATTCAAAAGATTTGAACCAATAGTACAACAACAAAACATTCAACTTTCAATAGTTAGACATGTTTGCACAAAAGATGGCGTTCGTGTGTATAAAAACATTTTCACATCTTCCTTAAAGCTATAAGATTCTAATAGATAAGTACTTTCCTAAAAAACAACAAATTGCATGAAATATTTAATAGAAACAGCGTAAGTGTCAGCTACAGCTGCGCGTGAAACATCAAATTTAACATCTACCTGAAGATATTGAATGAAACCGATCAAGTAAGCCATTGAAAATGCAATAAAGAAGAATGAATGCCTAAAAAACAATAAATTTGTCTGGCAACAAACATTGCATATAAAAAGTCGAATAAAATTGACATATGAAAACCTAGATTAGAAACGCAGAGACAACTTCGAATACAGCCACATATCAGTTAAAAAAACACAAAACGTCACGGAATTAGCAAAATAATACTATAGTATGAAGGAACAATAACTAATCCCATTGGTATAATGGAGCGTTCTAATACCATGTAATCTTCTTTTTGTCTTTAGACGTTAACGAGAGCGGACGTGTTTTATGTTTTAACGCTTTATTTGTGGTGCTTGGTGAAACTGGTTTGGTTGAAAAACGTACTTTTGTTGTCTTCCTTGGATTGTCAATTAACACCTTGGTCATACTTTCAGGAAAGATAGATTTTAAAATTAGATCTGATTTAATTTTACCATAAGCAAAAACTTTCGCTTTTCCTACATCGACGCAATTAAACATTAATTACGAAACTCCAACGCATTATTTTTTTCTACTTTTTGAGCAGATCTTAACCATCTTTATCTGTCCATAGCACAATGGGGATGGCGTTTGGCTCTTAACCGAAAGGTTCTGGGTTCGAGACCATGCTATCACAAAGTTGTTTAGTGAGAGGTTATAAATAAACAATTTCATCAAAATAACTGTAGCACAAATGGGAGTTATTAAATACACTAAAATTCCGGGTCGAGGTTTTTATGATAATGCTTAATGAACGTTCTGGATGCCTCTTTAAAAAACAAACAAACAAACGTCTGGCTGTTAGCCAACGGGAGGAGTGTTTCTTCTCAAAATAAATAGCAAAATAGAACATACGAATCTGTTTTCTTTCAATAAATAAACGCAGAATAAATAATATAACGTAACTATTAATCAATAAAAATAACTCATATCTTATATAAATATATTTTAATCAACTTTTTTCCTGTGGTGTAACTTTAATATAATAACAACAAAAAATTTGAACGCTAAACAATTAAATAAATTTTTGAAGGGAGACCTCGTTGCCAAAATTACAATAACATCCTTCGCGATACGCTAAAAGCTTTGGAACTTCACGTCTCCAAACTCACTGAAACAGATGGAAATCTTCAAGTTTCTCAACCAAGTCTGCGTCATCACCATCAACCTACGTAGATGTTGTAGACAGCATCGTTAATCTGGAGAAAGAGCATTACGAGTTTCAACAATACTCTCGTCAAGATTCTATCGAAGTTGTCGGAATCCCTCTATCGGTATCGAATGACTGCCTTGAAGAAAATGTTTTAAGTCTGTTTTCAAAAAATCGACGTAAACTTAAAACCGAGCGATATACAAGCCTGTCATCGCATGTATGGCAGATCGCGTGTATCGTAAAATTCCTCAACCGAAAATCTTTGACTTGCTTGTTGAAATCTCGACGTAAACTAAGAGAAATTAGACCTGTTGATCTGGGTTTGGATAGTGGAACCAGAATCTACATAAATGAGAGTCTGTGTTCTCACTACCGAATGATCCATGGAAAAGTGCAGAATTTGTTTTAGCGAAAACTGATTTCGTCTTTTTGGGTTCTCAATGGAACTGTGCGGTATAAGAAATCACAGGAATACAGATACACAATCGTCCGACACGTCGCTGAGCTGATTAGTGACACGATCGTCCGACACGTCGCTGAGCTGATAGGGAATTCGGCGAGTTGGTGAAGTAAGATTCCTTCAATGTTTAATAATTGTGTTGTTTTATTGTTTTCAATGAATGAAAAGACTTCAAAATTTATGTTACACCACAAGAATATTCTCAGAAAATTCACAAAAAAGTTACCAGACTTTTACATATGGATAGTTGTCAATGTAGAGCATGCTCTCAGCGAGTTACCGTAAGACATCGCGCTATAAAATGTGTAGTGTGCACATTTTGGTTTCAGAAAAAATTTAGTCGTTTAAATAACGTTGAACCAACATGCATCAGTACTCTAGAATCCAATTGGATCTGTAATTTATGTACCAAAGAAACTTTTCCATTTAGTTCTCTTGATGATAACGAAATGAAGTATCAATTTTCCTCGGAAAAATCTAAATCAAGTAAGATGGTTAATTCCAAATTGGTAAATGATATTAATAACTTTGTATCTTCTCAAACCTCTATAAATGAAACTGATGAAATGTACAACTTAATTAACTGCAAGTACTATGACGTTAAAAATTTCAATTCATCTTTTTCACAAAATAAAAATAATTTTTCATTGATGCATTTAAATATTGCGTCATTAGTATCGCATTTTGATGAATTAAATATTTTATTAACTAATTTAACTATTGAATTCGATGTTATTGAAATCTCAGAACCTAGAATTAAAAATAATAATGCTCCTTTAACTAATACCGAAATCGATGGTTATACATCGCAATATACGTCAACCAAATCATCGTGTGGGGGAGCACTGCTTTATATCTCTAATAACCTGAAATACAAAACACACAATGATATAAAGATTTATAAATCAAAGGTTTTAAAATCAGTCTTTATTGAAATAATCCAAGAATATAAACATAATACTGTTATCGGCTGCATATATAAACATCCAGGTATGGAGATCAATGAATTTACCTTCAACTATATGAAACCTTTGCTCGATAAACTGTCAACAGAAATTAAATAAGTACTTTTAATTGGAGACTTTAATGTAAACCTATTACAGTACTCTTTTGTGCCAAATAAACGTGCGCCCCCCCCCCCCCCCCCCCCCCGCTTATTATCATTTCACTCTCACTGATCAAGAATGAATAAACAAATTTTGAATGAATTATTAAGACCCCCAGTTTATTCGGCACACAAGAGTATGAAGACAATAAAAATATTTTAATATCTTAATGTATTAACAACAAATAATATTTTAGCTCGTATAAATTTACCAACACGAATAACAGATAAATCAAGTACAGTAATAGATAACATTTTTACTAATTCTATTTCACACACACCACACACATATATCGTAAATGATCGATTAAACGCCCTTGGCGTTTAGTTAAAAATTCAATATTTTAGGGGAGCGTTTATTCAAAAGGGGCGTTTAACTAAGAGGAGCGTTATTTCAAAATGCAAAAATTTGGATAACACAAATTTTTTCTGAAGTGATATTACGAGTCACATGCAAGCAGATGACGGTTAAATGATATTACCACTGTTAAAACTCAAATTTCAATGACAGTATCATCATCATCTATTTTGTTGAAATCTTGCGCAACATCTTCCTCGTCGGAACTTGTGATAAAAGGATTACTGAGATCTGCTTCGCCTGATAACAAAGACATTTCGATAAACACACTGTTGGTGTTTACAAAAATGAACTTTTAGTGGGACATGTTCCAATAGATGTTTGATCGCGAACAAACGTCAACGTTGAAGTAAGTGGAAAAAGAAAAATTGGTTTGGTGGTACCTGGAAAATATGTCGCTCGGTGCGAATATGGAAAAATGGCGAGAGTGTTATGCGACAAGCTGCAAGAAATCAAAGAGAAATACAGCCATTTTGAATGGAGGTTTTAAAAAAACGAAGCTCAAAATTGTACGTTTCCAGTGAAAATAAATATAGCATTTTCCTAACAATAAACATTACTTTCTCCTTCTTTCCATGGCTATTACGGGAGGGGCACAAAAACCTTGCCGTAAAGTTAGACACTCAAGGGAGATGGAAAAGTTTTCCGACTTAACAAATGTCCCAGTTAAATGAAGCTCTCAATAAGTCGGAGTTATTGGAAAAGTTCGACTAAACGAGTTTATGAAAAAATCTCATGCATTAATATGTAATAATCGATATTTCAAAGATTTCAAATATTTTTTCATGAGTCAAAGATTCAATCTTGTGCAAAAAATTATTTGATTTCAAAAAGTATGAAATTGATGTTTGTTCCATTGACTCGCCTGGCTCTTTTTCAAACAGAATTGAAGCTTTCATATTCATCATTCCAATTTTTCCAGTAAACATGGAAATTTATAAGGATATCAACAGCATTACGAATTTCTTCAGTCGTTAGCAATTCATTATGATTGTCAGCATTCCTCTTGTGCTGCTTCTTCGACTACCTTCCATATATCCTGTACAATTTCTTCATCTGTCATTACACCTCAGTTGATAGAATAGGGGGCGGGGGGGGGGGGGGGGGGGGGGGGGTACGAACCCACTTTTTTAAAAATTTGATTTCTTCGTGGGACAATGATGTTTGTTGGATCCAGAAATTCTATATTAAAGGAGGTTTGAGAATTACTTGCTACAAATTAGTAAGGGAAATTCTCATTACTATTTCCGGTTGAATGAGCAGAGAATATCCCAAAATATTCACAAATATTTGTTGTTGCTATGGAAACTATTATTGTTCAATAAATCGATGCTAGATAGACCCCTGGAATTCTACAATAAAGTAGCAATGAATTTCAAGGAACGTCACACGCGCAAACTTGGAGTACGTGGTATTCTCGGGTTAATAAATAGAAGCTGAACGGACTGATAACAGACACTGCTTTAGTGCTGCTTTACGGGGAAAAAAGCGGACAAAAACAGAGTTGAAGTCAATAGCTAAAGAAGCTAGGATTTTAGGATACAGTAAGCTTAGCAAATAAGAATTGAATGATGCTGTAGCTTTTTATACCAGATATGTGAAGCCAGAAATTTTAGTGGATAAATATGGTCTTTTAGAGAGGACCAACAAGAAGCTTAGAGCGTTAGGGCATAGTGAAGATATCCCTGGTTTAGGTGGTAAGAAGAAAAAATAATTCAGAACATAGCATTTCAACAAGTCATACGAAAGCATGAAGCAAGGCTTGTTACATTAGCTGGTTTGAAGCAGCGCAATAATTTTATGTTAACTCGGAAGGAAACGTCTTGTGAGGGGTTTTAAAACATATACTTTACCAGGGGAAAATATAAGAGAGTTGTTACAAAAAATGGTGAAGAGGTAAGTGCTGCAATCATATTTCTCGAAAACATTTTGGTGGAGCAGATTAACTATTGAGCGCTTTGTGATGGAGAAAATAAAAGAAGTAGAAGGTATAAAGGTAAAGCTTTGTCTTAGAGCTCTGCTACAGAAAGGTAAAACAAAAGAGTATGCTGATAAATCCAAGATATAGTCAAAATTATTATTTTCCTATTCTAAATGAAGCAGACATTATAATGAACTTACCTGAGATGCTTCAAATCCTTAGGGAAACTCATGCAAAAGGACTGCAACAAGAAGAAGTATCAAACTGGTATTTTGTAGGTATTACAAGCTTAGATATCCACATGAATAAATATAAAGCTGACAGAGGGATCTTGCATACCAACGCTTTAGTTAAGTCTTACAAAACAGTAAGTTTCAGGTGCTGAATATTGAGACAAAAAGAGTGATAATTGCTTGCAATATGCATGCGAAGCAGAGATGTTGAATGGAGAGAAGATGAAAAATGCAGAAAGACCTTCAAGCTACAACTTGGAAGCATGTAAGCTGGAGTGTCATAAAATATCCTAGCAGCTTGAGAAACATAGAGAGATTGGAAAGGAATCAACAGATCAGTGTGTATGTTTATACGCATGGTGGTAAAGATAATAAAATTCTACCTCCAGAGATGAGGCATTTTTGTCTGCTAAAAAGTATATCACTTTTAATGCCAAGAGGAGGAGGTGAAAAATATTTGAAGACGTTTGTTAGCAATCAAGTGGTCGCAAGAAAAGCTTGATGAGCATGAGGAGCACCGTATGAAAAATTGAGCAACAAAGTTTTTGTTATGCCAACAGAGAAGGAGAATATATGTTTAACAATGTTGAAAGGACAGAAGAGGTACCAATTTCCATGACATTAGATTATGAGTTCATGAATAAACAGATTCATTATGAACAAGGATTTGGAAAGCATACAAAAGTAGGGACAAAGATGGAGGTTCTAGCTTCGGGTTGAAAGTTACAAACGGGTTAGATGCATCGTATAACAAAACTTATGTATATCGATGTGAAAATGCTGGTATGAGATTGGTAACAATTTTACAAGAAGAAAAACAACGTGCTTATGAATGAATTAAAGAAAAGAAGAGAGAAAAGAGGTTTAGATATGTTTAAAATATTATCATCTTACCTAAACAGACGGGTACACATCTGGGTGAGCAAATGTACATATTGTCATCGTGAATTTAGTGAAGAAAATAAAAGGATACGACACCACAATCATCTCACCGGTAAATATGTTGCTGCAGCATGTAATCCATGTTAAAATTCTGGGAAAACTTTGATGCGTCGCAAACTCCGAGGAAAAATACGTAGGGTTCACGGAGGATATAAATATAGGAACTTACAGTAAGGAGCATACGATGATTGGAGATATTTATGACATCTGGTCACATAATGAAGTAGATAGTGATAACGAGGCGGTCCTAGTGGTTTTGAAACAAAGAAGGTATGTGATGAAAAAATGCAACTTCAATTCATCGATAGCATGAGATTTATGGCGGGAAGTCTCCAATCTCATATATATATAACAGAACTGCCATTTGCGATTTTTGTTGTTTTGATCAAACTGAGTTTAACTTGGTTGAAATTGATGAGCAATACATCGCTCAACATCTCGACCCATGTTTTATATTTGTTTGTTTATATTGAGCTATTGTAGTTAAAGCTAAAATATGCTCATATTAAAAACAAATATATATAGAACATCACAACAAACAAGCTATTCTTTGGTATACATTATTAGTTTATAATTGTTGAATTACATATAAAATGCACGTCTTAAATTTATCTATTAAATTAAAAAACAATGAGAAAAACAGAAACCAAAATATTTTTGTAATATTTCTATATTAAAATAGTGAAGTCCAAAGTCCAATGGCGTCTTGACACCGAAATCGTGTATATGAATTTGAATTGATGCAATCTGTCGAGAAGGTTAAACTTCCTCGGCACTCAATTGTTTTTTAGCCTTTGAAAACGATGGTATTATCAGTTCTACACCACAGTCAGCTGCTAATTCGTTGCTGAGAGTGAATCCACAGACAGCAAAATCTGGTCTCCTTGATGGTGGTATCTTAAACTCAGCAGGCTACTATTTTTAAGCAGCATATGATACTCTTCCAAAAGCTCAGGAGGAAAAAGATATGGAACCATGCGGGGAACAAGCAATTGCAAATTTCACTGTGGATTGTTTTTTATAGTTTGAATATACTTACGTTCTGCCATCCAACTTTCGAAGTCTTTGGATAAATATTTCAGTAGTAAATAATACCTGTCAATCTCGGGAAGTATTAATGAAATACGTTTGGTAATGTTCTCAAATTGGCATCATGGTCTGGCCAGTGAATAACAAAAAGAAGTTTATAATAAATTAAATCCATCGCCTGAAAATGTCATTCAGAGAGCTTCGGCAGCAATGAAACATATCAGTCAAATTTTTAAATTGATCTATAGCTGGTATAAGGATGTAATAGAAACTGGGTCAGGTTACGGTCATAAACAGTTCAAACTGCTGGTTAATTCTCAAATCCGAAAATCTTCTGGCAAAAGCCGAAGAATTTTTCGGATATAATGTGAAAATCACGGTTTACGGCAAAAGACATCTTGGAGCAGTTATAGGAACAAACGAATATAAAGAAGAATTCTGTTCCAACTTGATTGATACGTGGGTAAACGAATTGCACAAACTCAGTGAAATAGCAATATCTCAACCCCAAGCGACCTATACAGCTTACACAGAAGCGTATAAATCCAAGTTTACATGACACCATGGTGTAGTGGTTACTGTGAGTGTTCGCATTCCAGCGACCCGGGTTCAATACCAGGTCATGGCGTCAAAGTTGACTCAGCTTTCCATACATTCAAAAGGTCGGTAAAATGAGTACCAGTTTACTGGGGTAAAAATTGGAAAAGGAGTGGCGCCCTCCCCTACCCTTGTGGTAGTAGCTATTTGAAAAAGGAGCCCTTCGGGTCTCCTTCGACTGCGGTCGCAAAAAAAAAAAAGTTTACACAATTTTAAAGAACGATCGATGGTTTGAAAAGTTTGTTCATCCCATTGGAGTGGTTCTGAATGAAAGACATCTTTCGGTCTTCATGTCCCGTTCTCGTCACCACTTAGAGAACTTTTTTCACTCCCTACTCGTTTAAGAGGGCTCGGTATTACGTCACTCAATACTGAAGCACAAAATCAATTCTCGTGATCCGTTCTCATTACAAAGACACATGTTGATGCAATATTTGACCAACAAATGTTCTTTGCTTTCAAAAATAATAAAAACATACTAATGGCACAAATAGAACACAATAAATTAAAGCAGACCACCTTAAATAACAATGTGAAGCAGGTTGAAACAACTCCGTTACAACATCCCACTGAACCACCTGCCAAGTTTTTGTGCTTGTGGGGAGAAGTTTGACGTAAAGCATGCCCTGTCTTGCTAGAAGGGTGGATTTGTTTCGAAGCGACACAATAAGGTGAAAGATCTCTTCACCAATCTTCTGGACAAAGTTTTCCATAATATTATGTCAGAACCTCATCTGCTTCCCATCGAAAACGAATCTTTCGAGCTGAAAAGCGCGAATAGGAGCAAAAACGCATTAATTTTTGGCAATGCGGCCAAACAGCATTTTTTGACACACGTATCACGCATGTAAACGTTGCATCAAATAAAATTCGAGACACATCCAGTATTTTTCGCGAACATGAGATGTCCAAAAAACGTGAATCCCTGAAGCGAGTAATTGATATAGAACACGCCTATAGTTTTCAGAACGAATGGAGGAATGGGTAATGAAGGTAATCGATTTGTTAGTCACTTAGCAAATAAAATCGCAAATAAACAAGACGAGAGTTATGCTACAATAACTGCGTGGATAAGAACAAAACTCTCCTTTGAAATTTTGAAATCTGCAATTATGTGTGTCCAAGGTTCCAGAACGCCATGGAGAAAACACTTTGAAGAAGGAACGTTAGGGGACGATTTTAAACTTAATACTATTGAAGCAGATATAATTTTATTATTTTAACCACTATAATGTTTATTTTAGTATTGTTAATACACAACATAAAGAACTGGCGTATTCGAAAAGGATTTAAAATTTTTAACATTTTTATATCTTTGTAAATTTATATGTTCATAATAAATGTTTTTTGCTTAAAAAAATATTCAAATTGATTGTCCAATTTCAACTTCATAAGTGTTATGAATAATTGGTCCCAGGGACTAAGTTTACATTGTCTATTATGTATTATTTACATTAGGTTCTAAATGCAAACATATAATACTTTAACAGTGATACCAGAGGTTTTTTAACTCGGCAACTTATTTTCTGGCAGCATCTCTTTCCTTTCTCAGATTTTTAATCTTTGCGAAGTAAGATTGCTCAGAATGTTTTAGCGAATTTCTGATTTTAATGGCATTTCCCAATTCTGCTTTTTATGATTCTTTCAACATTTTTGAATGTTTGAGTTCTTCTTCCATATTCCTACATCTTACAGGATATTTGGAAATTGGTGCACTGCATTTGTAATTAGGGTTGTGTATCTTTGAAGGTAGTGTTGACATGAACAGTGGTAGTGACATCAATGGTGGCAATAATATATCATTTGTCCACTCAGAAGATACTGATGCATTCTCAGTAACAACACTGTTCACTACTCCAGATGCAATGTCATTTGATCAGATCAGACTTTGATTGTTTGATTTTTCATTGAGAAAATATTATTTTTAAATAAAATGTATTTCGACGTATTTGGCTTTCTTCTATTCAAAGTTGATGAATTTGTGAATGGAAATTTTGTTGGTATGTGAGCTGGATGAGTTGGAACTTCTTGGTTTGGTTCCCATAAAATAATGAATGTATATTAAAGTAATAAAGTAATTACATATTACCAACTCATTAAAATCACTTGAAGTTCTTTGTTGCAGTGCTCATATATTCTCATATATTTGTTTCCTTTGCGTGGATTTCAACGCCTGACTGCTTGCGACCGGGCGGAGTATCTCCACACAGGGAAACATATTATCATAACTTTCCTATCTATCCACTCTCGTACCACTAGCTACGTTATTATATTTTATTATTATTATTTCTGCTCTCCATAAAATTATGTAACTCTGCAAAGCTGGTTTTGTAGCAGATTTTTATCTTAAAACTTTAATCATTGACATTACCTATATCATTATCACCATTACTCACATATTTACTCCTTTTTGTTTTGGCATCAATGACCAGGATGAACGACATTAAAGAGCAACTCGTTAACTTTGAAAAACATCTTTTTGTTATGTCAAAAAAGGTCGATAATATCGAGAATTTTATGACAAGCAAAGTAAATGAGATTAGTGAAAGCGTGTTGCATATAACAGATGTCGTAATAAAAAATCTTGTCGAAGAAAACCGTCGATTAAGAGCAAAGGTTGATGCTTTGGAAAAAAGCCAGATTTGTTTGGAGAAGGGTATTCAAAATAAAACTACAACCGGAGAAATAATGTTGTGGTTGACGAAATTCCGAACTCCGTGGAAGATCAACATCTTGAGGGAGCCATTATCAAAATTTTTGACGCGATGGACATATCAATTGATGGTTGCGATATAGAGGCATGTCATCGCATTGGAAGCTCGTCACCAAAGAAAACGATTGTGAGATTTATCAACAGGAAGGCCTGTGTGCAAGCCTTTCAGAACAGGATAAAACTAAAAGACTTTAAATCGCGCAGTCTAGGCCGCAAAGTGACAAAGATTTTTATAAGAGAAAATCTTTGTCCTTATTCTGAAAAGCTTTCCTTTTTTTGCCGTATGTTAAAGCGGGCAAATCTCATCTCTGAAACGTACCACAAACGAGACAGAATTTTAGTTGACCATGTTAATACATTGGTCAATTTATATCCTGATTTTCAGTTTTAATATTTAATAAACCTCCTAGCTGATTAATGTTTTTTGTTATTCCAAAGTTCGTTTTTATTTCTGCTAATTAAAAAAAACAGTTTTAGTTCTTCCTTTTTCATGGAAAGATGTTTTTGCAAACTGTGCAAAAAACTGTTAAAAACAACCACCATGCAATACAATGTGATATTTGTAACTCTTGGATACATAAAAAATGCAATGGATTAAATGACATTGATTACCGTTTATTACAATCAAGCGTCTCTAATTGGTTTTGTATTTTATGCACTAGTGAAATTTTTCCATTCATTCACATTTCGGATAATGAACTTTTCCAAGTCTTCAACTCTATTATTATTATAGACTCAAATGAAATTCCTGCTAATATGAAATTTCTTCCTTCTCATGACCGTAACAAACTCTTTTCTAAGTTCAATGACTTTTTTACCACAAATTGCGTTGATAATTCAAAAGAAGGAAATGACTTATATTCAAATTTTATAAAGTGTAAGTATTTCAATATTGATGACTTTGTCTCCTCCAAATTTGGCAGCAATAACTCTTTTTCAATTTTTCATTTAAATATATCTTCGCTCAACAAACATTTTGATGAATTTTGTATCATGTAACGTTTACTTTACTTTGATTTTAGTATTATTGGTTTAACCGAAACTAAACTAAAACGTGACGTTCAACCACCATTTCCAATATCATTAGAAGGTTATAATATTGAACACACTCCTACTGAATCATCTTGTGGTGGTTCACTTCTTTATATTTCTACAAAATTAAATTACAAACCAAGAAATGACTTGTTGATGTATAACAAATTACACTTAGAATCGATTTTTATTGAAATAATTTGTCCAAAAAAAGTAAACATTATTGTTGGGTGTATTTATCGTCATCCATGTATGTCTATTAATGTTTTTACAAATGATTTTATTCTTCCTCTTTTTTCAAAGTTAAATTCTGAAAACAAAAGTATTTTTTTACTTGGAGATTTCAATATAGATTTAATTAAAGTTAATTCTGATAATGAAACTTCTGATTTTTTCAACTTTATCACTTCTAATAACTTTCTTCCGCATATTACCTTACCAACAAGAATTACTAAGAAATCTAAAACAATTATTGATAACATATATTCTAACTGTTGTGATAAAAATATGTTGTCTGGTAACTTAACATCAACAATTTCTGATCACTTACCTCAGTTTTTCATACAACCTAACTTTTATGCAACATTTGTTCCTCGTAAACACAATATCTTTCGTAGAAATACTACATATTTTGATAAAAAAAGGTTTTCTTTCTGAATTTAATAACGTAGTTTGGGATGAAATTCTTGAATTTGATAAACTTAACACCGACAACAATTTTAATTTATTTTTTGAGGTTTTTAACAGATTATTAAACAAGTATATGCCACTTAAAAAGGTCAGTATTAAAAGCTTCAAGTTCTCTCTCAAACCGTGGATTACAAAAGGTATTTTGACTTCAATAAAAATCAGGAATAAAATTTATCGCAAATATATTCGAACTAAAGATATTAATAACAAAATCAGGTTAAAATCTCGGTATAATTTATACAGAAACTTATTGACTAAACTATTAAGATGCAGCAAACAAAACCATTTTAAGAAATACTTCAATGATAACTCAAAGAACCTTCGAAAAATCTGGATCGGTATACAACGTTTAATAAATCTAAAAAGTAAAAAAGATTCTGTTCCAACTGTTATTCTAGATGATAATGGTCTTTCGCTGACCGATCCTGTGAAAATTGCTGAGAAATTTAACTCATATTTTAGGACAGTCGCACAAAACATCCAATCTAAAATTCATTCATCTCATACAAATTTTAAAAAATACCTAAATAATCCGAACCTCAACAGTATTTTTATATCTCCAACTGATGAAATAGAGATCTCCTCATTAATACATAATCTAAGTAATAGAAAAGCTACTGGACCAAATAGTATACCTAGTGTGATCCTAAAAGAATTAGGTAATTAAATTTATGTAGTTCTTTCAAAGTTATTTAACCTATCTTTTACGACTGGTGTTTTTCCAAACATTCTTAAAACATCTTCAGTTTTGCCGCTTTTCAAAAAAGGTTCTAAATTAGAATGTTCAAATTATAGACCAATATCGTTGCTTTCAAACATCAGTAAACTCTTGGAAAAACTTATGTATTCTCGAATTTACAATTTCCTACATAAATTTACTTGCCTTAACGAATTACAATTTGGGTTTCGATCGAAGTATTCAACAGCTCATGCCTTATTAAGTATAACAGAGAGAGTGTGAGAAGCTATTGACTCTGATCTTTTTGCATGTGGTATTTTTGTTGATATGAAGAAGGCATTTGATACAGTCCATCACAAAATTCTTTTCGAAAAACTTAATCACATCGGTGCAAGAGGCATTGTTAATAAATGGTTTGCTTCGTATTTGCAAGATCGGCAACAATATGTAACAATTAACGGGTTTTCATCATCGTTAAAGTCAATCAGATGCGGCGTTCCTCAAGGTTCTGTGTTGGGTCCTTTGTTATTTTTAGTTTATATTAACGATGATAATAATAATGATTCTGAAATTAAAATGATGTTAAATGGATCACGTTTAAAACAATCAACTTGCATTAATTATCTGGGAGTTTTAATTGATGAAAACTTAACTTGGAAACCCCACTTAAGCAAACTTTGTAAAGAATTGAACCGATCAAATAGCATGCTTTCCAAAATTAGATACCACGTTAATACAAAAATTTTGAAAAGTTTGCATTTTTCAATTTTCTCGTCACATTTAACTTATTGTTGTCAAATTTGGGGACAAAAAAGAAGCATAAATCTAAATAAATTATGTTCTATTCAACGATCAGCTCTAAGAATTATAAATTTTCAACCTTTTAGATCAAATGTAACTGCTGCTTTTACTAAATTTAATATCTTTCCATTTTTGTCTACTATTAAACTCTTCAACCTTATGTTTGTTTTTGATTCTTTAAACCAAAATATCCCCCCGTCATTTGGCAATTTCTTCACTAAACTTTGTCATTTTCATCCTTATCCATCTCGCAATGCCTTAGCTAATGAACTTAAAATTTGTTCATATAATACAATTTGTTATGGAAAATACTCAATTAAACATCAAAGCATCATGGAATGGAACAAATCAATTAGAGACATTAAAAATATTTTTGATGTAAAATATAAAAACATGCATTGGTTAAATTTTATTTTTGATTTAAACAGTAAACAATTTTCTAATTTAGTCAAACTTAGCATCAAGGGTAAACCTTGTTTACCTTAGTGTTATTAAACAAATATATGTTTTGCTTGGTGGTTTGTATTTTATGTTGTGTGTATCTTTGCCAATTATATAATATATATTTTTTCTAGATATTTTTTTACGTATATTTTTACTGTGGTGTCACTACATTGTTCAGCTTTATGCTATTGAGTGACACCAACCATATATTTTTGTATTTTGTTTTTCTATGAATTTTTGTATTTTTATTATATGGTGAATAAACAACAATTTGAATTTGAATTTGAATTTGTAAACAAAACATCTTCAAGAATTACTGAAGCGTAAAGCACTGGGAGAAACGAAAAAACGTAATGGATATAGAAAAACAATCCACACTGCTCTTGAGTTCAAGCTCTTAGCAAGCTGAGAAATGGAAATAAAAATGAAGAAAATAAAAGTCTAAGCAAAAATAATAATATACATACTCACCTTCAACAAAATGATCACCGCATAAATACATATGCCTCCTTTGGGATTCAGTCAGTTCAATTCCTTATTCTTCCTTTTTCAAGCATTTATCCACTTTCGTCGCAACTCAGGATTATTGATCGGAAACCTAAAGAATCAAGGTTTATTTTCCATCTTATAATGGTTATTACAACCAAAAGCCGCACAATTTAACACCATATTTTAATAAAATTCTTTGATTGCGCTCCTACTTCCACTGTACTGCCACTACTGTAGTACCACTGTACTGCACTGTACAATGACCGACAAGTCATGTCAAGTACCGACATGTGCCGTCAAGGGCCTCAAAATGGCCGACAAGTAGGATCAAATTAAATTCTAATGCTTGTAATGTAATTTAGACATGAGTTTCTACTAAACTTGTAGATACCGAACTAATTGGTCCATGGATAGCAGAGGAAAATAAAGAACGTCGTTGAGAACGTTGATGGAGACAACCTTTCGTGTTTTGCAAGCCGCATTCAATAATAGGATGAATGATCGTATGACTGTAAGCTCAAGCCATCCAAACCTGTAGATCCTCTCGAAATCAACCGTGGACGCTTTTGATTCAAACAATAGAATCTCTTCGTTGCTGTTAGACCATATCCAATCATAACAAATCTGTCCACTTCTATTCAGGGATTTCATAATTACACGATGATGCTACTACTCTATCATCTAACCACTTTACCATTGACGTTGTCATTGTTTTACGACTTCTTAGCTTGTGAACAGCTAACATATCGTTGATATCGTGTTTTGTGTACTGCTTCCTCCAACTTGAATAGCGTTAAAATACTGTTTTTGTCATCAAGCACCGGATTGATTGATTTGCAATCCGCGAGTTGGAGGGTAAATAATAGTGGCTGCTTTGGTTTCAATCCTGGACTATTCGTCTTCACAATCACGATGTCACTTACGTAACGCTCTCTTGGCAAATCAAGGTTAATGGAGCATTAATAATTAAATGGATTGGATTTTTTTTAGTTTCCGAAAGAAATATGGAAACTATTAGAGATATCCAAGGATTTTTTCTCTTGAGTTTTCCGTCCGTAATTTCTGCGGAAAACTTGATTAATATGAAGGTTAATTCACTCACCAGACGATTCTTTTCTATGTTAATTTTCTTCTTTGGATGCTCACCCACTTGTCCTGCAATACACGAATTAGAAACTTGTGTGAAAATATAGAAATTTAACGAGACATTGACTCTCAATGCATTGTAATTCACACGAATTTCCAGTCAACATCATGTAATTCCAGGTGCGACAACCGCTATTTATCTCGGAGTAGCGGTGGAGAAAGATTGGAAGTTGGGGTTTTCATTCATTAGATAAGGCAAGTACAGGTTTGAGTCCAAAACACTAACGTTTGCTTCACGGTAGATATAAGGCAAAAGATACAGGTGAAAATATCTGTATAAACATGCCGCGTCATTTCCAAGAGACCCAGGATCTAGTTAATATTTTAAAATCAATCAATGATGATTATATCGATGATTTTAGAGTATTTGTTAAAGGCTGCTATATGTCATATAGATAGAGCGCAGTTACTGATTTATTTATCCCATTTAACAATATATTTTTTAAAGCAGCATGTTTATTCCCACTATTCTCTTAATGACAAAGGTTAATGCTTCGTTTGACCGACTTCTGACTTTGGCATGTTCAGATATGCTATTTCTAATTGTTTTTGCAAAATGACCGCTGATTTTCCTAGTTTTGTGATATGATCCATATCTCTAATTGAAAATGCAAAGCAAATTGAAAAAATATGGGACAAAAACTACTAAAAGACCTGGGGTAGGAATGCTTTAATTAAAAACCCACTTCAATAAGATTGGAACAAACTTTCCCACCAGAAAATTGAAGCGAGGCACTTAATGAAAGAAAGTCAGTTTTGTTGCTTTTATGAACCTGTTTGGTTTGCCAAATTGATTTACCTGTGTTGGTTACGTACAAAATGAGGACTCTGTTTGCTCGGCGAAACCAAAGCATACTTTGAACTGCGTGTGCCAACACATGGTCAAAATCACCCATAACAGTGTTTATCATGTGATAGGCAAAAAATTTTCTAGTGGACCTAGGTCCTAATGTTAGGAAAATTTAACGAACAGAATGAACTTGCTTTCTTTATTTCATATTTTGTCTAGTCAATATGGACAAGCCCACATTTTTTCCCTGAAATACTGATAAATAAAAACCGGTAAATTTTCAATATATCTGACCAATCGGGACATTAATTCCGCCGACCAGGGTGTAGGATCCTAAAAAAACTTAATTAAAACATAGGTCGGCCGAGCTGGCTTGTAACCATTTGTTGTGGGACGGTGTTGTCCCTAACGGCGAGTCACAGAAGAAGACTTTTTTATGAGTTTTAATACGAAGGAGATAACAAATTTTAGTTATTGGAAGTAACTCTCACTGAGTTCCAAATAAAGTCTTTAAATATTGGCGGTTGTGTTTGGTATGAATTGCAAGAGCACCGGTAAATTTCCAAAATGTTGTGCCAACGAAAAAAGGGTAGTGAAAAATGTCCCCGAAACCCTGCGTTCAATCGACAACATGGATGTTGGCCAATATTTCACAGATCGCTTGTAATCTCGCAACAATCCACGCAGATGAAGACCTGAGCTTCCAACTTCTGAACAGTGCAAAGCGTAATTTAGCTTCTATAGCTTATTTTGGTTTGTTGGAGTACCCTGTTGAGAGTCAGTTTATGTTCGAAAAGTCATTTAATTTGAAATTTGGAAAGTAAATTACGTTTAAGGACATTTAACATGACAGAAAAACAAGCAGAAAAAAAGAAAAATAGAATTCTCGATCGACAACTGTACAATTTCGCAAAGGTAATATTGTCTCAACGATACGAATATTATATCTCTAAATATGGTAAACCTGATGTCGATCATCCAATACAAAATTGAAAATGGCTACTTTAAAAAAATATTTTCAAAAGATAGTTCGATATATAAGAATATTTTCGACTAAACAATGAAAGTTTTAAACAAAAATTGACTTGATGTCACATCTGTTAAACTGTTCCGTGTAATTTAGTGGTATTCTTGGGAGGAAACTCCAGCTTTATGTTTTTTGAATCTTCCTGGAGAATGTCGGGATGACAAAGTGATTTAAGAATAGCAAATTTTTTTTATCCTCAACGATCATCTTCTTATCTAACAACCTAAAGGGCTTTACCATTTTGCGCTCCAAGCTACTCCAAGCCACTCCAGGCGACAAAACTCCCCATTTTTTTTAGAGAGTTGGACAAAACACTTATTACTTTTGAATAATTATATAGTCACCTAAAATCTACGCAAAGTCCTTGAAAAAATAACCGACAAATTTCACAATGAAAAATAATTATTAAATTGTTTGGGCAAATTTTAAAATATTCCGTTTGTTTTAAAAATTGGTAGGTTTGCTAATTAAATGATGCTGATTTCAGACCAAGTACCAGAATTTGGATATTTCCACCTCTAATACCTTCTTTTTGGGCAAACTTGGGTCCAAAGTTTCCAGCGGGCACACGAACGTACAAAAGACGTCTAAAAACCGTTCAGGACGGAACGTTCGTTTTTGGTCTTAAAATGGTACCATACGGGAACCGTTTCGGACGTCTTTTTCACGTCCGATAAAAACGTCTGTTTAGGACGTCTTTTTCAAGTCCGATAAAAACGTCTGTTTAGGACGTCTTTTTAGTTTCCGTATAGTACCATTTTGAAACTTTTTCAACTGTTCTCCAATCATTTTTTGAACGGCATAAAATCATTTATCATTCCAGTTTTTAAATTTCTACGCTCACACTAACACAGGGAAATTGATCCAACAAATGAATACAGACAATACAGACGTCTCCGATGGAACGTATGACCTCGTGATTTGAATATTTTGGAATGGCATCTAAAAGATATACAAAACAGACATTAAAAAACTAATCCCAACAAAATCTTTGAAAAGCATGTGACTGCAAAATTAAATAATGCTGAATTTAATGTCCACATTATGTCCAGATTTATCACATCTTGTAGAGCATACAGAAAAATATCATCCCTTTTTGACACAGATCACTACATGGTTAAGATGACCCTTACCTATCCCACCACCCAAAAAAAACTCTTTAAACCAATTTTTAAGCCACGGCACAAACCTAAAACTATTGTGTCAACTCTTCATCAAAATAATGAAATTGCTAAACGTTATTCTGATCATCTTGATTCCTTACTCGACCCTGAAAATATCCCATCTGATGTGGATACATTATGTCGGCAAATCAGTTTTTCCATTAGTGAAGCAATAGATTTGACCTGTCCAACGTCCTCCAAATCTAAAGTTGAGGAACCTTGGCTAAATTCCGATCTGCAAGATTTGATGACTAAACTGCGGAAAGATAAAAAAAATGTAGCCCTCAAAAAGCAGGTTAGAGACAAACGTAAAATGCTGAAGAATCTTTATTACCATCAGAAGGCCTTGGAAATTAATAGTGCTGTAGAAACAAGGCAGGTAGAGAAAGAGTTTCACCTTGCTAAAAATTTCACAATACACAAGTCATCCACTAAAATTGATATTTCTAAGGAGAAGGTAACTGAGCAGTTTAAAGACCATTTTTCCGAGGGCACTGGAATTACCACCTGAATTGAATGGCCCAGACAATTTTGAATTCCTTAAAGACTTACAAATTGAGGTTAACCAAGACCCTCCGTCTTTGAAAGAGATAAAAGATGCATCTAAAACTTTCAAAAATAATAAATCATTTGGTACAGATAATATTCCTCCTGAGGGTGTCAAATACAGCTCAAGTAAAAATCTTTTTATTTTTCTAGCTGTATTAATTTCCCTTATATGGCTTAATATTACAGTTTCAAAGTCTTGGCTCGAACTCAAAATAGTTTGTTTATACAAAAGGGGATTGAAATCTCTGGCTGCAAACTATCGCGCATTGTCCATCGGTTTCAATTTAAGTAAACTGATTCCACGTATTATTTTAAATCGTTTGCAGAAAACGTATGAATGTAATATGTCTGAAGCCCAATTCGGTTTTCGGAAAGGGCGTTCCACATGGGATGCCATTTTTATCATAAAGAATGTTATACAAAAACGCTCTGGTCCACTTATTTTAATTTTTGTTGATCTTACTGCTGCGTATGATCACATCCCAAGAGATTTCTTGTTTCGAGTCCTCAAATTTAGAACTGGGGCAAAAATTCTTGTCAACATTCTCAGAAATTTGTACGATGGGTCCACAGCTTTTATTTCGGGTACCAAAGTCCATTTTGATTTACATATTGGTTGTCGCCAAGGAGGCTTAGAAACTCCAACTTTATTCAATTATTATTTCGATTTTGTTTCGAAAGTGTGTGCAGAAGAGATAGATCGTAAGTACCCTAATGGATGGGGCATACCATTTGATTATAGAATTCCTGGTGAATGCACCAATAGGGAACAACGTCAAGAGAAAAAGATGCACGGAACAGAATTCATCAAATGGCTTTTGTATGCTGATGATCTCATTCTTTGTTGCCCTAATATGGATAAGGCCCAAGACATAATTAATATAATGAATAATGTGTGCAAATGTTTCGGTTTAAATATTTCCTTAAAAAAAACTAAGGTCATGCAGTTTAACACCGGTACCAACGATGTAACGATCTCTGTTGGTAATACAGTTCTTGAGAATGTTTATGAATTTTGTTATCTTGGACATACAATCTTTAATGATGATAGGAATTCCACTGCTCTCAGAATTGTGAAAGCAACTGCAAAATTTCAGGGGCTTGGTAATGTTTTCCGCGATCATGATATTCACCTTTTGATCCGTAAAAATTTGCTAGAGACTTGTGTGAGACCCAGGCTAACATATGCAGCTCAGTCCTGGAGACCTTCCGTAAATGAACTAAAAAAACTGGACACGTTTTGATATGGTTTTCTCCGAAGGATGGTGAAAGGTGGCTTCCGGAAAAAACAATCAGAAGATGACAACGAGACTAATTTTTCTCTCGTCTATACTAATAACGATATTCTTCGTATAACTAAATGTCAACATCTGAGAGTTTTTATCAACCATCAATATCTAAAGTATATTGCTCATGTTTGTCGTCGTCCCAATACTAACCTGACTAAATTAAGCCTCTTTATGATACCAAAAGCTAGCTATTATCGAGACCCCTGGCTCAATATTTCTAAACTTTTAGGGGCATTAGCATACAGCAAGCCAAGCGAGAAACGCAATCGAAGTCTGGTTTATTCAGACTCCTCAATACGTGTTTTACCACAACGTCATGTCTTAGTGGGAGATAGTATCTCGAAGACATTCTCGGGCAGCTGCTGACGATGTGAGTAATGTCTTCAACTTGATGTTTACACAGTCGACATTTGTTGTCAGTTGTTGGCTGCTGGTTATGAAGTCGTTTTCTTCGGTAGATAATATCTTTGGTGCCGATTTCCTGCTTTTCAATTGCACACGCATATGCCTCGAAATGTGAGTTTATGTATTTATTTGTCATCCATTCACGAGTTGTTTGTATATCTATTTCGTTGTTTGCAGCAATTACTTGTTAGAATTGGTTGTTTAGTTTTGTGTTTTGTGTCAGCACCACACAAATACATCAAAATAGAGGAATATCCATAAAAGGGATTGCGGTTTTTCGCCCCATGGTTATTTCGCCCACGTCATTTCGCACCAAAGTAGGTTGTTTGCATTGCACATATCAGCATTGATATTCCAAAAATCTTACTTTCTTTAACAATTTTTGAAGATGTACTTTCCAGCCAGTAGTGGTTGGGGGTAAATTTTGGCATTGGAATAGAATAGGAAACATCTAAAACAAAATTCAAAAATAATTTATCATTTTTATGCCTAGAAAAAAGACCAATACATACCCGAAATGACTGTACATTGTCAACAGCAATCAGATTTTGACAGAGTTACATCACATAATGGAGACGGAGGTGCAGGAATGCTTGGTTTTGCTGAAAATCCGACAAAAACTTTATGAGAACTTTACATCACTTTTACTACAAGTCCTAGATTGTATATATTCATGATAGTTTGTGGCACCTATTGTGGAAATCTAATGCAATCAAGACTAGCTGCTTGTGCTTTAAAGCATATAGATAGACTCAATCCTCTGTCAATAATCAGGGAGCTAGAAGTCAGGGAGCTAGTGGGAAAAAAATGAGTTTCAAAACATTTTGGCGGGACCAATATTTAACCATGTAATAACGTTTATTATTTGTTTGTAATCATAAATTCACTTGTTGGCCACTTTAAATTTAGCAAAATAAGCCACAATGATCAAATATTTAACATAAACATCGCATCACAACGCAAACATTGAATCCACCATCTTGTTTTGAAAAACTGTTCTCAAAACCGGGGGTAAAATATTATTTACATTTCTGTGTAAATAAATCTTGTTCAAGTTTATTTCAGTATTCTTCTCGTTTTATTCTTTTATAAAAAGTTTTTAAGCTTGGTAAATGTAAATAATTACTTTGAAAATAAATTTCAACGGCTAAAATATCAATGTTTTCTTTTGTATAACCCCTGATAGTGATTTCGAACGTTTAATCTTCAAATTTAATCGGCGGGAATATCATGTAAACAAAACGGACGCAAATATGTTTGATAGTAAATAATGGTGAAATGGCGACTGGTCCAAAAAGGTTAAGGCTCTCCCAACCTGAGAATATTGAACAATAAAGTGTCTGTTTTATTCATAATTTTAATTTTCTTAACGATTCAAAGCTACAGAAATTGTCAGATCATTAAGGTACATATGTTCCGCGCTTTCTACGGGATTACGCAATCTATAGAATGTGCAACGCAATCTAGGAATTTATAGAATGTGCGCCAATCTATAGAACGCGCACCCAAATCAGTTGCTCATTCTATGGAAGAATTCTAAGTTGTTTTGTGACTTTATGGGTCTCATACCCAGTGTGTTAGTGAAAATGGTAAAAAAATTTGAACCAATTTGACGAAGACGTCTTTCATATACGACATCAAGTTCTGAATGCTCTGCGAAGTCTGAGAGATAACTTTGAAAATGGAAGCCGTAAAACAAATGGTTTGTCACACTCATCCAAATCGTCAAAATCATCAAAATCCACCAGGTGGAGAGCATCGAATGGAACGTCTGTCAAGAATCAAATGGTAAAAGAACGTCTAAAGTCGGCCGAGCTGGAAGCAGAATCGGAGTTCGTCAACGAGAAGTATAACATCGAAATCGTCAACCATAAAAGGAGATTGGCAAAAACAAAAGCCAGAATGGAAGTTCTGGAACGAATGAAAATTGAAGATGAGGAGATTGAGTGGAAACCAAATGTAGGTCTTGCAAATGAACACGACGATCCCCGAGAGAGACTGTTACGATTGCTTAAATAGACTAGCGGTGAAGCAAAAGAAGCAATCCGTCATTGTGTCCAATTTCCTCTAGAAACCTGTTACAAAACCACAATCAACTTACTCAGAAAGAGATTCGGTGACAGACATTTTATCCTGTCAACGTATCGCAATGAGCTGAGGAATTGGCCATCTCTGAAGTTCAATAATGCTTCTGGTTTTTGACGGTTCCTAAATTTTGTTATCAAATGTCAAAGTTTTGTTTGCGACGAATCGAGCATTCTGGATACACCGGACACAATTTGCTTGTTGGTATCAAAATTGCCACCACCACTTATCGATCGCTGGAATCAAAAGACTATGATGTATCGCCAAAAGAAACAAGGTGAACCAAAGATGTCCGAATTCGTGACGCTTATTGAGGACGAAACTACGCTAGTCAACGATCCACTTTTCTTGAGAGAAGCAGTGAAGCAAGTCGTTGGCTACAAGGAGAAACTCCCCGACAAAAGAAGTATTTGTAACAACCTCAAAACCCTGATGATTGGACACGACCTCAAGGAGTCGCCAAGCTCTACGTGCTACGAAAAAATATGCAAAGTATGTCGAGGTCCACACGAGGTTGGCAAGTGCCCAACCCTCTTATCAAAGCCTGTTGATGATAGAAGTAAGATAATTGGTCAACTGAAGCTATGTTTTGGATATTTAAAACCAATGAAGCCTGCCCACAACTTACGAACGTGTCAAAACCGAAAGACGTGCAATGTATGCAACGATTCGCATCCAACTTGTCTTCATGGTTTCAAATTCAGGCCAAAAGTACACGAAAGCGAACGAATCAACACGAATGCCAACGAATTTGTTTCAGACAAGCGGTTAAAGAAAGTTGTAGCGACAACTATATCTCCAACAAGAAAAAATCGTTTTGCCGCAAATACAACCACTAGCACTAACATTCGCACTTGTGCGAAGACGTCATATGGACATGTGATCAGCATGTGTGTTGTACCGGTACGTGTAACGCATCAATCAACTAACACTGAATTTGTTACAATGGCGATGTTGGATAGCTGTAGCCAAGAAACTTTTGCAGCAGACAGCCTTATCAAACGTCTTGGGATCCAAGGTAGAAAAACTTTGTTATCAATAAAGACTATAAATGGTACCGAAAGAATATCATCGAGCGTGATTAATGGACTTTCCGTAAGTTGTTCGCGTGGCGGAATTTGTCAGTCGCCACGCTGAAGCTTCCAAAAGTATACACAAAGAAAGACGTACCAGTGGACCCTAACGAGATCGCGACACAAGAAAAGGTAAATAGTTGGTCGTATCTGGAACCAATATTGAATTATATCGAGGATCGCAATGACGTAGCTGTTAAGCTACTCATCGGCGCCGATTGTTTGAATGCTATTGAGCCGTTGGAGGTCATTCCGAGCAAACAGAGAGGACCGTACGCTTACAGAACAACTTTGGGTTGGTGCGTCGTTGGACCTATCACCAATCAAATTAATGAAACCATACAATGCCACAGAGTTTCGGTGAGCAATACGAGCGTGCAGCACTTTGAAGTTTCTAATCAAGTCAAAGAAGACCAAATTGAAGAGATGGTTCAACGGCTCTACGATTGGGACTTCATCGAAAATGGAAAAGGTGGTTTCATTGGAATGGAAGAATCCACATTATCGGTTGACGAAAAACATTTTTTGGAAATCATGGAACAGGGATGCACCATAAAGGATGGTCATTATGTGTTACCACTGCCATTCAAAAAAGATGACGTTCAGATGCCGAACAACCGTTACATAGCAGAGAAGCGGCTTGGCTACCTTAAACGTAAATTCGCAAAATATACACAATTCTTCAGTGATTACAAAAGCTTCGTCGATAAGCTGATCGACAAAGGACACGCTGTCAAGTCGTTATCACCTGCGCCAGTTGGAAAGGCATGGTATCTACCTCATCATGGCGTCTACCATCCTCAGAAACCGGGTAAAATACGAGTGGTTATGGAATGTGGCTCCGAACATTAAGGACGTTCGCTGAATAAAGAGCTACTGAGTGGTCCAGATCTGACGTATCAAATTGTGGAAGTTTTGATAAGCTTCAGATTGGAAGAAATTGGCATCATGGCTGACGTTGAAGCAATGTTCTACCAAGTCTTCATACCAAAAAGCCAACGTTTATTTACAAGATTTTTGTGGTGAGAAGATGGTGACACCACGAAACAACCTATAGATTATGAGATGACAGTTCATATCTTTGGAGCTACGTCGTCAGCTAGCTGTTCGAACTACGCGCTTTGAAGAACCGCACTTGACAACGAACTTGAGTTCGAAGAAGACGTAAGAAGATTGCTGTGCAGAAACTTTTACGCTGACAACATGCTACAATCAAAAGAGAACGTCACTGCATCAACCTAGTTTATTCATGATATCAGACGACTGTGTCAGAAGGGTGGATTCAACTAGACCAAATTTGTCACCAACAATCAACGCATTTTAGCTTCAATCCCCGACGAAGGTAAAGGATCATCGCTAAAGGACGCCAAAATAACAGATGGTAAAGTGGATGTAACAGACAGATCCCTTGGCGTGTCTTGGAATCTTCAGGATGATGTGTTCACCTTTACGTTTGAGGTGAAAGACAAACCGTTGACGAGGAGAGGACTCCTATCTACAGTTAGTTCGATATACGATCCGCTTGGGTTTGTTTCGCCATTTATCCTCAAGGGACGAATCATCCTTCAAAGATTATATGCAAGAAAACATGGTTGGGACGATCGATTACCCAAAGAAATTGAAAAATCTTGGTGCAGTTGGAAAGAAAAATTGAGTCAACTCGAAAACGTTTCAATCAGAAGGTGTTTCAAACCTGCATCATTTGGCGACATAGCAGAATGCAGTTTCCATCATTTTTTAGATGCGTCAGATGAAGGGTATGGTCAATCGAGCTACATTCGTATTATTGATGTTCAAGGAAAGATTACCTGTACGTTGATCATTGGTAAAGCACGTGTCTGTCCTCTCAAATTCGTTTCGATACCAAGACTAAAGCTCGCTGCTGCTGTCCTGTCAGTAAAGATTGCATCACTGACAAACTAGAGATGACGTAAAACGTAAAACACCATTTTTGGACGGACAGCAAGGTTGTGCTGTCATATCTCCGAAGTAGCAGCCGGAGATTCAAAACTTATGTCGCCAATAGAGTACAGCAAATAAAGAATTCAACTACAATTGAAGATTGGAATTACGTGAAATCCGCGGACAATCCTGCAGATATTGCATCACAAGGGTTTAGCGCAGAAGAGCGTAACAGAATTGACTTGTGGTTTAATGAACCAAGATTCCTGAGAGAATCAGAAAATAGCTAGGAATCAATTCAATTTTCTACGGACGTCGACGAGAACGAAGATGAATTGAAAAAGGTAAACGCTATGTCTAAAACTCCGACAGATGGATTCGAGCAGCCATATAAAACATATCCTGCTGGAATAAAATGAAAAGAATTGTTGCCAGAATAATTCAAGAAGTAAAGAGAATTGAAACGCAACATCCAGTCAACAAGGTTTCGCAGGTTGATCTATTTGACCATGCAGAGCAAATACTGATCAAGATTGTCCAAAAGAACAAATTTTCAGCAGAACTGGTGTTGTTGAAAGCAAACACGTCAGTATCAACTAAAAGTGACATAGCAAGTCTCAACCCGTTCATCGACCCAAATGGTTTAATTCGCGATGGAGGAAGGTTACAGCAGTCCATTTTGGAGTACAAATTTAAACATCCATTGTTGCTTCCTAAGAAGAACTTCCTGACAGATGCGATTATACGTTGGTGTCATCGCAAGGTTGTGCATGGTGGGAGAGGATCAACGTTAAACGAAGTCCGACAACAAGGGTTTTGGATCATCAACGGAAACTCAAACGTAAGAAGAAGAATTTTCAAATGTCTTACTTGTCGGTATCTTAGAGGTCGTGTTGGAGAACAGATTATGGGAAGTCTTCCACGAGATCGTAAAATCGAGGCTCCTCCGTTTACCTACTGTGCAGTAGATTTCTTCGGACCATTTATCGTTCGTGAAAGAAGGAAAAAGCTCAAAAGATTCGGTGTGATATTTTCCTGTTTTGCTAGCAGAGCAGTTTATCTGGAAGTTACAACTAGCCTGGAAACAGATACCTTCATACTCGCTCTTCGTAGATTTGTGGCACGAAGAGGCAACGTTCTTACCATTCACTCCGATAATGGTACAAATTTTGTCAGCGCAGAAGCTCATTGCTTTGACGAGCAATACAAGAGTTTGATAACAAAAAGATCGCAGTTTTTCTCACCCAGATTGGAATTGGAAGTTCAATCCACCTGCTGCCAGTCACATGGGAGGAATTTGGGAAAGACAGATCCGTTCGATACGAAACTTCATATATTCGCTACTAAAAAAACATAGTCACAGTCTTGACAACAAATCATTGGTAACGTTAATGGTTGAAACGGAGGCGATTGTAAATTCGCATCCTTTGGCAGTTGATACAATCAGCAACGTCAACAGCCCTGTTAGTTTGTCACCTATAAACTTGCTGATGATGAAAAGTAAAGTGGTTTTACCTCCGGCAGGTAATTTTGCTGCAGCTTGTGTGTATACAAAAAGACGTTGGCGTCGGGTACAGCATATTGCTAACGAATTTTGGAATTGTTGGGGAAAAGAATACCTTCAACAGCTACAAAACAGAAAGAAATGGCAAGCAAAAAGACGCAATTACAAAGTTGGTGATGTTGTCTTACTTAAAGATAGTATGTTAGTTCGATAGTTCGTAACGTATGGCCAATCGCAAAGGTAATTTGTACGTTTGCTGGAAATGATGGCTTTGTACGGTGTGCTGATCTGTATATTGGTCGATCAAAATTAGTTGTACGAAAACCAATCACGAAAATTGTGTTGTTTGTAAAAAGCGAGGAAGAATCGATTCCCGCCGAAGAGTACATTGATTCACGTACTACAGTACCTGAATGAGGGGCCATTATGTTAGTGTACAACACAAACTTTTGTTTTTTTGTGTTTATAATAAATTTGTGTATTCTCGTTTGTCCCTTGTTAATTCATTCGTTTTGTTTTCGTTCAGTAGCACGCTTTCTATTTCTCTTACGTCCCTAGGGAATTTGATTGTTTGCTTTATTGTTATTGTATAAATTTTAGAATTTACATCGATATGTTGCTGTTTGAAACCTTTTTGATTTGTATTTCAGTAAGTTACGTTATTCTTTTTATTTTTGTTTATTTGCTACCTTTTGCCCTTAATTTTGTTTATTTATTTGTGTTAAATTTTGTTTGTTTGTATTCTCTAATTAGCCATCGTTATTTTGTTTTATTGTGTGGCCTTTACGAAGAAGCGTTGAAATAAATTGATCGGCAGTAACAATAATAGTAATAATCTGAAATATATGACAATTATCTTTAAAATTTAAATATAGTGGTTTGCGCATGCGTAAAGGTAAATTCAATATATAAAACCTTATCGAAAGTCATATCAAACAAGACTTTGCATCTGAATAGCCCAATGATTGGGCTAAGTGGATGGATAAAAGAAATTTAGAAAAAGGAGTGGCTTGGAGTGGCTTGGAGCGCAAAATGGTAAAGCCCATTATTTACCGATATATTGCTAATATGCTAGGGTTGGCAGCATTCCTAATACTCAAAAATGGAACTTTGGGCCCAAATTTGCCCAAAAAATTTTATTAGCGGTGAAAATATCTAAATTCTGGTACTTGATTTGAAATCTGCGTCCTTTAATTAGTAAACCTACCAATTTTCAAAGCAAACGGAATATTTTAAACTTTGGACCCAAATTTGCCCAAAAAGAAGGTATTAGAAGTAAAAATATCCAAATTCTGGTACTTGCTCTGAAATTAGCATCATTTAATTAGCAAACCTACCAAATTTCAAAGCAAACAGAATATTTTAAACTTTGGGCCCAAATTTGCCCAAAAAAGAGGTACTAGGGGTGAAAATATCCAAATTCTGGTACTTCGTCTGAAATCAACATCATTTAATTAGCAAATCTACCAATTGTTAAAACAAACAAAATATTTTTAAATTTGGGCCCAAATTTTCCCAAACAATTTAATAATTATTATTCATTGTGAAATTTGTCGGTTATTTTTTCCAGGACTTTGCGTAGATTTTAGGTGCCTTGACTATATAATTATTTAAAAATAAGAAGTGTTTTGTCCTACTCTAAAAAAGTGGAAGTTTTTGTCCGAAGTGTGTTTTGTCCTAGAGGGGTTTGTGGCCTGGAGTGGGCTGGAGTAGGTTGGAGTGGCCAGAAGTGGGTTGGATTGAGTTGGGGTGGCCAGGAGTGGGTTGGAGTGGGTTGGAGGGGCCTGGAGTGGCTTGGAGTTGGTTAAAGTGGCCTGGAGTGAGTTGGAGTAGGTTGGAGCGCAAAGTGATAAAGCCCCATCCTAAAGACTTTCTGCATTATTTCAGTAGTCATCTAAGCTTCAGCATTTGCAAAATAATTAACTCCATGCGGGCGAGGAGTGTTTGCTATGGTTTTAAAACAACGACGGTTTTGGATCTCCATACCACCATAGTATCACAAACCTTAAAGCAATTAACAGTACGATGGAGCATCGGTTTTTACTTCGTTTTCCACCTCAACCTTTCCCAAGGTTGTTGTCCGTCTTAACCCGACCCAACGAGAAGGGAGACGTGGCCTAAGGGCCTGGACAAAAAGTGGCTCCCGGCGTTTTTTTATTTATTTTTTGGGAATTGATTTGACATAACCTAACCTGACCTGCTAGCCTAACCTGGAGATCCGGTTCAGGATTGTTTGCCTCCTACGTCATTACATCACCGGTCGATTTCTAAACAGTGTAGAGGTGTGCATGGGGGGGGGGGGGCGTTCTCCTAAGGTTGTAAGTGTTAAAACCTTACAAACATCACTCATTTTAATCTGGTGAAAGTAAAACAATTTTTCCTGTTAAATTTCGATCAACATATGAATTTGTTTGTGTTTATTTTTGATGTGCCTAGCTCAATATTATTTTCTAAACAGTTAATATACATCACACTTTTGTAAATCCCTTTACCGTGTCTTTTTTGTGAGTTTATCTGAGTGTTAGAGGGTTTTACCACCTAATTGATATGGTTTTTGAAGCTTATTGAAAATCTTTTTCAACTTTATTAAAGATAGCATCACCATTATGCTTAAAGATCTAAAGAAAAGAAAAGAAAAATCGAATAAAAAATTTAAAATATCATCAAAAATACATTTATATTACGCCAGGGCTGGGATTTTTTAGCCACCGCTGGAAATATCTGGTTGTTAATTACAAAACTATTATTAATAAACACTTTCTAATTTTCTAACTTCTCAAATTAATTTAAAAATTATTAGGAAAAATCTTTAGGGAAATTCTGGCAACATTGTTTAGCTTCTTAACCAGTGTTGTTATCTATTAGTTGTTCCAGCAACTATAAGCACCACAGACGTTTAGAGTAATTTTTACTGATCTGCAGAAGTGAGGTCGTGAAAGTCTTAATCATACTTTTGTATTCGGTTATGTACTTAATCACAATTAAAAATGGATTAAGTAAATAACTTAGATCTAATATGTTGTTAAATGTGAACTAAATACATAGTAGAGTTGTTCATCTAGAGCCATGAGCCTAATTAGCCTAACTGTTCTTCCGGTGACAAAAGTTAAACGAAAACTACTGCACTTTAAGCAGCCAATATTTTATATCTAACGTTTGGAGATCAGTAGTTTACGATTAACATCTTCACAGATTGGAATGATATATGGTTATGATTTACGGTCCAGGTCTAACTACACTTACATCCATCACTAGTTCCCACTTGCTCAACGTCGTTGTTGTACTAAATTGGCTTAGAAAGGTCTTCGTCAATAAACTGTCTAGCAGGAATCGTATTGATAGCTTGGACAAATATTTCCAGGTTTTTGCAAGTCCTTGAAGAAATGCTTCTGTCTTACACAATCAAAGGCATTTATCAAGTCAATAAATACAATGTGCAAACTCTGTCACTAGTCTTTACGTCTCCCCATCATTTGAAGCAAGATGAAGATGCTGTCAACTGTGCTTCTACAACATGACTAGATTAACATGAGTGGATTAAACCCGCTCTGCTAGGTGTTGTAGTCGGTGAAGTACATTGTCAGCGAATTTCTTGCCTACCACACTAATTAGGGATATGTAACGGTAGTAGCCACACTCATTTCCTTTAATAACTGTGGTCAGATTTGGTACCGACCAAAACAGATTGTCGGGGCCTAACCGACTTAACTAACCAATATATTTGGTATATTCTTGTTTTTCTAATCATTACCATTTATACTCCACTCTGATAAAGTTTCATCTTTGAGACTTATGGGTTAATTCCGCCCTTTGGGCATTTTCCGCCGGACCTCAAGCCGAACCAACGATTAGAACCATTAGAACCAACCATTCCCAGAGCAGCTGACAAAGATTATTTTGATATTTAATGTAAAATCATCAATTTTATACACCGCAACGGGTAGATATTTTCTTTATATTTAAATTAATTTTGGACGCTTATTGGGTGAATTTATGTAATAGTGTGTCAAAGGTGACTTAAACAATGTCTTTAGACAAAAACTCTTTATTTTAGAAAGTCTACATTCAATCAATAGAATGGTTAAAAAGCTGACTTTTGTGATTAAATCAGCTCTTATTTTAGCTTGTGTTTATATTCTGAAAAGACAGCGAGGCACCGTCCAATCCAGTATAAAAGCAAACTTCCAGTTCCCACTTAGAGAATTTAATAAAGACAAAAATGATGTGTTATCATTTATCAAATATCACATATCAAATTAATCTAAGATGCCTATTTGCGCCTACAAAAATCCCTATTATATCTCCTATCTATTACAAAAAGTAATCGCTTCCTCTGTAAATCAATACATAGCAACAGAGAAAACTCAACACACACACATATATATATATAATTAAGAGCCGTATTAATTCATCAAAAAGCTTTAAAAAATTATACGTGCGTGTTTAAAATCTAGTTTCTTTCATCATTTCTGTAGGAAGTATCGATCTACACAACTATGTTCTCAGTCGTTTTGGGATATTGGATTTCATTTGGTCAACTTCTACGGCACCCAAATAAAATCGGCCATTTTCGGGTGGTAGATCATACATTGGCATCCCATATTTAGACACAAAATGTGTGTATCTCTTAAAAAATATTTCTTTCGCAAATTTATACAGTTTACGATCTAGTGCTGTCACTTTACTAATCCGTTTTTCCTGATTTTCTGTCATGTTGAATGTTTTTAAATATTCTTGGGAGAAACTAGTTTCCCAGTGCTGAAATGGTTCAATAAATTCCAAATTAAATGTCTTTTCGAACACAAACTGACTCTCAACAGGGTACTCCAACAAACCAAAATATGCTATAGAAGCTAAATTACGCTTTGCACTGTTCAGAAGTTGTAAGCTCAGGTCATAGTCGGCATAGACTGTTGAGAAATCACAACCGATCTGTGAATTATTTGCCAACATCCATGTTTGTCGATTAAAAGCTAGATTATAAGGACATGATAGAAACTTATTTAACGACACATTAACCCATGAAGCACCATAGAAACAATGAGGAACTTGCAGTGATAATAATTTACCTCGGCAAAAAGAAGCAGCTTTTTTCCATGATGCCCCCCTCTGTACATGACGAAACTCACTGAGTAATCGATAAAATGGATCACGAAGCATTGTAGCATAGAAATAACGTCGTTTTCGTGGTGCATATACAGTATTCATAAATTTAGCTGAACATTTGCGTAAGGTTTCAAAGTCTGGATGCCCACCACAAGGCCAAGTTGGTCTTATATATCGACATATCAACCATATGTCCTCGCTGTTCTCTCTATAGCAAGAACAAGACAGTTCTTTTGTTTCATCACACTTGCAATTGCTATTTTTGATATTTGAAATGAGATGTTTCTCCATTGTAGTCCCTCCTGTCTTTTGGATATGTAAAAATGATAACACATCATTTTTGTCTTTATTAAATTCTCTAAGTGGGAACTGGAAGTTTGCTTTCATACTGGATTGGACGGTGTTGAGAGGCTGTCTTTTCAGAATATAAACACAAGCTAAAATAAGAGTTGATTTAATCACAAAGGTCAGCTTTTTAACCATTCTATTGATTGAATGTAGACTTTCTAAAATAAAGAGTTTTTGTCTAAAGACATTGTTTAAGTCACCTTTGACACACTATTACATAAATTCACCCAATAAACAAGTTTACAATGAAGGAAAACCAGATTACGAGATCAAATGCAATCAACAAATTTATAAAAATTATATTATCATAGCAAAACAAATCACCAAAAATCATTACAAAACACATAAAAATTCCATAAAAATTAATGTTTGGAAGCTGAAAAAGTTCCAACATTAAAATAACAGTGGACTGTGCAACTAACCTGAAGTTTTTAAGAAATGTTTCCATAAAAGATATCAACAAATAGTAAAAATTAACTGACAAAATCTGATGACAATGATTTTGTGGTTCTTCTTAAAACCCGTAGAATGACCCAAATTACATATTTTCCAACCTTTGCTTACAACAAAATTAATAATTTGTTCCATTCGTAGTGATATTCAGTATAAATGTTATAAATAATATAAATAGTATAAATGTTGAATTTGTTTAGAAATTAATAACTTCCTATCATTTAAAAACCTAAAATGTTCTGCATAATGAAAACGAATGACAAATAGAATAAAGCATTCAGATTACCTATTGATAATATTAAGCAATGATGTATATTTTTCAGTATGCGGGTCATGTAACATCTTTGATCTCATGGATATAAACGCCCATGCCCTTTATTCACTGCTGCCACAGAGTTTAAAATACAAGGTTGGTACCTTGCGTGGGTTAACTCACCGCTGTTTTTTCTGTAACAGCAGTTGGCGATTAGAAAGGACATCCAGCTGTAAAAGCATCTGCTCCAATAAACCATCAGATGATTAAACCTACACAATTGTTGGGCGGTGTCCATGTCCTGATTGGACTAAGCGTATCATTGAATACTTCTCACCTAGTCAAATCAGAACTAGTTGTTGAAAAGATAAGAGATACTACAAATTTGATATAGTATTTCATTGACAGAATTGTATTAAATTTTTGTTTTATTACAATGAATATTAAAGGGGAAGTCGAGATTGTAACTCTTCAGTGATGAAAATGTGCTGTTTGTTGCGTTTCTCAACATAAATTGAATAAGTATTTTTATCAAAATATAATATCACCGTACAAGTAATAACTTATTAATATGTAGATATTTTTGTTATTAATACACTATTATTTTTGCTAGTTTATAACAATAAATCAGTCTATTTTTGCTACTGTTTTACGGATGGGTATTTTTTACACAAATGCGTACTCAATTCTTTATTTAAAAAGGTGTCATTCCTCTGCCTAGTTAATCTATTGAATGAGACCATTTAATTGACAAATATATTTTTACATTGAAAAATCAATTAATTGTGTTTCAAACACGTTTAGTAAAAATGTATTTTTTGATCATGGAAAATAAAATCATCGTTGTTGTTAACTTTGCTATGCGTTTGTGGATAAGGAAATAAGGTTTGTGTGACGATGGTATGAATCTCAAAGATGCATAAACAACATACGTTATATGTATAAAAAATCTCATAATAATAAATGTCAACTTTTATAGCAGTTTCATTTATATATAATAGTTGCGAACCATTTTAGCCATTTTATAAATATTGTAAAATACAAAGTTTGTCTTCACAAAACAGGGTTTAAGTTGAAATAACGGAATATGCATATCATAATGACGGAATCGGTTCAGTTTGGTTTTTGTGAATCAAAACTATCCACTATAAGGTACATACGCCTGATATACATACAGTTGACTCTTGCTAACTAGAACCCCGGAAAAGTGGAACTTACGATATCTCGAACCATTTCCGCCGGGCCCTTACTTTAACAAATCTTTGTCAATTTCTTCGGATAAAAGGAACCTTGGATAAGTGGAACTTTCGTTTAGTGGAACTACAGGTTAAATTACCAATCATAAGTGAGACAATTTCTTTTTCAAGCAGTTTTGCTCTTAAGAGTTTCGAATTCAAAAGATTTGAATTGAATGTACAACAACAAACATTCGATTTTCAAAAGTTGGCACATGTTTGGAAAAAAATGGGGTTCGTGCCTGATTATAAAAGACGGGTTGCGTACTGCCAGAATTATCAAAATAATATTTTTTGAAAGTAAAAACTGCTGTGGTGTATGTTGTTGTATAATAATTTTTGTTGGGCTTTTAAGATTCCAAGGTTAATTCGAGAGTAACAAGACTTATATTGTATCTCGCTCAATTGTTATCCTTTATTCTCATTCATCACCCATTTTGTGACCCACCTTCGGATAAATGGTTAATGATAAGTACAACGGGTATGCGGGTCATGTAACATCTTTGACCTCATGGATATAAGCTTCCATGCCCTTTATGCACAGCTGCCACGGAGTTTAAAATGCATAGTTGGTATCTTTTAACGTCTGTATCCACAAAAAACATTTTCACATCTTCCCTAAATCTTATAGATAAGTAATTTCCAAAAAAACAACAAATTGCATGAAATATTCAACGGAAACAGCGTAAATGTCACCTACAGCTGCGCGTGAAACATCAAATCTAACATCTACCTGAAGATATTGAATGAAACCGATCAAGTAAGCCATTGAAAATGCAATAAAGAAGAACGAGTGCCTGATGAACAATAAATTTGTCTGGCAACAAACATTGCATATAAAAAGTCGAATAAAATCGACATATAAAAACCTAGATTAGAAACGCAGAGACAACTTCGACTACAGCCACATATCAGTTAAAAAAACACGAAACATCACGGAATTAGCAAAATAATACCATAGTATGAAGGAACAATGACTAATCCCATTGGTATAATGGAGCGTTCTAATACCATGTAATCTGTACTAACAATTGAATAAAACAAAAAAATCTCTACCACATAAAGAAGATTACTAAACAAACGGTCCAAGTTAATATCAAAATTTAAACACAATAGACTCCCGTTTAGTCAGACACTCAAGAGAGATGGAAAATGTTTCAGACATAACGAATGTCCCACTTAACTGAAGCTCTCAATAAGTCGGAGTTATTGGAAAAGTTCAACTAAACAAGATTATGAAAAAAAAATCTAATGCATCAATACTGTAATAATCGATAGTCACCACCTGCGCAGATACTCAAAACCGGTTAAATTAGCAGGAAATTTCCAAAATATTTGCTGTTGCTATGGAAACTATTATTGTCCAGCAAATCGATGCTAGTTGGACCCCAGAAATTCTATAATAAAGAAGCAATGAATTCTCAAATCATAAAAATGTCAAGCGCGCGAACTTAGAGTACGTGGATATCCTCTGTTCAATAAAATGGAGCTGGACGAACTGATAAAAGACTATTGGGTAGGTAGAGCTGAACTGAAGTAAATAGCTAAATAAACTAGGATTTTAGGATACAGTAAGCTTAGCAAACAAGAATTGAGTGATGCTGTAGCTTATTATACCAGACATGTGAAGCCAGAAGTTTTAGTGGATAAAAAGGGTCTTTTAGAGAGGACCAACAAGAAGCTTAGAATGTTAGGGCATAGTGAAGATATCCCTGGTGTAGGTGGCAAGAAGGAAAAGAAAATTCAGAACATAGCATTTCAACGAGTCATACGAAAGCATGAAGCATCGCTTTTTACATTAGCTGGTTTGAAGCAGCGCAATAAGTTTACGTTTACTCAGAAGGAAAGGTCTGGTGAAGAAGTTTTTCAAACATATACTTTAACAGGGCGAAAAGATAAGAGAGTTGTTACAAAAGATGGCGAGGATGTAAGTGCTACAATCATATCTCTCGAAAGCATTTTGGTGGAGCAGAAAGTAATTATTGAGTGCCTTGTGATGGAGAAAATAAAAAAGTAGGAGGTATAAAGGTAAAGCTTTGTCTTAGAGCTCTGCTACAAAAAGGTGAAACAAAAGAGTATGCTGGATAAAGAAATTATTATTTTCCTATTCTAAATGAAGCAGACATTATAATGAACTTACCTAAAAAGCTTCAAACCCTTAAGGAACCTCATGCAAAGGGACTGCAACAAGAAGAAGGATCAAACTGGTATTTTTTAGGTATTATGAGCTTAGATATTCATATGGATATAAACAAAACTTTTACAGAGGGATCTTGCATACCAACGCCTTAGGCCTTACAAAACAATAAGTTTCAAGTGCTAAATATTTAGAGAAAGAAGACTGATAATTGTTTCCAATATGCGAGCGAAGCAGCAATGTTGAATGGAGAGAAGATGAAAAATGCAGAAAAATTTTAAGCTACATTCGAAGCATGCAAGCTGGATTGAAGTGGTGTAAAATTTTCTAACAGCTTGAGAGACATAGAGAGATTGGAAAGGAACAATCTACCGATCAGTGTGCATGTTTATACACATGATGATGAAGATAATATGATTGTACCCCGAACCCGCGGAGTAATCGAAGTGATAAAGATACACATTCAATAGATTTGCTCATGCTGAATACGCTAACAAACAATGGTGCAGAGATAAGGCATTTTGTCTGTTAAAAATTATATCACTTTTAATGTCAAGAGGAGGAGGTGAAACATATTTGCAAACGATGGTTAGCAATCAAGTGGTCGCAAGAATAGCTTGATGAGCATGGGGAGTATTGTATGAAACATGAAGCAACAAAGGTTGTTATGTCAACAGAGAAAGGGAAAGATCTCTATGTTGAATGGACAGAAGAAGTACCAATGTCCATGACATTCACATTATGAGACAATGAATAAAAAGTTTCTTTATGAAAAACCATTTGGTAAACATACAAATGTAGTGACAAAGATTGTGGTTTCTAGCTTTGGGTTGAAAGTTACAAACAGGTTAGATCCATCCTATAACAAGACCTATGTATATCGATGTCATGAAGCTGATGAGATTTGTACAATCTTACAAGAAGAAACACAACGTCCTTATGAATTGATTAAAGAAAAGAAAAGAGGTTTAAAGATATTAAAAATATTATCATCATACCTAAACAGAAGGGTAAATATCGAAGGTTGGTTAAATGTACATATGGTAATGGTGAATTTAGTGAAGAATATAAAAAGATACGACACCACAATCATTTCACCGGAAAATATGTTGTAGCAGCGTAACTCATGTAACTTAACGCCAAAGTACCACGATTCATACCTTGTATAGCACATAACTTAAGCAGGCCCCCAAGAGCGGGAAGGGGGACGCTGCCCAGGGCCCGGACCAAAAGTGGGGCCCGGCGTTTTTTATTTATTTATTCATTTTTTGTGAATTGATTCGCCATGCTCTAACATGGAGATCCAGTTCAAGAGTCCTTGCCTATTGACCCACAACTACACCGGTTATATTTTATGTGCATAGCTCAATGCTATTTTCGAAACAGTTAATTTAAAATACACGCTAGTAATTTGCATTACACGGTGGTCAGCCCGAGAGTTAACGGTTTTGAATCGAATGTAAATTCCTCTGAGTGTATCATCATGCCCCCCATCTGGTTTAAGGTGTTGACAGCAATAAACTATAGGAGTTTAGTACAGCTAGTCAAGTTTGGCGGTGTAGACGTAGAAATATTGAATATTTCAAGTTTGATTGTAGAGCTAAAAGGTCTTAGACACAAGTGGCGTGGTATTTTGGCAGAGTGTTAGCTTGTTGCACAAAACCTTAACAAGAAGGCGTCAATTGTATTGTCGCAAAAAAGACGAAGAGGTCGAAAGCAGTTTGCCGGCGAGACTGGAGAAGTATCATCTCTGAGCACAGAAGAACAGTACAAGTATACTGTGTTCTACGCTCTTTTGGACTGTATCATTAGCAATATACCCCACAGCTAAGTCGCTGCAGTGCAAGTTGAATACACATTCAGTGTTATTTGGAAATATCCTAACCTCAGTGAAGAAAATATTAACATCCAAGCCAAAGCACTTGGCAAAAATATAGTAATATATCAAGTTGGACTTTTTATTGATAATTTTAAACGTGCATTTGATTTGTGATTCAACAGTTATAAACTAATAATAGTAAATGTATACCAAAGTATAGCTTGTTTGTTGAGATGTTTTATATATATTTGGTTTTAATATTAGCTTATTTTAGCTTTAGCTACAATAGCTCAAAATAAACATAGAGCATGTTTTTTGTATTTGCAAATTTTTTATATTTATATATTAAAATAGTGAGGTCCAAAGTTCAACTTGCCACCACGGGCAAACAGAAATTGTTGAAGTTCATAATGGCGTCCTGAAATGATCCCAGGGACTAAGTGTCCATTAACTATTTTCCGGTAAATTAGGTTCTAAATGCAAAAATATAACATCAAAAATTTCAACAGTGATACCAGAGTAATACTTGAATTTAGACAAATCTTTTCTCAATGTAATACACGATAAGTTCTTGTTTTTTTACTCAGTAACTTCTTTTCTGGCAGCGTCTTTTTTCTTCCTCAAATTTTCAATTTCTGCGAAGTAAGATTGCTCTGAATGTTTTAGTGAAATTCTGATGGCATTTCCCAATTCTGCTTTATATGATTCTTCCAAAATTTTTGATTGTCTGAGTTCTTCTTCCAAATTCCTACCTGTAATAGGATAATTTGAAATTGGTGTATTACATTAGTAACTAAGATTGTGTATCTTTGAAGGTGGTGGTAACATGAACAGTGGTGGTGACAATGGTGGTAATTATATATCATTTGTCCACTCAGAAAATACTGATGCATTCTCAGTACCAACAGTTCCCTGCTCCAGATACAATGTCATTTGATGAGATCAGACTTTGATTATTTAATTTTTTAGCGAGAAAATATTCTTTTTTTAGCCGAAAACTATCGACGTAGTTGGCTTTTTTCATTCAAAGTTGAAATTTTTTGGAATGTGAGCTGGATGAGTTGAATCTTCTCGGTTTGGTTGCCCTAAAATAATTAATGTATATAAAACATCTTCAAAGATTATGCCAAAGAAAATAGAGGACACAAAACTAGATCATAAAGCACTGGGAGAAAAGAAGAAACATTTTGTGACGGATAAAAAACACATAAAAAATTCACATTTCACTTGAGTCCAAACTCTTAGCAAGATGAAAAATGGAATTAAAAATCTAGAAAATAAAAGTCTAAAAGCAAAAGCAATAATATATAATATACACACTCACCTCCAGCAAAATGATCACCGTATAAATAAAGATGCCTTGTTGTGGGATTCCAGTCAGTTCTATTTTTCCTTTTGCCAGCATTTATCCACTTTCGTTGAAACTCGGGATGGTTGTTCGGAAACCTAAAGAATCAAGGTTTATTTTCTATCTTATTATGGTTATTACAACCAAAAGCGGCACAATTTAGCACCTATTTTTAATTAAATTCTTTGATTGTGCACTTATTTCCACTATCTTCACTTAATATAGGTCGTACTATGACCGACAAGTCATGTCAAGTTCCGACATGTGTGGTCAAGGGCCTCAAAATGACCGACAAGTAGGATCAAATTAAATTCTAATGCTTGTAATGTAATTTAGACTAAATTTTCTACTAAACTTGTAAATACCGATCTAATTGGTCCATGGATAACAGAGGAATATAAAGAACGTCGTTGAGAACGTTGATGGTGACAACCTTTCGTGTTTTGCTAGCCGCATTCAAAAATAGGATGAATGGACGTATAGTTGTAAGCTCAAGCCAACCAAACCTGTATATCCTCTCGAGATCAGTCGTTGACACTTTCAATTCAAACAATAGAATATCGTATTTTATGTTAGACTATATCCAGTCCTTAAACAAATCTGTCCACTTCTTTTCAAGGACTTCATAATTACATGATTGTGCTACTACTCTATCATCTAACCACTTTACCATTGACGTTGTCATTGTTTTGCGACTGCTTTGGTTTCGTTCCTTGACTATTCATCTTCACAAAGACGATGTCATTTGTCTGAAAATCAATGCTAATAAGCTGCTTCTGCTTGGTTTTGCTATTTACATTCCATGATTGTTCTAAAAATTAAATGGAATGATTCCAAAAGAAATATGACAAGAAATATGGAAACTATTAGGAATATCCAAAGACATCCAAAGGTTTTTTATATGAAGGTTAATTAACAAAAACTTTCCAGACGTATCATTTCTATGTTAATTTTTTTCTTTGGATGCTCACCCACTTGTCCTGCAAAACACGAATTAGAAACTTGTGTGAAAATATAGAAATTTAACGAGACATTGACTCTCAATACATTGTAATTCACACGAATTTCCAGCCAACATCAGGTAATTCTAGGTGCGACAACCGCTATTTATTTCGGAGTAGCGGCGTGGGAGGATTGGAAATTGGGGTTTTCATTCATTAGATAAGGCAAGTACAGGTTAGAGTCCAAAACACTAACGTTTGCTTCGTGGTAGATATGAGGCGAAAGATACAGGTGAAAATATCTGCATAAACATGCCGGGCCATATCCACGGGGTCCAGGATCTAGTTAATATTTTAAAATCAATCAATGATGATTATATCGATGATTTTAGAGTATTTGTTAAAGGCTGCTATATGTCATATAGATAGAGCGCAGCTACTGATTTATTTATCCCATTTAACAATATATTTTTTAAAGCAGCATGTTTATTCCCACTATTCTCTTAATGACAAAGGTAAATGCTTCGTTTGACCGACTTCTGACTTTGGCATGTTCAGATATGCTATTTCTAATTGTTTTTGCAAAATGACCGCTGATTTTCGTAGTTTTGTGATATGATCCATATCTCTAATTGAAAATGCAAAGCAAATTGAAATTGTCAAATATTTGAACAAGACAAGAATTTCTCTAAAATTATACCGAAACAAACCTTCCCGCCAAAAAGTGAAAAATGCAAAGCAGATGCACACTTTGAAATCGTCAAATATCTGAACAAGACTTAGTGAGGTCAAATCGTGCAAAAATTGCGCTTTTAAAGGTAGAAGCATAAAACATATAGTATAGAGGTTATTTATAACAATGACAAGGGAATGTCGTTTAAAGATAAGTGTTCAAGGACATTTTCGATAAGTTCTCTTGATTCGCGATTTGATTCCAAAAATCCTATTTTAAAAGTTTCGTTCAATTCAATTCAATTGTTGTTTATTCACCATATAATAAAAATACAAAATTACATAGAAAAAAACAAGTTACAAAAAATATATGGTTGGTGTCACTCGATAGCATAAAAGCTAAACAATGTAGTGACACCACAGTAGAAATATACCTAAAAAATATCTAGAAAAAAATAAATATTATATAATTGGCCAAGATACACACAACATAAAATAAAAACCACCAAGCAAAGTATATATTTGTTTAATAACACTAAGCTAAACAATTGATTTACCCCTGATGCTAAGTTTGACTAAATTAGAAAATTGTTTACTGTTTAAATCAAAAATAGAATTTAATCAATGCATGTTTTTATATTTTACATCAAAAATATTTCTAATGTCTCTAATTGATTTGTTCCATTCAATGATGCATCGGTACTTAATTGAGTATTTACCATAAAAAACTGAATTATATGAAGAGATTTTAAGTTCATTAGCTAGGGCATTGCGAGATGGATAAGAATGAAAATGGCAAAGTTTTGTGAAGATATTGCCAATTGAAGGGGGGATATTTTGGTTTAAAGAATAAAAAAAAACATAATGTTGAGGAGTTTGATAGTTGACGAAAATGGAAGGATGTTAAATTTAGTAAATGCAGCAGTTACATTTGATCTAAAAGGTTGGAAATTTATAATTCTTAAAGCTGATCTTTTAATAGAATATAATTTATTTAAATTTAAGCTTCCTCTTTGGCCCCAAATTTCACAACAATATGTTATATGCGACGAAAAAATTGAAAATTACAAACTTTTTAAAAATTTTATATTAACGTGGTATCTAATTTTTGAAAGCATGCTATTTGATCGGTTTAATTTTTTACAAAGTTCATTTAAGTGAGGTTTCCAAATCAAATTTTCATCAATTAAAACTCCCAGATAATTAATGTAGGTTGATTGTTTTAAACGTGATCTATTTAACATGATTTTAATTTCAGAATGGGTTTTTTTATGACGCTTCTTAAAAATGATAAATTCGGTTTTGTTCGCATTTAAAGCGATAAGATTTGCATTGAGCCAATCATTCAATCTTCGCAGATTATAATTTACTTTTTTACATAAGGTTTTTATGGATTTGTTGATGTATAACAAATTAATGTCATCTGCAAAATGATGCACGGTTGAAAACTTTATACAGTTATAAAAATCATTAATAGAAACTAAAAATAACAAAGGGCCTAACACAGAACCTTGAGGTACGCCACAACTGGTTGACTTTAAAGATGAAGAAAATCCGTTAACCGTTACAAATTGCTGCAAATTGAACATTCTAATTTAGAACCTTTTTAAAAAGTGGCAAAACTGACGATGTTTTAAGAATATTTGGAAAAACACCAGTAGTAAAAGATAGGTTAAATAACTTTGAAAGAACTGCAGAAATTGAATTACCTAATTCTTTTAAGACCACTACATGTATGATATTTGGTCCAGTAGCTTTTCTATTACTTAGGTTGGATATTAATGAAGAAATCTCTAAATCATCTGTTGGAGATATGAAAATACATTTGGGGTTCGGATTTTTTAGGTATTTTTTAAAACTTGTACGAGATGAATGAATTTTAGATTGGATGTTTTGTGCAACTGACGTAAAATAGGAGTTAAATTTGTCAGCAATTTTCACTGGGTCGATCAATGAAACATTATTATCATCCAGAATAGTAGTTGGAACAGAATGTATTTTACTTTTTATATTTATCAAACTTTTTATACCAATCCAAATTTTCCGAAAGTTTATTGAGTTATCAATAAAGTATTTTTTAAAATGGTTTTGTTTGCTGCATCTTAATAGTTTAGTCAATAAGTTTCTGTATGAATTATACCGAGATTTTAACCTAATTTTGTTATTAATATCTTTGGATCGAAGATATTTACGATAAATTTTATTCCTGATTTTTATAGATGTTAGAATACTTTTTGTTATCCACGGTTTGAGAGAGAGCTTGAAGCTTTTAATACTGACCTTTTTAAATGGCAAATACTTGTTTAATAAACCGTTAAAAACCTCAAAAAATAAATTAAAACTGTTGTCGGTATTAACTTTATCAAATTCAAGAATTTTATTCCAATTTACGTTATTAAATTCAGAAAGAAAACCTTTTTTATCAAAATAAGTGGTATTTCTACGGAGGATATTGTGTTTACGAGGAACAAATGTGACCTAAAAGTTAGGTTGAATAAAGAACTGAGGTAAGTGATCAAAAATTGTTGACGTTAAATTACCAGACAACATATTTTTATCACTCTCTCTCTCTCTCTCTATACATTTAACGTCTATTTTCCATGCTGGCACGGGTTAGACGGGTTTACTGATGGCACGCCTCCATCCTACTCTATCCTGCGCCAACCCAAACTGAATACGTTTCTCAACAAGACCTTTCTTCACAACCTGGCTCCATGTTGTCCGTGGCCTGCCTCTGCCACACTTACCATCTACAACTAAATCTCTACACTTCTTAACCTGGTTATTATCATTCATTCTCTCAACGTGACCAAACCATCTAAACCGACGCCTTTGCAAAGATTTTCTAACACTTTCTAGTCCACAGCGTCTTCTTAACTCATTTGAAAGCTTCCTATCCTTCAATGTCACATTTGACATCCATCTAGTTATTCTCATGTCATTACGCTCTAGTCTGTTTAGTTCAACAGTTCTAACTCCCCATGTCTCCCTACTATATAGAAAAATACTCCTTACACAAGCATCATACACCCTTCCTTTTGTGCAAAGAGATATCACTCTAGAAGTTAGGAGAGGTAAAAGTTCTCTAAACTTTTTCCACCCAGATCTAATTCGAGTTATACAACTTTGTTCTGCGCCACCTCCTGTACTAATCATGTCGCCCAAATAACAAAAGCCATCCTTTGTCTTTAAAAAGACATCACCTATTGGCACAGATTCTACTGGCTGTCAAGTTGCTAAGGTAATATCACCAGTACACACCCTACACACATAGTCCACCACTGAGGTAAGTCGACCCTTTATACCACTGCACTTCTTATGAACCCAATGATCACAATATTTGCAATATATTGAGTTATTCCCAACACCCTTACTACATACAGAGCATGGCCATCTGCTTGAAGCAATAGGTGCTGAAATGCCAACTCCACTGACCATAACTTTTGTCTTACCCATGTTAACTCTAAGCCCTTTTGACTCTATACCTTTTTTCCAAGTAGCAAATTTCGCAGTTAACTCTTTTAGACTATCTGAAATAAGCACAAGATCATCGGCATACAATAATTCCCATGGACACCCTACTCTAAACTCCTGAGATAAAGCCTCCAAAACTATGATAAAGAGTAACGGACTAAGAACAGATCCCTGATGAACTATTCCTTGCTATATGATTCATTCACTCTGACATGACTTCTGGCATTTTCATACATAGACATAACAACTGACACTATCCATTCATCGACTCTTAACATTCGCATCACCCACCAGATTACTTCACGTGGTACTCTGTCAAAAGCTTTCTCTAAATCAACAAATGCAAAATATAACCTCTTATTCTTTTGCAGATATTTTTCCTGCAACTGCCCGACTATAAAAATTGCATCAATAGTTCCCCGTCCAGGCATAAATCCAAACTGCATATTCACCCTATTTCTAATAAATCTTGTCAATATCCTTTCTAATACTTTCATAACTTGGTCTAACATTTTCAGCCCTCTATAATTACTTCTCTCCAGGGCATTACCTTTACCTTTATAGCAGTTTACTATAGAGCTAATTTCCCAGTCTGCAGGGACTACACCTTGACTGACGATAGCATTTACAAGCTCAGTGATGATGTCAATACCATCCTCACTAGATGCCTTCAGCATTTCAGAAACAATACCTGATAGACCAGCAGCTTTACCATCTTTCAAAAGCTAAATCTCCGATGTCATTTCTCACACACTTTTCTCCAATGATATCCTGATTTGTCTTACTCATCTGCTTTGCAATTATAAAAACTTCGTTTTTCTGATCCTCTCTACCTAGCAAATTGGGAAATCTTTCTTCCTTTGCCCTTTTCTTTGCTGTATAAACTTCTAACTTTGCTGTACGCTTTGCTTCTAAATATGGCTCTTTATTCCCATCTGCCTTCCATTCTTTCCATAACCTTCTTTTCTCCTTAATAGCCCTATCAACAACATCATTCCACCACGAAATCTCCCGTCTCCTGATAGGGCCCTTAGTCCATCCACATACACTATTAGAGGCACCTAAGAGGCTGCTTTTCAACTTAAACCATATACCTTCAACATCAGTCTTTATTTCTACTCTCTCCAAGTTTTGTTTAAAACTGGTACAAAAACTATCCCTTACTACAGAGTCTTTTAATTTCCAAATTTTTTTTCTAGGAACAAAAGTCCTATCCTCTCAGTTCCTGACTTAATGTTAAAATCACATACAACCAACCTATGCTGACTAATACATTCCTCTCCTGCAATAACCTTTACATTCCTAAGTAGATTCCGATCTGACTTCCTGATAAGGATATAATCAATCTGGGTACTTGAATTGCCTGATTGAAAGGTCACTAGTCTGCTATTCCTTTTCTTAAACACAGTATTACCTACCAACATATCCATAGCTTCACTAAACTCTAAAATTCTTTCACCTTCAGTGTTTCTAGTTCCATACCCATAACCTCCATGTATACCTTTGTACCCTCTAGGTGTACTTCCAACATGTCCATTAAAGTCACCAGCTACTAACACTATCTCCTTTTCTCCTAACTTTGATACCACCGCTAAAAGACCATCATAAAAAGCATCTTTAAGACTATCATCCAAACCACACTGGGGTGCATAAACAGAAACTACTGAAACTACATTCTTACCCACTATTAACTTAATAATAATTATCCTGTCATTAACCCTATCTATATCTATCACTTTATCAATCCACTTTTCAGCTAAGAATATCCCTACTCCTCCTGTCCCTTCCTTATTTCCCACCCAAAAAAACTTGTATGAACTCTCTTTTCCTGTAATCATCCTTGTAAATGCTCCTTTCCATCTAACTTCCTATATGCAACATAAATCAATATGCCTTCTACTGATTGTTTCAACCACTTCTCCTGACTTTTTATGAAGACTACCTACATTAAGCGTCCCAACTCGAAAATTGACTTTCTCATCTACACTACTACGATTTTGATTTTCATCACAACAGTTAGAATAATTATTATCAATAATCGTTTTAGATTTCTCAGTTATTCTTGTTGGTAACGTAATATGAGGAAGAAAGTTATTAGAAGTTACAAAGTTGAAGAAATCTGAAGTTTTATTTTCAGAATTAACTTTAATTAAATCTATATTAAAATCTCCAAGTGAAAAAACACTTTTGTTTTCAGAATTTAACTTAAAAAGAGCCTTCTGTACTTTAAAGTTTGTATTTTTGAGATCTCCCGCTCCATCAGTATACAAATACACACGAGGAATTGCGCTTCAAGTGTTTGATCTTTTTCTGTAACTCCTCTCTTTGCCGAACTACCTTACCGGTGACCATATCTTTAACACTGTAGAAGACGTCTTTGGTATACCACGCACCCACCGCACCCACTGATTGTTTTTTGCATTTCACATCACAATCTTTATCGTTCAAGTTTGGCATTGTATGAATCAAAGTGCCATCGGGATCATCGATATTTTTGAAAAATGGTGATCACCCACTTTAAAAGTTTGATTTTTTTTTCAATAATCACAGCTTTTCCACGACTAACAGCAGCAATCAGGTTCCCCGACACTGATCTTACACTTGGCGTCAACGCTAACCATTATAGTGAATTCTGTGTTTTTCACCGCTCTTTCTTCCATAAAAGAGTACACAGCATTTGCGTAATGAGAATCTGGATTATTCCTGTGTAGAAGACTGGCTTGAACCATCTGTTTGACTTTGAATTGACCTGTGTATGATGTCATAATAGATAGTGTCTTAGATGAGGGCGAAAACTGAAGTAAAACCATTTTTCAGATGGAACTTCAACCGAAGGGTTCTTCTCTGATGCAATCTTTGTCAATACATATCTGCATAACTTGTAGCAATTGCCATTGATGATAATTGGAACGTATACATCTGATGTTTCCAAGTTTATCTTGAACGTTATTACGGTAGCCTTTAGGCGGCCACGCGATATGCATTTGAAATGTTTACGCGCTTTGATGGGACGGAGCTTGTGTGTATTTGTTCAATATAAATTTTGTGATGAGCTCTCTGATATGAATAATTAGTAAATGACCGGCTATTGTTAAAAGTCCGGAGACACGATAGCGAAATGAAACGCTCTATTTTTTATAGACCGCCAAATAAACCGACCGTCGAAATCTATTTATTTTTTTCTCTCAGGATATTTTAAAAGCTGCGATAAAAAAACAATTTATTTTCTTGGCGACTTCAACGTGAACTGTTTGAATTACACAAGACACCGAAGCAAATTGCATTCTACATATACAGTTACTCCCGATAACTCGAACCTCCAAGTGACCGGTGGAAATAGTTTGACTTAACGAATGTTCGACTTAAACAAAGCTCTCATTAAGTCGAATTTTGGCAAGTATGAGATTCTTCAGACAATATAATCTAAATATTAAATACTATAGTAGTACTAGTATTATTAAACGCACCTTAATAAAAAGCTTCACTTCACTAAAAGAAGTCCCGTATATCAGTTTGTTTGAGTTTGTCAGAAAGGTCATCCACCACTATTGAGCTTATTCGGTTGATACCTTTGTGAATGCACTCTACGCGAAGATTGATTTTCGCGATTTTCGCGAATTTTGGCCAAATTCGCAAAAATATGTCCTCGCGAAAATTTCAAAGAAGGCCAATTCGCGAAAATTAATACTCGCGAAAAAATTGAACAGGGCTGATTCGCGAAAATAAATACTCGCGAAATTTTTGAGAAAAAACGTTTTGGAAGAAAGATCGAATGTCTTGGCATGTTTTTTCAGTGTCTTTTTTCTTTTTTGCTTTCGGTTGTACATTAAAATCGACGTTGACGTTAACGTTTTGAATTCTAAAAATTTATGATTCGCGAAAATAAGTCCTCGCGAAAAATTTGAGGATGGCCGATTCGCAAAAATTAGTACACGCAAAATATTTGGAAAAGGCTGATTCGCGAAAATTAGTACTAGCGAAATGTGATTTTTTTGACCTCGCGAAAATTAGTCCTCGCGAAAATTAATCCACTTAAGGTACTCCCCGTTTTCACTGAACAACATGTAGCTTTTTATTAATTCCAAAACCTTACATACATCACTCGAGTTAGGGCAAGTCGTTTCGATCAACATGTCATTATCATCATCTCTGTATTTTTCAGCCTTAAGATTTTCCTCATCCAACACATTGAATATAATCTCCTCATCATTCATTACCGGCTCGGTAGTGTTGACAGAATCATCCATAAATACTATATCGTCCGCAGTTGTTCAGGGAAGAACTCCGAAGTGTGAACTGCAAGCTTATCTAACTGGTTTTGTAGTTCCTTGAAGGGGTCATCGGCATCTAGCAAGGCGTCAACTTGATTTTTCTCAGAAATTCCAGCTTTAACGAAACAGTTGCCAATAGTTGCAGCTTTTACCTTACACCAAGCAATATCAAACATTTGCATGCCATCCAATACAGAGAATTGCGGAAGTTGCCTTTATTTCTCTATTGCATCTATCAATACAATGACTTCTTTTAAACGAAATTGTGAATGTTTTAATTGTGCGTGTAGATTTCTATTCAATGGCTAAGGAATCAACGAAGAAGATTTGTCTACAAGATAAATTTCCAATCGTTTTGATCACCGCTTTGGAGCTCAACACGTTTATCAAGGGCTATCACGTTTACAAAGATATATGGACACCAAAAGAAGGCGAGCAGTCAGACGTTTTCATGGAGCTTTACAATCCCAAAGATAAGTTTGCAGTATGTGTTAAAGTAAATAAAAATGTTGTTGGACATTTAAAAAAAAGGTGCCACGGAAGGATTTGCAAAAACAATCTTTTTCTTTCTGCGGAGTGATCCATACTATTCTTCTGTGCAAATCACTGGGAAATGGTTTAATCTTGGAGATGGAGAGGGCATGCCGACTGAGCCTATTTGGACAGGCAAAATATATGGAAATTTTGAAGCAGGAACTACACAAAATGAAAGAAATTTAAATATTTTGCTATAAATCAAGTCTTTTTGTTTTCTCTATTTCCCAAAGTTCGAGTTATCGGAAGAAATTAGCCGAAGGGGGACAAGAAAATGGTTTGAGATAACGAATGTTCGAGTTATCCGAGGTTCGAGTTAACCGGATATATAAGGAAGTATTAAAGAAATTTCAAAGGAGACACGAAAATATTTCGAGATAATGAAAGTTCGAGTTATCCGGTGTTTGAGTTACCGGTGTAAAGGACCCGTGGATTATAAAGGATTATACCCCCGTAACTATTATACCCCCCGGTATAACTATACCGGAATAACTATACCGGGGAGGTATAATCGTACCGGTATAATAACACCTCCCCGGAATAATATTACCTCCTTACAATATTTCTGTTAAATGTATTTATAGTTTAAAAAGTATTTATTGCACAAATTTTGTAATCTATTATAAATGAAATACGCCATTTTTGTTAATTATTGATATTTTGTTTAATGAATAGCTATATACAATAATGGGTCAATGTAAGGATTTGCACTACATTCATCATACGTGTATAATATATATATGATATCATTTGTTAGCTAGTAATACTTAATTTTATTACATGTATATAACAAATGTGCCTATTAAAAACACTGATTTTCTAATAAATGCTATTATATACCAGAAGTTAACGAAAATCAATTAAGACTATGTGTTATTTTCAGCTTATTTATTCCGACTGATGAAAGGTGTACAATTATATACATTATAATACATGGCCTAATCAGGCTTTTTATGGTGATTACAAAGTTGTGTACACGTGTATATATATATATGCTTATAGTAGAGCTGGTTCGTAGTGATGATGCAAGTTTTGAATCTTGACTACTTCATCTGGGTGGTTGTCTTCCCTTGCCACAAGAGACTTATATGGTAGCCACTTCTGACTGTCACCTTACTGACTGAAGATGTAAATAGTTTTATTTAAAATAGTGGCCAGAGCAAATAGTTCGACCTCTGTCCCCCAGGTTCCTAAAGTAGTCATGCCGCTAGCGTTAATGTACTTTGCTATGTCAGGGCAGATGATGCGCATGGTATCCAGGTTGTTCAGCATGAAAGACACTATGAGGGTTCGAAGAAGAGCGTGGTCCTCTTGTGATCCAGTGACAACGAAAGAAATGCACGGAACAGACAGTAACCGTCCCCTTTGATCATTGAGGTTTTCAGTTGCTCGTGGACGGAGATAAAACGTGGTTCAGTTTGGTGTTGCCTACCATTACCACAAACAAAGTCCAATTTAAGTATGCCACATTGTTCACGTTGCCAATCTTCGCATACAGATTTCACAGCAATCTTATCAATGTTAGTAGACGTCATACGTTTTGTTGGTGGCGGAGCGGTTTCCTTGTCATCCTCAGAAGGAGTCAAATATCTTTTCAAATTGCAAGAGTTTACCTTTTTTTTCACTACCACTATCTCCTGCAAGTTTAAAAACATTCTTTCCACACGAGGTAGAAATAATGTAGGGTCCAGTCTAACGTTCTGAAAAACGTCCGTCTTTACGGTCTTGCCGTACCAGGTTTTTGTGTAGGACTTTGTCACCTACAGAAAACTCACTGATAGTTCAACGTTTATTGTATTGTTCTTTCTGGACAGTTTGCGCAGCCCTGATGTTGGTGGTAACTTTTGACAGCATACGCTCCCTGATGGATGTCATCCCCTTGATCCTTGGCTGCTACATCTCCCTCGAAGCTGACGTTGGGGTCAATATGTGACACTTCAACTGGTAGGAGAGCCTGTCGGTTGTATATAATCTGGAACGGCGTTATCTTTGTAGAGGCATGACGCGACGTCCTGTAAGCAAACAGAACTGCAGGGAGGCACTCTACCCAGTTTTCACGATCACTGAGAGACTTGACGGAAGCATCATTGATGGTTCGATTTTGACGTTCCACCAGTCCGTTTGCTTGTGAATGATATGCACTTGTCACATGCTGTTGAACTCCTGTAAGTCGATGTAACTCGTCAGATACTTTGTTGACAAATTTGCGTCCTTGGTTGTTGATATGGATCTTAACACAGCCATGTCGACAAATGATGTCTTGAAAGAGGAACTTAGCAACACTCTCTGAAGTGTGATCCTTAAGAGCCCGTGCTTCTGGCCATTTGGAAAATAATCCATAGCGACAACAGCACAGTAGTATCCTGATTCAGTTTTGGGAAAATTGGTTATGTCTACACCGATCTGTATCATTATTTCACTTGGCACTGACACTGGATGCAGTTCAGCTATCTCCATTATCTTTGCAGGGTTCACTTTCTGACAGCGATCGCACCGTAAAATAAACTCCCTCACGTCTTTAGTAACGTTCTTCCAAAAGGGTCGCTGTCTTCAGATCCCATATGGACACTCTTGACAATTTGTTGCTGTTCATTGGGATCCCGGATCACAAGAACTATCTGATCTATCGGACTGGTGTTTATAGTACTGTAAACTGTCCAGATCGCGCCACATACTTAGAAGCCATATGACGAAGATTCGCTTTGGCATTTTTAGATAAACCAGGTTGATATTGCTTATTAACCACGTATTTGTAGATGTTGTCAATAGTTGACGCATTATCTTTCTGCAAATCAGCAGATCTAGATTTAGTCGAATCTTCCATTTTATAATTTGTATAATTAGTAAAAATTTGTATATTGCGCAAGCCGTCTGTGAAATATATCATGGAGATATAAAATATTTCTGAAGGCACTGCTATATACCAGTAGCTATAATTTGTATAATGCGTTTTGGAAGCCGTCTGAAATTTATCATGGAGATGTAAAATATGACCAAAGAAGAAGAGTATAAGTAATCAGTAATAACGAAAATTAATGTTTCTATTAACCGAAGTTTATATTAGCAGTGGGGGGGCACTTTCATTCCGGTGGGGGTAAGAATATACCGGTATAATTATACCCCCGGGGGTAATATTATACCGGTATATTCCCCGGAATAACGGTTCCGGTATAATAATACCGGGGGTATAAATTTTGGGGGGTATGTTAGTACCGCTACACCGGGAGTATGCTGTATTATTCTCCTACGACATACGTCATGTGTAATCACGCGTGCAACGAGGGCGACAAGAACATCTGTAAATTGAGACCATTATACAATTCCTTCTAAAAATAATAAACCTCAATATGAAATTAGCAAAACAGCTATCTTTATATATGTGTGAGTGAAATATGAGTACAATCTCCGCGACAAACGTGTCTTTAATAATGTAATATAAGGAAAATATAGATATATATATAGCTTACATACGTCATCATTTGTTCTAAGAATCTACGGTTTCGTGCAGACGCTAGCTTAAAACATTTCATATATTATTATTGTATTAGGGGGCATCCATAAGGTACGTACGCAGTAAAATCGTCAATTTTGGACCCCCTCTCCCCCCTGTACCTTTTCAACACCCCCCCCCCTGAAATTCGCTAAACTCTAAACACTATAAAACCAAAATTAATCGATTAGTTGCTTAGGTTATTATATTCAAAATCTTATGTTATATAATTATATTAGACACTTTCAAGAAATATTTCAGCCTTAAAAGTGATTAAAAAGAAAAAAATCATTGAGAAAGATAGTCAAATTGCGTACGTACTCGCTGTCTTTGACATCCCCTCTCCCCCTGTACCCATGTGTACGTTTTTGCATACCCCCTCCCTCCCCTAGCTGCGTACGTACTTTATGGATGTCTCCTTAACGCTTAATAGGTGATATGAAAATTAAGGAAAACTCCACAGTCGTTATATATTTAGTGAAAAGTGAAAGATAAGGTATATTTTATTTATTTAATTATGTTAAATAAAAACATCTATGTAGGCCAAATTTAAAAAAATTGGATTCTAATCGTAAATAAAAAATCTTGTATTGTTTGAATCGGCAGTTATTAGTTATAGTTAGTTTGGAATCGTTTAAATCACACGAAATTAAATAAATAGACCTTCTCGTTTAAAAAAAACACACATTTTTTATCCAAAACATTAAGAACTTCTGACGGAATATATATACTTGTTTTATTCAAATTTATGGAAATTTATTACGGACTTGGAGTGGCACAAGACATATCAAGGGACATCTGTGAACTGTCATCCATGTCTATGGATGGAGTGTCAAAGAGTTGCTTTGAAGTGCTGGTGTTCGAAGTACAACTCAAATCAATCGAAGAAGTAGAACTCAAAGTCTTATCTTCATTGACTGACATTTGTAATGTTTGCGCAAGACAAACTAACGCCATCTCTAACATCTGAATGCACATAGCATCTTGCTTTTTTAAACCCAAAGCCTTATGAAAGTTTACAACTGCCTTCTCAAAGTCTCGCTTCATAAAATAACAGAGACCAATGGAGGCTATGGTCCCAGAGTTTCTTGGATTTAACAACAATGCTTTTTTAAAATACATCACAGCCTCGTCATACTGTTTTAACTTTCTCAATGTATGGCCAAGATTATTGTACAAAGGTTCTAAAGTTGCTGGTAGAGCATTTTCATCGGTTGTATCAATCATATTCAATGTGTCTAAAAGGTTCGCTTGTGCTCTATTGTAGTCTTTATTTTGGTAAGCCAGTGCTCCAAGTTCAATCTTAATGTGTGGATCATCTGGTGATACGAGCAACGCTTCCTGATAAAACTTATAAGCCAGATTGTAGTTATTAGATAAAAAGTACTCGAGGCCAAGGTACAAATAAGGGAGGTGAGAGCCAGGCATTACCTTTGACGCGCCGTAGTATGCTGATATTGCTTGATCGTGTTCACCTTTACTTGCGTAACTATGAGCAAATCCCAACCATGCGGGGCCAAATTTAATATCCAGTGTTGTTGATTTACTGAAATATTTTCTAGCTGTTTCACTTTTTCCAATGAGCAAATAGTACGATCCAACAGCATACCAAGAAACTGCGTTCTCAGGATAAGTATTTACAAGCATGTTTGCGATCTTGTACAGTTCATTCTTCATATCGAATTCAACTAAGCACGAAACAAACAACGGTAAACATGTATGATGTAGTGGATCTTTTTTAATCACACTTGATGCATATCGCAATGCGTCTTTGTACCTAGAATTGTTGAAACATCGTTGTGCCTTAGTAACTATGCACTCCAAATTTTCCTCTAATGGTGCAAGATATGTGGGCAGATTTTGATTGACTGGTTTCGCATACTTGTTTATATTACTTTCATACAGAAATGTCAAAAGATTTTCTTCTTCGGGACTGCACTGCTGGGAAAATGGAAGTGTTTTTAACAATTGGGTTTCTTCATTGGCAGATAATGCATGGTGAGAAATAAGACAATCAAAAGCTTCAAAACAATAAACATCATGTTGAAGAGCGTCTTTGTAGCATTTCACTGCGACATCATTATTTTCCAGAGCATCATAAACCTTTCCCTTAAGAAGAGTTAAAGCACTGTCAAGTTTGCTATTACTTTCAAAAAGTGAAAATACAGCGGAGCAGCTGCTTCTTCCACTAGGGGATTGCTGATTGTGGTTTGAATCTCTTTTATTCAATTTCAAATCTTTGACATCAGAATTTTCCAAAGTGTTCAACGCATTTGTGTAGTCCTTTTCTTCATAATAACATTTTGCTGCTAAATAACGAGCGGTTGGATGGTTTGAGACAAGATTTTTAGAATTCAGAAAGTTTGCGGCTCTCGAGTACTGTTTCGTTAAACATAAAGTATAAGCAAGTAGCAAACAATCAGAGATATTGTTGTAAGACAGTGAACAGATTTTGTCAGCCCAAAACAATGCTGTTGTATATAATTGATTATCAATGTACTGGCGTACGAGACTTCTCAATCGGTTTAGATCCAGTGTAGTTATATCTTCTTCTGTCATTTTGGTGTTGTTGTATGCTGGCTATATAAACAACTAATAATTGAGCTAAATGTGTTTAAAAGATTATATTCAGGTCTTTGAACGATTACTAAAAGAAGGAAATTAATAGAGTTCATTTGATCGACATAACTACAACAAAAGGTCTATGAAACAAAATATTGCGAACAAAAACTTTCCACATTTTTAGCAATCTGTCAAGCAAAATCAAAGATTGGGACCATTTTCATGATGACGTGCAAAACCTAAAATTCGAAAACGAGGCTAGTAATGATGCTTTACTATGGAACGCCCTTTACTGCCTTATTCTTAGCATTATCAATACATGATGTATTCAATCACTCACCTGATGTAAGAAAATATTTCATTACCGTAAATGACCGATTAAACGCCCTGGGCGTTTATTTTAACAAACGAATTTTACCCTAGGCGTTTATTCGGGAGGGGCGTTAGTAAGGGAGGGGCGTTAATAAACAAAGTCCATCAACAAAAGTAATATAATCGAGAAGATGTACGTCGACTACATGATATCAAGTTTCTCGTCATTCTCTTCATCGTCATCGAGGAGGTGGAATGGCTGGGTCGCAGCCTCCATATCTTCTTCATTAATGAAAGAAAAGAGATTGGTATCACCTATCTCCTCGTTTGTCATTACAGCTAGTTGTGCTTTTAACTTTTCTGCTTCTGCCTCACAAGTCGTACCCTCCTTAAAGCAATGTATTTGGTCATCTTCAGAGCCATTTGTTGGGAGATTTAGGACGCAAACTTTGAACGACTTGGCAATCATTTCTTTCGATAGATGTGACCACGATTCGAGAATCCACTGAACAATTTTCCGCCGTGGTGCTGCTTTGATATTTCCAGCTTCAGTAAATTTGTGTAAACCCTCTGCTAACCACTGGTCGAATTTTTCTGTAATGTAGGCCTTGAAAGGTTTATTCCAGCTAACATCGGGGGCTTGAATATGCTTTGTGCACCCCCCTGGAATGACAGCCATGTACCCTTTCGCAGATTGTAAGGCTTCTTTGACACTTTCCATTATGTGACATTGGAAAGAGTCCCATACTAATGTTACACCAAGTTACACATTCATCTATTAACATTGTTTGATGATGTGAGTACACCATGAGGTTATGTGATGGTTATATTATGTTATTAGAAACCGTTATTATGTTATATCTTTTAAAAGCGCGTCTTTATGTCTGTAGGTTGTGATATTATTGACTATTGTTTTATTTCATCATATTGAATTCGGTTATGCAAATAAATTACATATCGTTATGTAAAGTTTCTATTAATTATGTGGAGAAGGAACACTTTTGTTTATTTGCGGAGAGAAGAGTTTCTTCGTAGGTACCTTAAGGGAAAAAATTTTCGCGGAAGAAAAAAGTATCTAATCATTTTATTCGCGAACCTTCTCAAATCCACTTAATTCGTTTAAAATTTAAATATGAAGCAGTATATTTCAGCCCATTCTGAGCCTTACTTGCGGAAAAAGAGCTGAAGATAATTTCGCAATGTTAGCGCAAGAAGACCATAAAGCTGATCTCGTTCTACGCGTTGCTCTGTTGAGTAATAAACATATTAACTGTGAACACCAAACATTCACAAACATGGGTGACTAGAATACCAGACATCACATGAACTTTAAGATACCTTATTTGTACTAATTTTCGCGCGTTTGCGCAAAAATCTGAAATAGGCGCAAAAATTAGTACAGTTATTACGCACAAAGGGAGTATGCAAATAAGGTACAAATAAGGTAACTTTATGGGAATACATAATTTCTGTCAAATTGCATGTACATATTACATATTACAGTGTTAGTGGCATAACTCCATCAAGTAAAAATTCATCCCGCCATTTCCTCAGCAGTAATTCGGACAGTACCCTCCATTTCCACAGCAGTAATTGCAGACCTCGGTATGTTTAAAGTGACACTTGTTGGAAGGAGCAATGTCGAACCTCTAACCCCCCCCCCCCCCCCCGGACGTTATTCGGACCCCCCGCATATTAATATCTCAGTCTCACTTGTCAAGAATGAATAAGCAAATTTTGAATGAGACGTCTGATTTCAACTTTCATTCAAAGAATTTAGTGTCATTTTATCACTTTAAAAGGTTTTATCTTTTTTCCCGAGCGTTAGTCTATTGTTGTGTTTAGTAAACAAAAGGTTCTCATTCGATTAGTCTATTGAAATTTTTTTTAAAATTTTCCAACACCCCTAATTATTAAGATCCCCCGTTTATTCGGCACACAAGAGTAGGCAAAATGCTAATCAGTGCTTTCTAGGTATCGTGGTGTTTGTAATCTGATGTCTGTGATTCGGGTGATGATGGTGTTTAAACTTCAGGGCAATCAAGTACTGAACAACACCGAATGTATACATGTTTTTGCACGGAGAAGCTGAAGCATGGGAACAAATCTAAGGTTTTAGCTATTCTTTTTGGGAATAAATATGTTGCTCATAAATTCAGGGTTGAGGGAATTAATTGACTTCGATTACAAGGTCAATTAAATTTTGTTGGTGAAGTCTCTTTTCACCTGTAATATCCAATATTACTACTTGTACTATTACTTTATACAAGCAGATTTTTCCGTAAAAATATGCTTATAGCTATGTTTAAGTATATGGAAAGCAGGGGTAGAAACTATGCTTATATGCATATGCCGGGAATTTCCCTTGAAATGTAAATTATATACAATATTTTAAAATCTTTTTCTTGTATATTTTTTTAGCTTTGTTTTAAATTTACTCATACCTTCTGATCATTTAATATTGTCGCATTTCTTAATAAGCCCATTTTACCCTCTGAACAATCTACATTAAGCTTACTTCAAAACAAGGCATTTTTAAAAATTGGGAATTTTTGTTCATACGGTAGCTTTATGCTTAGCATTATGCTTAACTTTTTGCACTTTTTACCGTAATTATTCTTATAGCTGTCTTGCTTATAAAAAATAATTAGTGTATAAGGTCTACAAGGCTCGTTGTTCAATTTCCAATATATTAACCCCAAGTGTCACACTACTAACAGTAAAATAACGCAAGTCTCCTCGATCGTTTACACATTGAAAACCTCTATAGCCGTACCACACGTAGCCTCTTGTACACGTTTCACAATATTGCATCGGCTGCCGACATCTCAAAACCAGGCCCTACAACACATAAATGTAAGTGGGGAGGCTAAGTTACTGAGCACATATATTTAGTATCACCTGCCGCCCCACCATGATTGGGGTAAACGGGCCAGAAAATCTTTTAGCTTTTGACTCTCCTACATTGGCTTAAAATGGTTTGAAATTTGTTTTTTAAGCATCTATAAAGGCTTAATTGTCTGGAGCCTGAAAACGTAAACAAAATAAGGGCCTGAAAACGTAAACAAAAATGGCACAACTGAAAATGGCGAAACAAGTTCAGTTTATATAAATGCGTGATGGTTATAAAAATCATTATCATCTAAAAAAAATATGAATTTATTGGTTTTCCGAATGTTGCATTAAATTCATTGAATTTTTCCTTTGGTGATCTATATGAGTAACCATTTCTGTTTCCTAAAGTAAACGCTGACATATGTAAATAAGTTGAATGTCTTCTGTTGTTGCATCGGAATTTAACTGTCTGGAAGGAATGCTATTATTTATATAATCTGACAATACCCCGGTCATGTACATTAATATATGTTTTGATAGGGCGTCAAGTGGGATGGCCTCCAGAGCGAAACATTACTCTTTTTCACTCCTCCGGCAGTGTCCGGTTTATGGGAGCTGTTTAAAGTTGCATTTGTGAGATGTTCTTTCCGTGATATATTCAGGATGGTTCTTAGAATTTGTGGCTAGTTACCATCTATAACGTTTTCCAATCTTTTGGTTATAGTCCATGTGGATGGACCGTATACACTTTTTTTTATAATCATCATCATCATCATCATCATCCGTTTTTACGTGACTTTTTCCACTCAGAGTGGGTTGCACGGTTTCAAAAGATGATATTCCCCACAATTATGTAGGTTTAATCATCTGATGGTTTATTGTGGCAGATGTTTTTGCAGATGGATGCCCTTCCTAACGCCAACCCCATTAAAAGGGAAAAACAGTGGCGAGTTAACCCACGCAAGGTACCAACTTTGTATTTAGAAACTCCGTGTTAAAGAACCAGGTAAATTGGGTTCAGCTGTTCTAAATGTTTTGCTGATTCTAGTCTCGATTTGTTCTTATTCTGTTCTTATTACTCCATAAGTTGCATAATACATCTACAAAGAAAAAAAAACAAACACGTACAGGCCCAATTACACTGAAGAATATTCATGAAGAATAATACTAAATTTAGGTCGAACCTGTTATTCTTCCTATATCTTTGAATATTCTTCCGTAATGGGGTCTTACAGTTGCAAATGCACCGACATAATTATAAAATTAAGCCTTAGCCTTGTTCTTAGTTTGTTCTTAATTTTTAACCAATTTAAGCCTTAGTGTTCTTATAAAATTGTTCTTATAAAAAAAATTAAGTGTAGCAGGACGGATTCTACAACAGCTGGGTTTTTTTATACTCTCGGACATATTTGATGTATTTTTTTAGTTTTTTTACTCGGCGAAATGTTCGTTGTGAGAAACACTTTTCTTCTATAATATCATTTTAGTTCATAAAAAAGAAGGTCTACTTGTACTCATGTTCTTGTTTTTAAAATACTAAATACTTTCAAAATAAAACATTAGAAAGAGATCTTAAGTCATATCAATCGTTTGATATATTAAAGAAAGGATTATTACAGTCAAATTAATAGTTGAAAGCAATACATAAATATTATGCACTTACAAACGTTAATATACGCGGTTAGAATATTTAATTCACTCAATAAAGCTGAAACATCCTTCATTATGTTATTTTTAAAAGTAATTCTAAAGGCCGACCTCCACTTGCGACTTTTTTCGTACGACGCGACTATTTTCGAACGAAAAAAATCCGTCGATTTTCTTTTAGCAATCTCCACTGGCGCGAAATTTTTGTTTTTGTTTTTTGCCACAAGATGCAACACTGAAACTTCTTTTAAACCAAAAAAATATTTTAACAGTTTTGTACTGGAAAGAAAAACAAAAAAGAACACAAAAAATATATCGAATGAAGAAAAGGAGATTGGTCTGCTGAATTCTAGGTGTTGATGTTGATGTAGTAGCAGAATCTTCCAGAAATTCTTTACAGGATATATTGTATTGGAATGAGCTGAACTACTACAAGAATTTTGTTGTTGGAAAAACTTTTGTTGTTCTAAAAATTGTGCGATCAACTGGTTATAATTATACACAAAGACATCATGTTGCGTCGTGACGTCATGTTGCGTCGTACGAAAAAAGTCGCGAGAAGTTGAGAACGGTTTTAAAAGCGCGAATTTGTAAAGATCTTTTGCGAGCTTTGTTTTATACTCACTGGACCGTGTCATATTAGCATATGATGTAAGTAACTGTGCATAAGAGAAGTATATTTGTTTCGTACAACTTTCATTCAGGAATACCCTTACTTTGTAACGTAAACAAACCTAGTACTTCTACTGTTTGCAAATATTTGAGGATTCCAGTTTAAGTCGTTTTGGAAACGTTAAGCAAGATCTTGTTACTTTTAAATCATTTATTGATAATTCTTTGTTAATTAATTTGTTGTTAATTTGTCTTCATTGATATTTGAAAAAAAGTTTTAGTTTCACTATTAGTACAAATTAGGTTTTTGTTATCAGCAAACATAATAGACTTAAAATAAGGTAAGATTTAGAAATGTCATTAATATAAAATTGATCCTTGTACAGGCTATTCATCATAGGAAACATACCGAAATCTGTTAAAAGGTTAAGAAATCGCCAATGGTTTTTGTAAATTTTTCTCCACCATCGCAAACAAGCTGAAATCGAAAGCATTTCCGCTCAAGAATCTTGTTTGGGTTAGAACAAAAACAGAAATATTTTTCGACCAACATCAATTTGCCTTTAGGAATGTCACCGGTTGTGAGGTCTTGATGTAAGGGACTCAAGAGAAAATGTGCAGTAGGTCTCTTCCTGCATCTTTTCTCAGAAACACCGCATTCGTTATTGCCAAACCACTTGCCACTCGCCTAAAGGCTCGTTAAATATTTTGAAAAACGTAAAAAATATTTGCCATATTTTTCTCGTAACTCGCGATAACTACTACTTATCGACCACCATCAAATTGGCTCAATATTTTTTTTAATTACGCGCTTCACAATCGCAAGATATTTTACTTTATAGGAGATTTCAATATTAATTATCTTGATTATTACAACAATGCAGTTATTAAGAAATTTTATGATAACTTATCTCTGCATGGTGTTATACCATTGATTAAAAAAGCTACACGTGTGACAAAAAACACATCTACAGCGATAGATAATATATTTACTGCTTCTTTAATAAAACACTGCTAAAAGGAATTATAAAAACACCTATATCAGACTATTTCCCAATTTTTGTTGCATTTAAAAACAATTATAGTAAATATTTTAACACTTTGAAGACCTATTTAATGAAAAGAAAGTTCAACGAAAAATCAATAAGCAATTTTCGCGATGATCTTCGAATGGTTCTTTGCAATTTCCCCTCCTTTCGACATACTGATGTAAACACGTTATATAATGAATTTCATGATCTTATTATTTCATGTTACAACAAAAACCTTCCGCTAATTAAATATAATATAAAATCTAAGGATATATTATCACCGTGGATAACAAAAGGTATGAAAAGTCTTCCAAAAAGAAACAAAGATTGTACATCAAGTATCTCAAAAATAAAACAAACGATACGGAAAGAAAATACAAAGATTTCAAAAACTTATTTGAGAAACTACGAAAGAAAAGTAAACAAAATTACTACAAAAATCTAATAAACAGATATAATTGTGACAAAAGAAAGACATGGCAGGTGATGAAAGAAATTATTGGAAAAAAAAAAAATTTCAGACAGCCTTCCAAATACGTTAAACATTAACAACAAAAGAGTAACAAATAAAAAACAATTCGCCAACTATTTAAATAACTTTTTCACAACTATTGGAAAAATTCTTTCTAATAAAATTCCGAAAATTAGAACTGATTTTAATACATATATATTTAACGAGAGTGAATGGTACCATGTTAGATGATGACTTGACTTTTGAAGAGTTTGAAACTGCATATAAATCAAAGACAGTGGATGTGATGATGTAAATTGCAGTGTGTTAATTGACAGCTATGAAGAAGTAAAACATCCTCTTTATATTGTATTTAAGAGATCATTAACTGACGACATCTTTCCACATATGCTTAAAGTTGCGAGAGTTTGCCCTATTTGTAAATCCGGAGACAGCTTTTTCCTAGACAACTACCAATCCATCTCTATATAACCTTTTTTTCAAAGATATTAGAAAAAATTATATACAATCGTTTACACACCCACATCTGTCAAAATAACATATTTTCCCCAAGCAGTTTGGTTTTAAAAAGAACACTGCAACTGAACATGCTATTTTGCAATTAACAAAATTACACAATCCTTTTCAAAATATGAGTTTACTCTTGGCGTTTTTCTCGACCTCTCAAAGGCCTTTAACACAGTTGATCACAAAATACTGCTTTAAAAACTTGATAATTACGGTGTAAGGGGTAAATGTCTGGAATGGTTTCAAAGTTATTTAAGTAACAGATCACAAATAATTATGTGTGAAGAAAATAATAGCAATATTGTAAAATAACTTGTGGAGTGCCGCAGGGTTCTATATTAGGACCACTTTTATTTCTCGTCTATGTTAATGACTTCCATAAATCCTCTACGTTATTGTCACCTATTATGTTTGCAGACGATACCAATATATTTATTTCTGATAGAAACATATTTGGGCTGTTCTTAAAAATGAACAAGGAATTGGAAAATGTTTCTAATTGGTTCAACGCAAAAAACAAAGTATTCCCTTTTTCACCCTTCATCAAAGAGAAGTCTTATTCCTAAACAATTACCGATTCTAAAAATAAACGGCGTGATAATTCAGAGAGACTGTGTCACAAGGTTTTTGGGAGTTCTTATTGACGAGAATTTCACCTAAAAGCCAAACATTTGTTACATTTGTGAAAAGGTTTCTAAAAGCGTAGGTATTCTTTATAAAGCTAGGAGTTATTTGAACAAATGTTTATTAAAACAACTTTACTTCTCTTTTGTTCATAGTTACCTGATATACGGAAATATAGCATGGGGCAGTACGCATAAATCAAAACTAAGGTCTTTTTATCGTTGTCAGAAACATGCAGTAAGAACAATTTATTTCAAAAACAAATTAACACACTGGAAACCTTTGTTTAATTGATGCAAATATATTGGATATTTATCAAATAAACATTTATGTCGTTTTATACTTTATGTCCTCATGTAAATTTCATTTATCACCTGAAATTTTTAGTGACATTTTTAAATTTAAACCGAAAAACAAATACACTATGAGAACAGAAAAATTTTTCAAACCAAAATGTAAATCTAAAGTCGAAGAGTTTTGTATTTATTATCGTGGTCCGCATTTATGGAATAGTATTATTTTGGGGGAGAGTACTCTTACAAATGCAGAAAGTTTTGATGTTTTTAAGAAAAAAATGATTCTCTTTTGATTTCTCAAAATGCTGAACAAAACCTTTGAAGCATTAACACTTGTTTGATCTTTTATATGTTTTTAGCTTTTTGAATTGAAATTTCGCTTTCTTTGACAATCGCTTTATCTTTTCTCGTCATTTGCTTTTGTAAATTTGAATTCTGTTAATATTACACTATGATTGTAAAGATATAAGACTGTTCTCGACGATAAGACCAATCAAACGGTCTTCTACGAGTACCGCAGTTGTATGTACAAAATTTATATATGTATATGCAATTGGAAAATAAATTTAAAATAATAATAATAATAATAATGATAATAATAGAAGAATGTTACTGGATATCAAATCATACCCAGCCTCGTTTCAGCAGTGCGAACCACTGTTTATGGATTTTATTGGATTGATTTCAGACATTTCCCCATCAAAGGTAGATAAATATTTTGAAAAATGAAACTTTACGTTATTGTTTCCCGAAATTAGAAAAATATTTGTTGAACCGTGTTCACACAGTGTTTTTCGTCGTTTTTTTAGGTAAAGTAATTATTTTGAATTCTACGTGGTAATTCAGTAGCATGTTATGTTATGTTGGTTTGTTTTTAACGAGGCTTCCGGAATGCTAAAGCATTATCATAAAGACATCCACCCGAACGCCATTCCCATTACGCTATTGCCGGACAAAGCAACAATGCCTAAAACTAAGTTTATTTTGTACAATATAGAGAGAAGTCGTTATTAATAGTCATTTTTTAATGGTTGTATATTTTAAGCCATTTATTCTGTTGCATTTGTTCTTTATAAAACCTTTCTCTGTAGTCGAAACTATTTTCTGATACATCAGTTTTCTCCCTTTTCATCGCCAGCTCATTCATTTCATCTGAAAATCAGTCCCTGATTCATTCGATTTCGTGTCATGACATGCCTAGGTTTTGCCAAGGAATTGTTTGATTGATGTTATTTTGGTCTTGTTTGATAGGGTACAATTTTAAAAATTCTTTTAACCACAGTTATACAAACTAAAAATTTCCAGAAATTCGTCGGCAAAATCCATCGGCACACAAACCGGAAAAGAACCTGAGCCTGGAAAACGGTTGCTTATAAAGGCATATATTATATATATGTAGCGCCATCAATTATACGAAGTTCAATTTCGTAAGAAAACAAATATATGAAAGGTTAAGAAAGTAGCTAGGATTTTAAAAAAACAAGGCCTTTGCACGAAGTCCTAGTACTGTTTATGTTGAGAAAAACAAGGACCGACCTTTTACACATTTTTGTTGATAATTGGATTCCCGTCGCATGATAAGACAAGAACATATTCTTTTGACCGTGCGATCACTGGCATTTGTGAAGAGTTTTCGTACGATGGCCACTTATCAAAGATAATTCAAAAATAGAATGTTTTTAGAAAACAACCGACCAATCAACGATAAGAAATTCAGTTTTTGGAAACATAATCACTCTATCATAGCGATAATGTCTTTTATTGACTTTTTTTAGATCAACCAATATAAATATGTACAAGCGCGCCTTCTCAAGGATGATCACGGGAACAGCAAATTTGAATTGATATTTATACGTTTATTTATGCTAATTTCATATTTCGGAAGTATTAGAGCTATGCTTTGTGAAATAGTTTCACTTTCTAAGTGATGGCAACCATTATTTCAATAATCTCTCGCGTTCGAATCGCCGTGAGAGAGCTCTTCAGCCGAGCAGAATGGGGAAGATTTGTAGTGATAAAGGCATATTGTAAGCCATAGTTGTTAAGCTCTTATCGTGGCGGTGACGTTGTTGTGACGTCATTGGGAGATTAACGAGGCATCAATTCAATATTGAAGCAAGTACCGAGGCGAGTCACTTTTGTAGCATTTCATCTTGATTATATATATAGCATGCTTATAAATAGAATGTCAGAATGTATAGCAGCTGTTCTTCTAGAAATTCCTTTAATTGACTCGTATATCAAACCTAAAGAAATATTAAAGTCGTGAGAAGATAGTGCATGGTTATCTAATGCAGATATCGTTAGCATCCGAAAATTCCTTCTCGACATTGCTCAATAATATCCCATTTACGCGCCGGACATGAAAGGAAAATTTCGTTGTCAACATAGAAAAGAACTTACCTTATAACATGTTTCCGAAGTCAATAAGTAGATTTTTAGGTGTGGATAAGACGAAGATAATCTTGATAATGAAGGTACTTTTTAAACGCGTGACGTAACCGATTACTTCGTTTTGTAGTCGATATTTCGAACAGGGTAGGGCTAATATGACATCGTCACCAATAGATTTCTTTTTTATTAAAATTACGGCCAGATAAAAGGGCGAGTAGGAAATATAGTCGAATTGGGCGATTACATACAGGAGAAATTTCCTGTGCATGAAGATATTATTTTTCCTTTATAGACCACACGTGGCACGTGCTTCGTGAAACAAGAGTAGAGTTAAAAAATGACAATTTCAAAACACCCATGCGAGATTCAAATATCAGTTTTTTTCTTTCATAAGACTGGCTCTATTATATGAATATCAGTCCGCGGTAACAGAAAATTCACGACGTGTACATCCTAACCGCATCGGCGTGTACATCCTAACCGCCTGAAATTTCTTAAATTATATTTAGATTTGAGAAAGTCCTAATTTGGTCTTCTGTTGCTGTTTTAGAAAAAAAAATTTGTCATAAAATCACTTCTTTGTAAAAAGCTTTTAATACATGATGTTTGCGAGAATGCCATGTAGGGCTTATTCAAGAATACGGCGTGTTCATTGCAGATCAGAGATGCTTGTGAATCGGATTTATAAAATGCGTATGGTTTACAAGGAATTGTAACAGCTTGTGCGTGAATTAACATTCTCAAACGAGGATTACATCGACAACAAAAGATAGATTTTCATTCTTTGCATATCTTGTGTTGTTAATTGATTGAAGACAGGAGGCAATCCATTGATATCGCAACACTACTGTGTCAACAAAGTTTATATTGGCTTGAGCAATCAATAGTATCAACAGATTTGCTTAGTGTTAGTTACAGGGGCCTTCTAGACTCGTATCGGTTTACAATAGCAAGGTGGAAAGTTCAGTAAATGTTGCTGGTTTGATCGTTCATTAATTAAACGTTCATTTCGCTTGTAAGAGGATTCTCGTTAACGAGCTTTGTGCATCTTGAAGCGATGACAGGCCGGGAAAGCTCGTACGTGTTCGAGTACCGCATCGCTTTTCTCGGTGCAGCAAAAGTCGGTAAAACGGCGCTTATCGAGCAGATCGTGACGAAGACGTTTAATAGTGTGTACCAGCCGACTGTTTCCAACCATTTAACACACGTGGTCGAGTACGAAGACCATTTGTGCGTGTGTTTGCTGGTGGACACGGCCGGTTTGGAAGATTTTCCCGCCATGCGAAAACTGGCCGTCACCAAAGGTAACGCTTTTGTGGTGGTCTACGCCATCGATGATAGAAAGTCGTTTCTCAGGGCTCAACGGCTCATTGATGAAATCAAGTTCCTGAAGGGTCCTACGCGCGAAATACGCGTGGTGTTGGTGGGAAACAAGACGGACAGATCGAGGGAGGTGTTTTACAAGGAAGGTCTTCAGTACGCCACAAGTATTCACAACGGCAACGTGATCAGCACGTTTGTGGAATCCAGCGCAAAGAATCGCGAGAGCACGCTGGAGATTCTTTACAAAATCCTAAAGATGTTTTTGCCTCCAGTCACTCCCATTGAAGAGTACAAAGAGAAGAAAGACAAACGCTTTTACATGTGCCAACCTCCAAGTAGGCTGAGCAACAGGAAAACGTCGAAATCGCTGACGCTAAGGAAAACCCACGATTCGCCTTTGAAGAAAGAATTCAAGAAAGGTTACAGTGAATCGAATTTACTTGAACGACCCGTGAACTTCAAGCAACTCTCTCCGAAGCTTTTCGTTCGCAGTTTCAGAAAACGGTCGAAAAGTATACCGAATATAAAGGCGTTGCAGGGTGAGGAAGTAAAAGACGAAATAATAAGAGCACCGCGTTCGCTGACACCAAAATTGTTTAGAAAGAGAACGGAATCGCTGTCGCCACGAGGTAACGAAATTAGCCGACCTACTTTACTTTCTCATTCAATGACACTCAATCGATACGCTCAAAAAACCGATATAACTCCAAGTTTGGAGTCGATTAGCAGCGGCGATAGCGGACTGAGTGAGGGATCGAATAAAAGCGACCTCCCAGAATTGCTCCCCTTTAGACGGCCCTCGCTTCCCGGCCGTCGTCGCTCCATAAGCGAAAGAATGATGGGAATATTTAAGAGATCAAAGTCCGTCGCAAACGCCTGATTACCTTGCATGTTTATTTTTTCGTATGTATATATATATATATACATATATATATATATATCATTGAATACCAGCATGCAGATATTGAAGCGTGTCGCGTTTTAAAAATACTAATTTCAAGGTGCTTATGATTCTTTGCGTGCCTGCCTTAGAATTCCTAGCAACTTGTCATGCTCTCCTGCGGTTTGAAGAGCTTTCAACACCGCTGGTCACTCGAGTATATCTCATTGTTGACTAACCCGATAATACAATGCATCAATAGGTCCGATACCTCGGAAATAGGAAATATTGTTTTTCGTTCCGCGCTCACGCGGTGTCATTTCCGCGATCGTAAGTTCCTGAATTCGTTTTGGAGCCACTTAATCTTTCTTGATTCCAGTAATCTAATTATTTTAAAAACATTCGACATTCATTAGGGAGAAGCGCTTCAGACGTTTCTACCGCCTCGACATAAAGTACTCTCTCTAATTAGCGGACACCATTGGTGCAAAAAAATCTGTCCGCTAATTAGAGGTGTCCGCTTTTTAGAAAATTAACTATTTTTGGGCTATTTTTTGTCGTTGAGTCAAAAAATGATGTATTTTGAGGTTTTTAGGGAATAATGGATTATTGTAGACTCAGAAGAACAGTAAAAATAGGTTATTTTAAGACATACAAGCTTTTTTATAAAAACACAAGAAAAATATTTTTAAAATATTAAAAAACCTAGAAAAATATAAAAGTTAGTTTTTGTTTCAAATATCAACAAAATCGGCACGTGCCGATAAAAATATATACCTATATAGCTATACACTAACGTTTAAAAAAATTGGTTATGTTTGTTTGTTTCTTTTTATGCATTATTTTCTTCTCTAACTTAGTTCTCATTAAGTACAATGTTTTTCTTTCATTTTCATCTAATATGGTTATGTTTACAAGTTTATCTATAATTGATAATGCTTCTATATCGCTGATCTCTTTAATTCTTTAATTCTCTATGTTTCTAACTTTACCTCAAACCTCCATACAAGCCAAAGTTGTAGGGCTAACTGCGGAGGAGGATATGGGCTGGAAATTCCAGTAACATTTCGTTTTATGGGGCCTTGAAAAGCCTTAAAGTGGTCGATGAAGATAATAGAGAAATCGGAACTAAACGATTGTATTAATAAATGCTTAAAGTAAAATAAAGTAAGAAAAAAAAGTTAATAAACGAGAATTCTTTTTTCATATCAATGAAAATCTTTAAAACTTTGATAAATTTCTCGTGGTGTCCGCTAATTAGAAAAGAAAATTGGCCAAAAAAGCCATTTGGTGTAGAAAAAACTGTCCGCTAATTGGAGTGCCCGCTAATTGTTTGTCCGCTTTTTAGAAAGTTATTTATGAGGTTTTGACTAGGATTCGTCCGGTGTAATGAAATTTGTCCGTTAATTGGAGGTGTCCGCTTTTTGGAGTGTCCGTTAATTAGAGAGAATACTGTAGTTTTCTAACATATTTTTCCAACATCGTGGTATCAGTTTAAAAAGCTGATGTAGGGGGTAAACAAGGACATGTTCTGTACCAACAAAACTGTTGTTTGTGTAGGTTGAATCAGACCAACCCACCTTCTTGTGTGCAATGCCGGATTTTAATTGGAATAAAGGTTCATTTACTGCTCATTATCGCCATAATGGTAGACTGTGGATCGGACATTCAACAAGGTGAACGAAAATATGAAATCTTATTAGGTAGTTTTGTGTAAATTATTATTTTTTGTTGTTCTGGCGTCGTTCACGCATCATCTATGACGTTTAACGATGTATTGCGACAAACAAATTTCCGTTGCCAGGCAACGATTTCGTCGTTAATTTCCATCGTTTCCTTTCTCAGCAATATATTCGCATACTTCCAAAGTGACGTCATTTCATTGAAGCCACGTGTTCAACTGCTGCATCTTAAAATTCACCTCGAAGACCATTTTCTTACGAATTTCAACAATATGGAAAAATTCGCTTAATCCGTTGCTGGTAATTTTCCAGACAAAGGGTTTCGATTGCGCGGTTTAACTATTTTTACTTAGCGAAACAGTGTTTTGGCAGCAGCTTCATGTCAGCTAAGTAGGCATTCTTAAACACCGATAAAACAGTCAAATCTAACACATCGTTTTCCGCCTATCGTCAACGTGTGTGACGTCACAAGAGCGTTTGATACACATCTATTTGCAGAGTTATTTACGTCACAGATCGTTTGAACGGTGCCGACCATACAAACAATGAAACGGAGACGCCCAAAAAGTAAAAGGAAATTTGAATAGCAGGTTTATCGTATGTAACGTATGGAATGTTGGAATTTATTTTAAAATCAGACTAATGAATTCTTCACTTGGCATCGTTTAATGGTAGGTTCTTTAAAGCGGAATTTTTTATGTAAGTTTGAAAATTGATAACTTATTGCTTTAGTGATTGCAAAGTTTCGCTCAATCAGCATTCGAGTAAAAAACTCGATCTGTGTAAACCTACCATAATACGTACAACAATAGAATGATCTTTTAAAATCTGATTCGGTGATTTTTCTTTATGGTCGATTGAAAGGTTCACTTGTCACAATGTTCGAACGATCTTTAATCAGATTTTCCGATGATTGCACAACCAATTACCTTATTACTTTAATCGTATATTACTTTACTTTATCAATCCGGGGGTTGGGTTACTAGTATTACTAGCATATGTGGAAGTGGAAGCAGGATTGGAGTGTTCTAAAATCTGACTGTGTTCGTAGTGAACGTAGGCAAGGGTAATGAAACGTAAAATCTATAAGCATGCTTATTTATAATGTATATAATTTTTGTTTATTTAGCGAGCGGTTCACGTTTTCGAATATTTTATCAAACGTTATGAATGAATGGAGGTTATCGAAGAAGCAGTGACGTTCCTACATTGTTCAGCTTCCAAATGGTTCAACTTCATCTTTCACATTGCTTATGACATTATGTGGCTCTTCTCCGTCGTTATTGCTTTGTTTTAAAACCCTCTATTTCATTGTAGCTCAAAGTAGAATGTTCTACTATGTGGATCTAGGAGCGATGCTTGATGGAGATCACCGTTCTTGAAAACAAACACTACGGAAAAACATTTTGGATTTCGAAGGATCATGAAATCCAATCAAGAATTCTTTCATAACATTGCCGTTGCTTTGATGCATACAGGAACAGAATTACTGAGAAGTAATATCCAATTAGAGATTGGCAAGCTGTATCTGGCAAATTTCCCAAAACTATACTTAAAAACTTGTCGTTAGAGGAACCACTTGCATGAAAGATCGCTTTCAGATAATTTCAACAGCGTTGGATACGTTGTAAAACTTGAAACAACCGAGAGGTTGGCCAAAGTAAGCAAGTTAGTATATGAAAGAGAGATATTTGAAGCCGTGTTTAATGAGCTTGGTGTCGTCATTGACTTATTCAAATTCACTGTTGAAAAGAGCACTTTTTCTTAATGTTTTAATAGCCACAGTTACTGAAAAAAATCATCTTTTTAAACATATGTCAATGACTTATCAGTGGCTACCTACATATAAACTATTAAAAATAAAATTTTAATTTTCTTTAGTAAGTGGTTTTTAGAATGCATACATTCAATAATTACGTCACAACCCGATGGATGGGTCTGCTAATGAAATTTGTTACGGACCGTTACGGAAATTTGTTGATGGCGGGTGGTTCAGTTGCATTTTTTTACCAAGCACGAAATTTTAGCAAAAATATTAGCAATTCTAATAACTGGCAAAATCAATTTCAAGTACATTCTATTACGCAATAGGAAATTATCCTGCAAAGCTTAATTCTTTAACGTTAAGAAAGGTAGTGTGAAATTTGCTCGAGTCGCCGCGCCAATGCAGATTCCCCGAACGACGTGGTATTTCACAAGCCTTACTCCTCACTGGTTATCTGCGCCATGTCAAGTTATTTGTTCCAGTGCCGATCATAAAAACCATTAGTTGAATTAAAGTTGATATTCAGAGCCGCAAAAATATTTTAAAAAACCAACAAATTTTGACGGTTGCAAAAAGAGAAAATGCTGACTGAGTTGACCTACACTGACTGACGGTCTATTGTATTTTTCATTTTTGGTTCACGTTCTAGCAAACTTTTAAGTTGGATATAAATTATTCTTGGGATATTTTAAAAATTAAATCAACAAAGTGAAGAGAAAAAAACTCAAACTTTTTATAGTACTCTGAGTTTCATGTGTTAACACTCTTCAGCTATATATTCAAATGAAAAAATTGTTACAAAACATATTATCTAGAAACAAAATTCACAAGGGAGCGTAGAAAAAATTACAAATGCGTATAGGGACCTAATCTTTTGATTTATAATTGGCTAATAAAAATTTATTCGTATGACGACATTTTTATATCAATTCACTACGTTTGTTAAGAACGCTTAGTTTATCAGGGTAATTTTGAATTTTGTATTTTTCCTGTAAACACAGGGCACAGGCTCGTGCGTTGATGGAATAACTTTTTGCGTGCTTTATCACAGAGCATTTCAAAACAGACATTACCCTGTGGGTTTCCTTTAACTCCCACCCACTTCATCATTTCGTGAATTCGGACGCAAATTTCTTCTACATAATTTGCTTTTCTAATTTTTTTCCTGCTTCTGAAACATTTCCCTGAGAACCCATCACCAAAACAGCTGAGCGACATAACGAGCTCTTCGTAGAAATTGTTTCGCTGAGTAGAGATTTTAAATTATTATTAATTAATATTTTTTAAAAAGGTGTTTTTTTATTACTATTGTTCAAAATAGTACATTTTTACATATATAAATGAAAAATGGAGGCATTAAAAGATTAAATCGACCAAAAGATTAAGAAATTAGGTTTCTAAAAAGGTTTTAAGCCTCGATAAAAAAGATATTAGCCTCGTTTGAAAGGACGATGAAAATGAATGTTTGAGTTGGGTGCATTGTTAGGAGTTTGTATAAATGTTACGTGGAATATGATAAATTGGGAATTATGGGGGATATTCCCCGGGTAAAAAAACATAAAAACCAACAATAGGGATAATTTTGCATAACAACCGGTAATTTTCTATAACTAAATAATTTCTATTATTATTATTATTAGTTCAATATTTATACAGGTACAATCACTTCAGTATTTAAATATTTAAAACTAATTAAAACTGCTATCACAGTGTGACCTGTGACTGCTGTCACAGGAAATGTAACAAATATCGTCAGTTTTATTACTTTCACCGGTTATTCTACATAACAACCATTCTTTTTTGGATCGTGTAGATAGGCCTTAATGCGGTTCGAGGACAGTTCCTTCGACGGACATTTCCCCGAAGGACATTTCCTCGACGGACAGTCCCCCGACGGATAGTTCCAGACGGATAGTTCCAGACGGAAAATTCCTACACGGACATACTTTCCCAAAAAAATAAAATAAAATTTAAGTGAATGTAAGTAAATATTTATACAGGATTAACTATATAAAATACTGTTATCATAACAGGTCATGATTGTTAAAAAAACTAAAATGAGTATTAAAAACAAACTGTCCATACACAAATCAAGGCATTTCATCTCAATGGCAACTCATGTGATGTAGTTTTGGAACGGAAATTTCATGGTTAACCGTAACTTTCTTACCAAAAAGCTCTGAGTCAATTACCTCTCATTTGCGTCATATACTTAAAGCAGTGCGATGTTGAACATTTTGATCGAAATTCAAATAGTTTAGAATTAAATCGGAGACCGCGTAGCAAGGGGATGACCGAGGAGACCAGGGAAGAAGTGGGACTCTTTTTGCAAAACAAGTTGTTTTTGTTAATTTGAGAAGGGGCCAGTAATATATCAATTTCCCTACGAAATTTTCCGGTGTGAAGGAAATAAAGGCTAAATACAGCACCTCAACTCCCTTTGCTCCCCCCCTCCCACGCTAAAGACTATGTTAAAGTTATTGGAAAAAAATTGTATAAACGAGAATGAGTTTTTCCAAAAGTTTACTGAGGTTTGAAAGCAGAGATATGGACCGTGAGGTTCTAACTCTGCAAGAAAAATTGACTCGCTCCGTCTTTAATAAACGCACAAAAAAAGCAACTTTATAAACGTCGAGGTGACCACAACTCTTCGCTATTATTTTTGCCGGATTCTTAATATGGGCGATGTTTCAAAAGAAGGTAAACAAACCATTTTTAGGTATTTTGTTATAGCCAAAAACTAAAAAAATATAGCAAACGACAACTAAAATCGTTTTAATTTTTAGGTTAAGTTCTTAATACTATGGTATGATTTAGCAATCTAAATCTAAAATTGATCATTTATATACCCCTGAAGATCATGACATGACATCTGATACTATAATCAGTGATAGGCCTTTTTACCAATCTGCTTGTTTCTTGAAAGTGTTCTCTGCACACCACAATTCCGAGGCCTAAGCGTAGGGAAAATCAGTATGTGACTGACTCGTTAGTAACCAACTAACAATATACCATCTTCCTAAACCCCACTCCCTAATAAATACCTATTGTCATTGCATCCAAAGTTAACAACAGCTGGTAAATGAGCGTGAAATATATAAATGAATCTTTAAAGATTGAGGGACCCTTGAATGAAATGCTGTTATTACGCAATGACTTTAGTTTACATGATGACGATGTGCTTAACTTGATAATGCATTTTTGACCATGTCTCTTTGATGTAGTGCATTCGATTTTTGTAGATTGGCTTTCACTTGTGTTGGGTACAATATTCTCAAGTACCTTCCACACATATATAATAATGTACCTTTCACGTCTACGTTTGAGGGAATATAGTTTGAGGTTTTGTAAGGATTCCCAATAGTTTTTCCCTTGCTGCATGTTTATCTTCCAAATGAAGCTCTATTGGATCGATTCCAATCGTTGGATTTGACCCTTTTTGAAGGGAGACCAAAGCTGGCAGCAGTATTTGAGATGTGGGATTATTAGGGACTTCCATAAGGTTAGCATTATAAATTGATCTCTGCTGTAAAAGGAACGTAATACCCAAGCAGCTTTTATAGAGGCTTTTACCATAACGTAACAGAACAAACTTTTTGTCATTAAAGAACATGTTGTTCTGTTTAGCCCAATCGTATACTTTGTATATACAGATCATTTTGGTAGCTTATTAACATCTTCACTGTTATTTATTGATTTGAAGAGTCGGCTATCATCAGCAAAGAGTTTGACTGTTGAGAATTTAATGTCGTCATCAATGTCAATAACTAGCAAAAAGAGAAGATATGAATCACTAATATTATATATTATATATACTTCTTATATATATTTTTAAAACCTTGGCTTCATCATATATACTGATTTCAAAAACATCTGGTTTACATGATTACAGTTTAACTTTGATTGTTTGCGGGTATGCTGGTATGCGGGTCATGTAACATCTTTGACTTCATGGATATAAGCACCCATGCCCTTTATGCACCGCTGCCACGGAGTTTAAAATGCAAAGTTGGTATCTTGCGTGGGTTAACTCACCACTGTTTTTCCTCTTCCTGAGGTTGGCGTTAGGAAGGGCATCCAGCTGTAAAAAACATCTGCTCCAATGAATCATCAAATGATTAAACCTACAAAATTGTGGGGAATATCATCTGTTGAAACCTTGTCTAACCCATGCTAGCATGGAAAATAGACGTGAAAAATGTAGATGATGATGATGATGATGATGATGTTTGTACTTACCTTACCGCGACGAGAAATTATCTCGAATCCTCTTGATAACATTCTTCCAAACATGGTGGTTTTCCATCAGGCTTGGTAGGTCTTCTACACAACATCCAGCGTCATCTAAAAGCTGATCTATGTAGGTTCGTGCAGGCCTGCCTTGTTTAGATTTGCCATGTGTCGGTGTCCACAAGAGAACATCAGAGACTAGCTCATTTTTATTTCTCCATGAATGGCCTGCTAGTCTGAGCCTTCTTTCTCGAAGCACATAGCTTGTCCTTGGTAGCTTTCCATGTAGTTGCTGTATTGTAGGGTGCTTTTTCCAGCGCATATTGAGAACTGCCATAAGCATTCTGGTGTAAATTCAATCTAGTTTTTTCTCCTGTTTCTTAATCAGTGTCCAGGCAGATGAACCATATAAAAGAACTGATTCTACTACAGATCTGAAAAGATCACGCTTCAGATCATCAGGCAAATTTGATTTCCAGATGCTTGACAGTTTGCTAAGAGCAGCCCAACCTTTGGCAATTCTTATATCAATGTCTTTCTCTGTTGATTGGATGTGGCTTCCAAGGTATACAAAATCTTGAACCTCTTTGATATCACTCCCGTTTAATGATTTTATTTTACCGAATAGATTGATGCTAATGTATTCTGTCTTTTTGACATTGATGTATAACCCAATTTGACTGGTAGCTTTCTCAATGTGATGGAGTAATTTTTCTGCTTTTTCAATATCATCTGCTAAAAGAGCCAAGTCATCAGCATAGTCGATGTCTGTCATATGAGTTGCAGGATGTCTAGAGCTTTTTCTCTTTGTCAGAGTTATACCCAGATTATTGTTTTTATCCGCAGAGATTCTAAGTGCATAATCCAGACATATGAATAAATAGGGAGCTAGCGTGTCTCCTTGTAGAACTCCTGCTTCTATTTGAAATAAGTCTGTATCACCATCAGGGGAACGTACAATTGCTTTTGAGTTTTTATATAGCATAGATATGGCATCAACAATTTCTTGTGGAATACCATATGCCAGAAGAATACTTGAAAGTTTTTCCCGATGGATGGAGTCAAACGCTTTCGAGAAATCAATCAATAGCAACACAGCCTCAAGGTTCTTTGATTTAACACCTTCAAGTATATGTCTTACAGTTAATGTCTGTCCTACTGTGGAGCGGTTTGGGTGAAATCCATTTTGATTTTTACGCATCACTTTTTCCATCTGAGGTCGAATTCGGTGCAAGAGTAGTAAATTGTAGATTTTTGCTGATATTACTGCCAGCGTTATTCCTCTATAGTTATCTGTTTTGCTCAGATCCCCTTTCTTTGGGAATGGAAGGATACAGCCCACGGTCCATCTATCAATAGGTTTTCCATTGTACAAACCATTACAAAACTGAAGAAGTTCATCATTAAATGAACCTGTCCTCCAAACTTCACCAGGAATATCATCGAGTCCACAAGGTTTATTATTAGATATTTTCTTGAGTATATACAACTTCCAGTTCATTCATAGTAAAGTCTCCTGTTTTTATATTAAGCTCTTGATTAGATATTTGTTTCGTAGGTTGATGTAATATGTTTGGTGGGCTCCCAAGCAGCTTATAGAAATGGTCCTTCCATTTACTTATTCTATCATCTTGATCATTGACCTTTATTTTTGTCCTGTGACTTTTCTTTCTTCCACTAATTTCATTTACTACCTTCCAAGCAAGAGCCGACTGTTTGTTATCAGTTGCTCTTTTAATCTCATCAATTTTGGTTTGTAGGAATTTAGCTTGCTCTTTTTCATAAGTGAGGCGTAGTTCCTGTTTAGCCTTCTTTACAAGGATAATACCTTTTGTTGTTGAGCAGCAACACTTTTCAGTTGAATGCGTTTCTCTTCGATAGCTTCATTTTCCCACGGGTACTTTCTTTTTACTATGGGTTTCAATGGGATACATTCTTTAGCTGCATCTCGACAAGCTGTTTCAAAGTTCAAATAAAATTTGTTGTTGTCTTCATCAAGATTGTCAAATTGGAATGCACTGAATCGGTTTTTGAGTTCCAAACTAAATATGTCAGACAAATCTTTGTCTCTTCTCAAAATTGACTAGTCATATCTTGGAACTTTAGATCTTTTTACTTTGTTAGCTCTCGGGCTTAGTCGCACATTTGCTGCGACTATCCTGTGATCTGATCCAACACAGTCAAATGTATTGTACACCTCACAGTTAGTGGCTCCATTAATCCATTTTTTGTTCATCAAGATGAGATCAATTTGTGCTTTAATACCATTTGGATATTCAAAGCTCCACTTTTTTCCATTTTTCTTCTGAAACTTTGAGTTAAGAAACACCAGCTTTTGCTCAATCATCAATTCCAATAAAAGAAGGCTGTTTCTGCTTGTTGTAGTATGGAATGCGTGCTTGAAAGCTTTGTCTTGTCCAATTTTAACATTGAAGTCGCCAGCTATAAGTTTGATATTATGCGCTGGCACCATGCGAATGAGAGACGAAAGCTCCGTGTAGAACACGTTTATGTTCTCTTCATCACTGCAGTTTGTCGGACTATAACAGCATATGAGAGATGAACTTGGGTTTCCATCAAAGCTGGCTATGATTAATCTGTCAGATATCTTTTCAACACAAATCAAAGATTTCTGTGCTTAAGGACTGACTAACATACCAACACCACCAGTAGATGCATTCACACCATTTTTCCATGCAGAAGCTGTAACAAAGAGCCAGCCACTACCTACATAATTGTGCACTAGTGCACAAATCATCAGGATGGTATTGACGGTGTTCTTGGATGCAAACCACGTCTTGTTTTGTTTCAATAGCAGCATTGATACATTCATTAAGTTGACATTCAGATCTGTGTGTGCGTGTATTAAAAGTTGATATAATAGTTGATTTCCTACATTTGAATAAATGTTGTTGTTGTTGTCCAGTAGTTGATCTTTCGACTGCATACTGAACAGTAGCAGGACGCGCTCCTTGTTTACCCGCGCGACGAGCGAGGCGGTTTGAACGACGAGTTTTGAACATTGTCGTTTGAATTTTTCGTTGGCAAAAATAGCAACACACGAGTGCCAATTCTATGTGTATCCGCAGTAGTCTTTTTAAGACTAGTTGATGCCCGAAGCCACCACGTTCAATCTACCAGATATCCAGTCTTTCGGATTCTGCCAAAATAAACAACCACGACCAGCTGCCAACGCTTCACTGAACCCCAGCGAGGGAATGGATATTTTTAAAAGGTGCCATACACTTGCCTTTCGTCAGAGCTCCGTTTAGCCTCAACAGAGTTTCCAGTGATCACCCGTGATTAATACAATCACTTCAAGGAGTTTTGGTTTGAAGTTGACTGGAGAGGGAGAGGCTATTTGAGACGCATGAAAAATGTACTCTTTTCAAGCACGCCATCACTTCACCTATATCACCAAGTTTGTAAACTTATAAGTTATTATTTAATTATATTAAAATCAACCATTGATGTATGACCAGACACACACAAAGACATACAAACATCTTGACTGATCTCCTTCTGATTTTGACGTATAAGGATACCCACACAATGTTTTGATTATAGTGGTGAAGGCTTGTGTTAGACCATCCATTCTTTATGATAACTGTTGATAATGTAGAATCAACCAGTTTGAGCTAGGCTTGTTATGCAATGAATTTCGTTCACAAACTCAACTGTAACTTTGAATAAAAGATATGTCGGAACTGGGATTTGAACAATCACGGTTTGGTTTCGTGAGTGTTTGACCACTAGGTTACAGCACAACCTTTTATAAATATTAACTAAAGGTTAATAAACTTTTCTAGACCACAGAAGAGCCCTGTTATTACTAGAGGAATATTTGTTGAAGTTAAGGAACTCCGGGAATGTTCAGTTAAATGAATCGTTGGAAAGTGTTGTTAAAGCATTAAAGAACAAGCAATTTGCAGCTCTTGTAGGTGAGGTTGTTACTATTAATAAACTGAATCTCAGTGGTGTATCCTTTGTATTCTGTAAACAATGCCTATCATGTGATTGCAAACCTTACACATATAATATACTATTTATTCTATCAGTTGCATTTTGTATTTTTACCAGACATTCAGCAATACCATGCAGAAATCTTACAAGACTCTCGGTTCCATCCTCCGGGAGTTTCACGTGACAATGTTGTTTGAAAAAAGATGTTTCATGATGTTTTATTTAATACCATTGGTTGGAATTTTTTATCAAATAATGCTTGAATACTAGGTTGTTCAAAACGCTGTGAAAACTTTTATTTTCCACGAATTAGTTCGAATATTTCCAAGATGTTTTATAGAATATGTTTTTGAATTATATTTTTATCTTTGTAAACAAGTGTATAATAATTTTTAGAAAAACCCTCTTCTATCTACTTCTGTTTTTTCCTGTCTGTGCTGAGTTTCAATCTTCAATCCTTTATGTCCCAACAATGTCCTTCTCTCATGTCATGTAAAGTATGTGATACCAACATTGTAACAATCACTTAATTAGGCTTAAAGTCAACCTTGAACCAAAGATAACCGATCTTAATAATCTGATAATTTATCTTCAAATTCTCGCTCGCCTCTCTTTGTGGATTTGTTATGCCAACCACCTTCACAGGGTGAAAAAATGCAAAAATAGAGACAGAGATTCATTTAAACAAGTTCTTTCAATCAGATTATACATCCACAATCACGTTTTCATCTCCACTTTCAGCTTGTTCATCCTTCTCATCATGCTCTGCACCATCAAACGAATTCTCAGTGGATTGTGATGATTCAGCAGTATCTTCTGTAACATCATCATCCTCATCTTCCACCTCTACCTTTAAAGATAGCATCTCTTTGAGGAATTCATTCACCTCTTCTATGGTCTCTTCAAGGACATAAGGTGTTTCCATCGTTTGACGTAGGCGAGAGTGAAAGAACCTGAAAATTATCACGACAAATACGCTGTTATAGTTGTAAAAAATGAGCAAGAAGTCGGTCACATGCCACGAGAACCTTTTAAGTATTGCCCCACTGATATGCTGGCTGGAGCTACTATATGCAAAATTGTTAGGAATAAAAATATTTATAAAGTAAAAGGGCCGAAATTTATTGTGGAAAAAAGTAGAAATGTTTATAGCGGATTATGTTTAAAGAACAAAGTAAAGACAACGAGATCGAGATTTTCTCTTATTTTTGTCCCTGATTCTCCCAACCAGAGTTGCTACTTGAGGTCATTTCGACGGGTTATAGACGCATGCGACTTGATCCCGGATTAATGCGGGGTAATAGGGTACAACAACTAAAGCATGATTATTGGGAAAGATTGCGACCTTATATTCACTGTCAAATACAAAATAACTCTCTTCTCTATTTAAGTACCGTAAATGACCGATCTAACGCCCACTCCCGAACTGACGCCCCTCCCGAATAAACGCCCAGGATTAAAGTTAAATTTTTTAACTAACGCCCACTCCCAATTAAACGCCCATTCCCGAATAAACGCCCAGGTCCATAAAGAAAAATTAAAATAAACGCCCATGGGCTTTCATTTGATTCACAGCAAAATTAATACTACTTTCTTTAATCTTTAAAGTGTGGATATTTTGAAACAGTTTCACTAATTTTAAGCGTAAAATGTTCATACAAGTTACTCTTTCTATTCAATTCGCTAAACAACACATCTGCGATCTTCTTGCTCTTGGTGTAGCACAAGTACGTTCCAGGCACAACTAGTCCAACTTTTCTGTATCTTTTCCCAGTGACTCGAACTTCGACCATGTTTTGTGAGTTTGATTCTAAGAATTGCACCAATAACTTCGATAACTCTATCGGAACATGGCCTACTTCACTGTTCATCTTTGTCTCATCTTTTTTGTAAACACCGATGGCATGCTTGTCATGTTCTCTCGCTTCTTCTCGTTCGTCTTTGCGTCAAACAAGGATTTCTCTCTTTTCTGGAGTCCACTTTGCCTTATAGATATGATGTTCTCTCACAACAGATTCAAAGGAAACACGATAAATCATTACAAAACTTTCACAAGGAGCACTTCTCGCCATACTTACTTTATGGATAATTACGACCGTTTATTTTTAAATTAAAAAACATGACCAATGTGATTTTCAACACCTGATGACGATGAAGAGAATGACGAGAAACTTGATATCATGTAGTCGACGTACATCTTCTTGATTATATTACTTTTGTTGATAGACTTTGTTTATTAACGCCCCTTCCTTACTAACGCCCCTCCCAAATAAACGCCCAGGGTAAAATTTGTTTGTTAAAATAAACGCCCAGGGCGTTTAATCGGTCATTTACGGTAGTCCATCATTTCTTCTTTCAACAAATGTTTTATTGCTGAGTTAGCACTAAATAACAGTTTGACGTTTCTGTCATTTTTATCATAATACACCCGAATATTTTCTTTAAAATACTATGCCTGGGTTATACAAAATGGGATTGAAAGATTTAAAACTAGATTTAGAGTTTCAAAAGAAAATTCCTGTGCCATTTTAGGCAAATTTTACGCGTGCATATAAAAGGGGAACACCGATAGTCATTAGCTTTGTCTTGTCGTCATGACAACTGCAAAAATTGCGAACTTCTACGTAATATAGGTGTCGTATCCTCTCACCTGTTTACGTTTCTTTGATCAACAGTTATAAATGCTCATCCAAACACAATCGTTGCACTCATACATAGTTTATAGGATATCTCAAAACTCAAAGAATACAATCGCTTACTTTCTGTAAAAAATTAATTCCTTATATACGCCTACTACATGATGATAACTTGAACTACATACGTAATTAAATACGCTGCGAAGATATTCCTCAACAACAAATAGAAGCGCTGTTACCTTATCGACCCTGATTACGCCGGTCTTAGTAATACCACTACGTTGAAAAAACAACATTAATATATTAATGGTATCTACGTCACATGTATATGTAAAGTTTTCGACAGTTGGACCCCTGCATGCACAATAAGTGATCGACTTTTTAAACCAAATGCAGCTTGGGTCGTCGAAAGAAATCATCAGAAAAGAATTTAATTACGGTGCGGCCAAACCTCTGCATTGCCGAAGTGAGCGGAAAACCCGTTTATGGAAACCGTGTTTCAAACAAATTTAAAAACTTCTTATATCCATGAGTAATATTTTAGGTATTTGGGAAAACACTTAAAACAATTACTTTATCACTGTAAATTACCATATACCTTTATACATAGTTATTCCCAATAAAGAAGCACTTCTATTCCAAACTGACTCATCGAGGTCACGTACAAGACACTACTGGTCAGACATTTACAGAAAATAATACTTAAAAACTGCATCTCAGAGCTAAATTTGGTGTTAATGCATATGTAGGTCTTTTAATTTTTCGTAGTGATTGACTTCATACAGAACCTCCACCAACATATTCTCTAGAATATATAAAGTGTACAGAAGACTAGTTTTGCGTTCGTAAGTAATGTTCTGTGTCCAAATTTCAATCAAGATCAGCGATCTTCCGATGGTAATTCCATGGCCAAAGCATATTATATTCCCGCCATTTCAAATCCTTTGATAATTGTCTCAGAGCTATTTCTAAGGTGATCGTAAAGACCCATCAGCCATCTGGCGTGAATCGGTTTGATAATCGAATGCTTCAACGGCACATTCACGTTATAGACACTACTCCCACCATCGATTTAGTCGATGACTTGTTGCGCGTACCAACACTCGAATTTGCTCTTGAGAAACTCTTTAGCGTGATCATTGACGTTTACATCCAAAAGCTGGAAATGATCTGTCATATTATTAGGGACATGCACGCCATCACTCTCCTCGATTAACTTGGTGACTTGGCCTTTAAAGACATAAAAAATCAGCATCGCCTTTTGTTCTTCCGGTAATTCTAACTGAACCTTTCTTTTCTTGAGGTACGGAAAAGCACTCTTTCCAATTGCTCGATTACCTTGCTCCAATGGTTTGCAGGGCATGTGACAACAGTATTTCTGTTTCTGTGCAAACATAGGCGAAAGGTATTCTAAGAGATTTTCTGGAATTTTATGCCACGCTTGAAGTCCCTTTATTTTCCTTTGAAAATTTAGCTTTGTTAAGGCTAGAGCAATAAGGCTTTGTTAAGACTGGAGCAATAGGAATCTTTTCAGTAATAACCACACTCTCAGGTTTTAAATACAATTTTCCTTAGATTTAAAAAACGGGGGGGGGGGGGGGTGGGGGTGTTTCTCTCTAAATCTAATAAACGGGAGGAGGGATGAATCCAAGTGGCAATGTTTTCTTCTTTTGTCATTGGAAATTATGCTGGAAGTCGAGTTGAAGATGGCAAGAGAAAGATTCTTGAACGCTTTCAGAACATAATTGAAACTAACTACGAGTGAACGCCCAATTTATGACCAGGCAGTTTTGAACCTGCAGCCGATCATTAAGAAGAACGAAGAAGTTATTTGTATAGATTAGACTAAAACAATAATGAAAGAGGCTGAGTCAAATGAAAAGATCGTTTTAATATAAGTTTTCAATATAAATGAGTTTTAGAAAAGTATAAAATTTTGAAACATTGACAGAAGCTATTTTGCAAGTTATGTATCATGTATTATGTAAAATTACTAAGGCATCTACGCACTAAAAAAAAACCTTAAAATAGTTTTTATGCCAATGGGCCTTTCCCATAATTATAAAACCATGAATATACAACTACCAGAATCCTTTGCGTTAAATCTTTGAATAAAACAAATTTTAATTTGCAAACACATTAAATAGAATCATATTAATAGTTAAAATAATTTGTGCTTAGAAATGAATCTTTGTCGTTAGTAGTTCAATTTATTTAGAGGATTTAAAAGTTAAAACGCAAGGGATTCTGGGAGTTGTATTTACGAATTGACAATCATGGGAAGGGTAGCTTGTAAAACGAAATTAGAAAAAAAATATTTTCCCAAAAGTTTCGGCGTTATAAACTTTCGGAAAAGGCAAAAAATGGCACTTCTACGTCAGAAAGTTTGTCGCACCGAACTTCTGGGGATTAATGTACTGAATAGTTTTGAATCTTTAGCGCCTCAAAGTTTGAAAATACCCCTCTACGCTTTCTATATTTAGCAAATTTGAAGAAGCGCACAATAACTACAAAGTTATTCGGAAACAACCAAAAATGGCTTACTTGGGTGGAAAACTATAGGCATACAAAGAGTGATTATCTTTTTTATTTGCAGTTGTCTGCCGAAATTGTTTAGAGTTGTGTGTTTTTTCCATAATGTATGCATCAAAATTTGAAGTAAAGACACGTAGTTCCATTTGTGAAACCATAATATTTATATGAAGGACTGTTGTTGGTCCCACGTTACATAATGAGTTTTAGTGGTCGCTCTCCTTTTGAAATTTGGTCTCGTCGCATCCAATGAAAACCCAACGCCGTGTTGTTTATAAATATTATGTACACAAATTTCCCTATAAGATTCCCACGATAAAAAAGAACAACGAACGTCAATCGCTTTCCATCTTCCTATCGTGCTCCATCTGGTCTGTATTTTGTCTAAGTTGAATGTTCGCTTGCAATATGGCGTTCTCTTGACGTAACTTCTCCACTTGCTGACGCAGCACTTGATTCTCCACTAATATTCTCTCTTGCTCTTTAATGGTTTCCGCCATTCGATCGTTTTGCGCGCGCAATTTAATAATATGATCTAAAGCTTTCGATAGGACGCCTCCTTTACTAGTGCCCTGTTTCGATTGGTCCATTTGACAGTCTGGCACGACAGCGGCGAGTTTCATAATCCACGTGTTGATTTTATCCCTTCGACGTCTCTCAACTGAAAGGCGACACAAGTTAACTAGATAACGTTTCACTCGATAGAAACGCGCATACCTTCATTATGTGTGGCGCGGCGTCTTTCATCACGCGAAGATCGAGTCGTTTCAACCTTCCTAAACACATCAGTAGAAGGGGAGTATTGAAACTGCAACTTCACACTAAACATTTTGAAGTGTTCGATATTCGCCAGTTTCTTTCCAACAAATATACACACGGTTTTTTATAAGCATAGACTTGATTCGGCCAGGGTCAAGTATTCTTAACTTTTAACTCAAAATCAGGCTGAAATATACTTATTTATTCTACTTAAAATAAGTTGTATTCTTATTTTTTGTTCCATAAAAATTTCATTTACTTGTTTAGTTGTTCAAAAATGATATACTGAAGAACTTGTCACAATTTATAAATACATATCTTATTTTCTTCAATCAATTTTTGCAAATTCACTTATATTTCGCAAAATATTTCCCAACACAGTAGAATTCTCACCCTGGGCATATTCTTAGAATATTCTTAAAAAATTGGCCATTTGCACCCTGCTATTCTTACAAAAAAAGCGTGTACGCTAACATCACTGATCATATGTTTCTTACTTATGTTCAATAAAGTTGTTGTGTTTCGCATGAAGATTTAAAGTACTGGATTCAAGTGGATTTAGGTAGTAATAAGTCTAGCCGTACCCTAGTTACTGAGAGAGAGAATTGCAGTTACATCAAAGAAAAATTGCACACCTGAATTGAACGGTAACCGGTTGCTGATGCTCCTCAGCTGGCTCCACTGTGAACGTTCCATCTGCTAAACTGAAAATGTATTCACGAAGGTCCATTGACCTCATAGAAGGGTTGATACGACTTACGTGGTTAAGTTTTGCGACCTGGGCGCGATAATCCTGGGAGCGGCTGACCCTGTTACGGGAATGACATCCTGCGGAGACATCATCACATAGAACTGGCCTGAAAGGTTAGGACTGAAGTTAATAACCTGTTTTATTATAAATGAAACTTGACCCTTAGCCTTACCGAAAATTTCAAACTTTAAAAACCAACAATAACCTTACAAAAAGTAAGACAGAAAGGCTATTATAAAAGAAATTGTCAAGCTGTTGAGAGAGAGATTTAAGAATCACATATAATAAAGTTATATTTTTAATGCTAAGTAAGCATTATCATGAAGACCTCAACCAGGAATTTAAAGCCCTGTTTACACTACAAAAATGATCCCGGTTAATTGAACCCATTGTTGTTTACACTACACCGTGAATGTATACTAGTCTAAATGACAAAGCGGGTTGAACCCAAGTTCCTTTCGGTTTCGCATGCCCATCCTATATAACTCATTCAAGATGGCAGGCAATCAAAATGTTTTTGAGCTAGAGTTTTGTCAGAAAAGTTTCGATTCTCCATGTGCGATCACTGGATGACGACCTCTAGTTTGTGAGGTTGAGTAGACAGTATTTGAAATAAAGTCTGGTGAGTTTTTCTCAATCTCCATGAGTAAAAAGCTTCTTATACTTCTATTTATTATCAAGTGATATGCCTGAATAAAGATTTTTTCTTCCTTTTCGTAGATAAATCTGCATACCTCCGGATTGGTTTGCATCACTCGTTTGAACGGATGGGTAGTAGGTATACCGAGAGCCATCTTGGTTCGTTCCTTCCACCACGTGCGTCAGACCGCTACCATTGCCTTCATTTGCAGTGACAATCTGACCATCTCCCACAGTGTATAGATTACCTGTGTAGATGTATGTAATGTATAATCTATTATTGTGTGGATGGTTTACCATGTAGACAAAGGGTTCTTTCTAAAATACAGTTTTCCATTTTTCACATTATTACTAATTAACAGTATTAAATTATGACATTGCTAACAAAGAGAAATTTGTGATTTCATTATTTTCATTCAAAACAGCTTCTTCACATTATTTTAACAAATATTTCAGTTTTGCTTTGGATTTTGAAAAAACCAAAAAGAACGAAGGCTCAACTAAATTTCACTGATGCTAATGAAATAAAAAAGTGTAAATGCATGGACTGAAAAAGAAAATGATTCAAACAGTTGATTTTAAGAAAAAATATTTTGAAAAAAATGTGTGGAAATCACTCTTCAAAGCTACACATATTGCCTTAAACACATGCAAGCCTCCATGCTCTCTCTAATGCTACTTTCGCAAGACATTTCCATGAATGAAATTTAAAAACGCATACTTTGCGAGCTTGACTGCACAGAAGGGTTGTTTGAACCATCGTCAACAGCATGCACAACCACTTGAACGTTTCCCGACAGCTGCTCTGCATTGCTAGCAAATGGAGTGAATGAATCATTTGACGCTGTTCGCACAACTATAAAGTGGAATGAGAATTTTCAGTTAGAAAGGCAGTTGAAATCACTACTTGCCAATTATTTCAATTGATTTTTAGGGAAAATATTATTTTTGCATGCAAAAGTATATACAATCATCATCATCATCATCATGGAAGTTTAACATCCGTCTTCCCAATGCATGAGGTTTAAACGTTTTCATGATTTAAAGCCGAAACAAATTAGGGATGAATGTTGTGAAGAAAAATCTGAATAGAATTCAGACGCGATTAAATCTTTATGATAATAATTAAGGGAAACCAGACAAGAGGCAAATATATAATACGTATTTGGAAATTTTTGGACTGCATGATGTTACAATCTCCAGCTAAACCCAACATATTTCATAATGAAAATCACATGGAATATATAGATTTAGTGTAAAAATCTTTATCGCAGTATAACAGGTGAAAACAAGAATTTAAAGACAGTGCCTGATACTTCGAAAATTTTATAGAAAGTTAAATTTAGGCCAGATATTTAATTAGCAAAAAATAAATAAACTTAGAGCAAAAAAAGGCATGATTGTAAATATATTTATAAATTTTCAAAATGTCTGAATGTAATAAACATGTAATGCACGTTTTTTTGTAAAATGAGGTATAGAATAAAAAATATTACGATATGAGTGTGTTAGCCACATTTAAAAGTTAAAACTTCCAGAACACGGTAGTAGGTACCCGTACTAAAACACCTTTCATATCAGATACCTAAAACTTGACTTCTTACCAACGTCATTAGTAGATATTGAAGTTGATTTATGATCGTTGTCTAATTCATTTTTTATACTCGCAGTATCAAGCAAATCAAGTGAAGGAGATGGCGGGTTGGTATTATCATCCTCGAATAGAGTTGTCATTCGTCAAGTGTTCAAAATTCCACTTTTAAAAATTTAAATTATATCACATGGGATAGTTGGTTTATTTTGATTCGACTTTCTTGTACCGCGTGATAATAATCACATGATCATCTTCTCTTTCTGTCTACCTCAAGTCATGTGGGGTCGTCGAAGCACAAAATTATCAACGAAGCCGCTCCCTGAAAATATTGCGTGTCGTATTAAAATTGTCTTTTGTTTATTTTTTCACTTTTAAATTGTTTTTGTTTCAATACCGCGCATGCATATTATTCACACCCTCATTTTATAATTTGGTATTTTTAAAAAGAAAAAAAACTGTTAGGCACACAAATAAATGTAATATAGTAAACGATTTAAAGTTGTTGTTTTAAAGTGGTGTTTCAAAAGCAATAAAAGATGTTGCATTGTGGGTACAACTATGAGCGCCATTTTAATACTCTTACATTGAAAAAAGCGAAAGTGAAAGAGTAATCAGAGTAAAGTAAAATTCTCCAAAATGCCATCGATGATTTCAAAAGGAGAAGTAATTTTTGAGAAAACGGGTCAAGCTCCTTCTCCCTCAAAGGATTTTCATCAATTACTTGTAACTGATTCATTTGTTATTTGGAGAACATGGAAAATCTCATTTCGAAAAGAGCAGATCAATTCGTCGCCATCCCAACAAAAATTAACTTATGAAGATTTCCGTTACGACACAACTGTGTCGGCTGCCATTGGCCGTGTCTTCGGCGACACTGTAAAAAGATATGTCGAGTGTTTAGTAAATCAAGACTGGCTTTTGCGAATGAAGGACGAAATCTTGACAAAAATATTTTGTTACTTAGACCTGCAAGATATAGCGACACTCGGATGTGTATGCAGGCATTTTCGGACTATTTGTAACAGTAGCAAATTATGGGAACACATTTACCTGAAGCACTGCCCAACTATAACTGAAGATGAGACAGAGTTGGTTAATAAAATGGGCTGGAAACAAATGTTTTTCACAAATAAATTACAACTGCGTAAAGAAGCGTCTCGTTTACGAAATCAGAATAGCCACCAAAGTGACTTAGATGTTTTTGTTTGAAAGAACATTTGAATTTAAGTTATTTCGATAAAAAATGCGATAAGATCAAGTTAAAATTTCATCTGTTCAAATTACTATTTTGTTTAAATACATGTATAAATAACAGTTATGTCTCTATATTACAATATTAAAAAGTTTGTTAATAAGAAAATATTTTAGTTTTCTAACAATAGATTGCCTTTTCTTTTGCAGCATTGCGACGGGGGAACATTCCAGTTATATTGAAATGAGTATGCCAACTCTTCTTCTTTCTCGCACAATCGATTATGATTAATCAGCTGGTAATGCTTGGCATGCATGTCCTCAATGCTTTGCTTATGAGAAACGATATGTTTATTGTTACATCCTTTACTTTTGTATTCCGTGTCAAACCGAATGTCATGGATTCGATTCATTTTAACAGGTGCGAGCCAGACTCCTATAAAAGACATTAATTTAAATTACTAAATTGTTTGTTAATTACAGAGAAATTAATCTGCTTTTGACATAGTGGCCTCAAAAATTAAACCGTAAATTGTAGTAGGGTAAATCAAACCGTTTGACAATACACATCTTGTGGGAAGCAATTTTTGAGGATAGAAATGTTAATATCAATTTTTTTTTCTTCAAAAATTCATTTATTTGAGTCTTTTAATTATAAGTAGAATCTACACAAAAGGTAAAGAAAATTTTCAAATAATTCCTAGAAATGGCTTATGCTATGAACATTGTAAGAAATCCTAGAAAACCACAAAAACATATTTTAGAAATTAAATTTTGCATTTCTACAAACTTCCACTAAAATTAAGAATATTTGTCAACCTCTAAATTAAGGTTAATAAACGTTGTAAGGGAATGCCTTCAGTAACCAAGATAAAAACGCAATGGAAACACACCTAGAGAAACATCTTCGCTGTTATAAAGTTGCAACATATCAGGAACTTGCGTAATATAACTTAATAAATCTGAACTAATAATATAGCCACCACCCATTGCATATGGCAAATAATGATCTGATAAAATCCACTTTTCCTCTACCCAATTTCCACCACGTTTTACATTAGAATTTCCTCTAAAGAATCCCCAATAAACACGACTCAGTGACTTGCGTCTTTGCATTTCAGGAACAAGTATTCTCAGTTGTAAATATGAATCATCGTCAGCTTTCATAACAAAGGTTGTTTCCATGTGATCATTAATCCAAACAAAAGTTTTCAAAAGTTTCTCTGACAGTGCTCGATACGAATCGACCTGATCAGTTAAAAATAATAAATCGTTGTGGATTGTCTGTTCTGACCCTAAACCTGCAATTTTTTCTGAATCAAGGTCTTTAGTTCCTATAATGAACCTTGCTTCAATAGACAGGTCCTTGACAAAATCTCTCGACAACCAAGTTTCTCTAATAGCTGTTCTCCGCAAAATCCCATCGGGTGAAGACATGATTATAATAAAGAGAAAACAATGAAGGTTTGCATTGGCCAATGCCCTTTTTGGTGCATGTTTCAGAGATTTTTCATCCATCATACACCCAGGTTGACGTGAAAGGCGAATACTGAGAAATAAAATGATAATGTTTATCAGAAACAACGTATATAAAGTCCATTTGTTAGATAGAAACAGACGCATTTTTCTCGTGAAACTTGACATGACTCTATGATCGAACCTACGAGATCAACACAACATTATACCCATCTTGAAACGTGTTTTTACATTTTCTCATAAGAATTCTTTTCCGCATAAATTAAATGTTTTTTACTTGAAATCAAAAATAGTAGAAAAATTAGTTAAATATATCGACTATAATTAAAAATGTTAATTGAGAGAGAAGTGCAGGAATAGTGAAAAGGGTATAAAAATATAATTGATTACAAAAATAATCTTAAAACTTTTGAAATTACGATGTTTTATTGGTCAATATTCGCACTCTAACTAACCAATGGAAATATTTGTTTTTAAAATTGGCAGAAATTATGCGAATAAATGTCTACAGAACACTTAGAAGACTGACTAGGGTGAATACAGATTTTTAAAAGGAAAGCTGCATCTAACTACTTTGAGGGTTACGATAAAAAATCCTGCGACAGAAGATAAACATGTTTTAGTATTAAATTTTCTCTGATTTTCTATTAAAACCATTCAATGATGAAGAATAAATTATATTATATATTCTTAACCCCCCGGTAAAATAATCTCGGTTCATCCCTTTACCAACAGAAGACATGCGCGGCTGGTGTGTGTTCAAAAGTTTCTGAATGAGGTAGAAATGAAACTGGCTAGCTAAATTTTGAAGATATTTTGTATGAAAGAATAAATCAGCATTGCTTTGTTTACTCTTGTGTTTTATTGTGGTTTTGTTTGTAAAAACTTACTGGCTAGTTCAGTTGTCTGTCCCTTCTTAAAGGGGTTATATGGATTGTTATGAGTCGAATACACGATGAGAGAAAAGATATTTTCAGTGGGATGAGAGAGGGTGTGCTGACAAGTTCATCTAACATTCGTAGTATTCATACAATATCTCAGAATATGGAAAAGGAAAAACTAGAAAAGAAGTCGTTTAATCAACACGCTTTTGGTAATGATTTGTGAACTTTTATTTATTTTTGCTTTTTAGCTATGGACATTTCAGTCAGTGTCTTTACACTTTTTTGTAGATAAATTCTTAAAATGATACTTCGTGTCATTTGTTTATTAGTCTAACAACTTTAAAAGTCAGTATTTATTTTAATTTGCTGATTTTTCTTTTGACAGACTTGACAGATTTATTTTGTTAAGTGGCATGGCTGCTCGTCATTTTCAAATTTTGAACAAAATAACATTCCAACAATGCAGTGCTATGTAATAACATTTGCTTCAGTTTGCTTGTATCAATTCAATTATTTTTATTTTAGATACTGGATTTAGAACAGTTGATTTATTAAAGGTATATATATTTTCCTGATGAGATTATATGAAACTAAATTCATAAATATGGTTTAGCCTTCAAATAAAACTCGAAGTATTGTACCAGCATCAATTGGTTCTGCGCAAATGATTCATGCAATGCCACCGCTGCTTCCAAATTACATGACAAATTCTGGTCATTTAATTAATCCGGTACCCATAAACCATAGCAGTATAGTTAGGGGATCTCTGGGCACTGGTCAACATGCAGCTTTTCAAACACACATTCCTGTTGGTTCCACAATATCTTCTCGTTTGCCAGCTACGCAACGTTCTAATCTTCTTTCATTAAAACCAACAAGTCAGGTTAGCCTTAAAAGCTATTTTTGTAGCCATTTTATTTTATTGATGATGTTGCTATCATTGGCAATTCAATGTCAAATCATCCAGACCATGACACCCTTACCTCACCAATTTTTTTGAATTTTTTCCCAGAGATAGAGTGTAATAAAATTAGGAAATCTTGAAAATTTGCGCATCTAACTCCAAACGGGTCCAAAGTTATGCTATTTTTAATATTTCACAAAAACTGTATTTGTTACGTAAATCCACTATTTTGAATTCACACTTTCTTTAATATATAGAGTTTAAAAGATGTTTTAGCTCTAAGAATTTGCACAGACATGTTTTTTGGGACAAGAAAAACATTAACCCTCATAGATGAACTCTTTTCACAGGTTATTTACAAATTAAGATATTATTTACCGAGTTGCACATACATCTAAAATTCATGTGGCACTGTTGATTTTTTGTTTTTTTCTTTTGAACATACTTTAAGCCTTGTTCAGTCCTGTAATTTAATCAAATAATATAATAAGTAAAAAAGGTAGAAAAAGAAACATTTTGTAAAAGGTCATGTTAGCCATAAATATATAAATCAAACAGAACTATCAACAATGGCGAGGATCTTCCGGTAGTCTGCATCAGTAATTTGGTATGTTCTTCCTGTGGGTGTGGTTGGTGTTATAATTACACATATAGCACATATCCTCACATTCAAGCCAGTTAAATGTTATGCGTGGACCATGAGGGGGGGGATGAAGTTAACCTGTACATCTGCTAGCTCAGCATCAATATCTGTAACAGTTCCGACCAACCAAAACAAATTGTAAAAACATGTGACTTATATCGAGAATCTCATTTCAGTAATACCAACAGTAGTGGGTAAATAAAAATTGAATAGTCGACAAATTCACTTGTCACCTTATGTTCAATTTGGGGTGATGTTACAGGAATAAAGTGGTAAAATGGCTATCTTGTGTACCGGGTATTTGGAGATTACTTCTTATGTCGTGCTAGACTTCTTTGCTGATACCAAAAAAAATATTGGTGTCATTTGCTCCAGCCAAAGGGTGAGCATTTCAGTATCTGTATGTATTTGATTGTTGAGAGGCCTTTGCAAACTCCTCCTTCCTGCGTGGCATTTTACAGAGCCACCAATCCCATCACAGGGAGATTTGCCATGACTGGTGGCATAAAACACCCATTCAGCATCGATTCTAAAATCATTTTTGCGGTAACAAAGATTTCAAAGGTTTTTGTAATTTTTGTATTGGCTCCGCAATCCCAGCAGCAATCTCCTCTTCTTTTCCCAGCAGCTGGGGTTAGACGCCCAACTGGCAAACAAACCTGTAACTGGTAAACAAAACTTGTGTCGTCAATGTTGTCATCCGAAATAAAGTACAAAGACAAATGTTGAAGATTTCCGTCTGTGTCACGATAGTAAATAACTAGATAACCCTTTACTACCGGGACAATAATCACATCAGCGCATCATGAATTCCTTATTAGACGAATCGCATGCAACTTTATTGATTATGTCCTTGTAGGTAGCATTCCTAATGCTTTCTGATAGATTTCGTTACACTGTGCAGCATGTGCGGCAGCATGATTTTAATTATCTAACGTGTATACAACTATGTTGTATGTATTTGATATGTTCTCTGTTATTGTTCCAACAACTTTATCAGATTTTTCTCTGGCACTCGAAACATGGCTGTGTGTATGTCCCGTGTAAGTTGACAGGTGATATGCCCATTGTCTCAAGGCTAGTGTTGAGCTTTTTCCTTAGTGTTTCACACGCATCAAAGTCAGATTCATCTTTTTTGTCAATAATGTTCCTATCATTCGCCTTGTCCTAATTCGTATTCAGTTTGGTTTTTATAAACATGTCATACATTTTAATACATTGACAGCAGAGCGACTGACCAGGAACAACATTCAGCTCCTTTTCCTTTAGCTGTTTTGCGACAATGAGGGAAATTGTTTTTTTCACCTTTCACTTTACGTTGATGAGCACTAAGAACACTGCTGCATTTTTGGGGTTTTCTTTCATACATATACCCTTGTAAAAAATGATGAAAACATTGCTTGACTCTGTCCCAATAATTCAGATCTCCATATCTCAGGGTGTCTCTTGTTCATCTTCAGTTAACTCAGCTAACTTTTTTATTCCAACAGTTCTGCAAGAGTCAAGTTTATTGCATGGTGTATTTAGAGGTTTACCAAAACCACACTTTTCTGTCATGTGTATATTTGAATAAGCCTGATATGGTCTGAACACATTTGAAGCAAAATTGCAAGGACGAAATAAAGTTTTTTAACAAATAAAAGGCATGGGATGTACCAAATTTGCAAAAGCACTAGAAAATGCACCAGTTAGCCTATAAAACTAAAATACAAAAAAAATAATCAATTACAATTTGAAGCAACTTAAAATACTAATTTTAATTAATTTTTGATCGTTGTGCCTAGTGGAAAAGTTAATTTTTATAAATTGCTAAAATATTTATATAAATATTCCATATTTTTGAATCACTTTTATTGAAAAATATTTTTAAAATACCTCTTTTTGGTTACACACTGTATGTATTTTTTTTTTAGAAGGAAATACACAGGAGAGGCAGGGCCTATGACTCGATAGAGTCCTGTGTATTGGAAGTTTCACCTTTCTCTCCATTGCCATTAGGTAGGAAAGAAAGGATACCTGGAGCATCCTGCCTGGTGGGGAAAGCCAATGACATAAGCCACCAATAGCAGCAAGAGTGGTGGTATTTCACCAGGGTGTTGTGTTTAACCCAACTAACACCTAAAAATTAAAAATTGAACTTAACTTCAATTTCGGACTGAACAAGGCTTAGTATGTAGATTCATGTTCAAAACAAATCAACAGTGCCACATCATAAATTTTAGAGATATGTGCAACTCAGTAAAGAATATCTTAATTTGTAAATAATTTGAAAAGAGTTCATCTATCAGTGTTGTTAATGCTTTTGGATTCTTTGCCCCCACAAAACATGTCTGTGCAAATTCTTTGAGCTAAAACATCTTTTCAACTCTAAGAAAATGTAAATTCAAAATAATGGATTTACGTCACGAAATACAATTTTTGTGAAATATTAAAAATAGCATAACTTTGGACCCGTTTGGAGTGATGATCACATTTTCAGGATTTTCCAATTATAATGTGCTCACTGGTAAAAAAATTGGTGAGGTAAGGGTGTCAAAGTTCCAAAATTTTGGATGATTTGACTTAGAATTATCAATCAATCAAAAATGTTGTTGTTTTTCTTGAAATACGGTGAAAACAATTATTTTACTTTTATTTGCTTATTCATTTTATTTTCAACTTGAAAAATATATTTTATGTCTTACTCGCCAAAGTTTCGTAGTGCACACTTACTATCGTTTTACAAATCTAAAATGTTGAAGTGTTGACCACAAATATTCCCATGTGTAAAATCTCCTCATTAGAGTCTAATGAGATTTTTGTAAAGAAAAACATGATAGTGGCTTGAAGTGAGACGCAAATATTTAAAACTATGTGATTCTAACGGATGGAGAGTGTGATTGCTTTATAGTTTTAAAGATTAGAAATTATATACAGTAAGAATTTTTCATGTACAAATTATGTATTTAACAAATACATGGAATACGTGGAACTACCTTATTACACGAAATGTAAGCGGATACGTTTTTAACACACCAGGAAACGCGGAAAACCAAATTTGTAATGGTGTGGTAATTAATGCGGATTGAGGCCAGCGTTTAGGTCTGTATTAATTAAAACGATTGTCGGACAAAGAATTAAAACAGGTTTAACTTTACACTGTTTATTTGTTGTTCACGGGTTTGACGAAGAGATTCCTGTTGCCTTCCATCCATTTATTTTTACCTCTTGGCCTCTTAGAAGATGTTAAAAATGGTACATCTTTTTCATGACATTGGCATGAAGAGGTTTTAAGACAATTAGTCGCAAGATGAATTTATTGTGCTTTGAGAAGATAAAATACTATATTACTGGACAGTATGTGGATGATTCAAAAGACGTTCTAAAAGAATTTGTTTGTACCAAGACTCTTGATGATGATGAAGATGATAAGCTTGGCGACACCGAGGATGAAAACAGCGAAGAAGATGCTGAGATTGTGGAACAGCTTATAATATTTCATTACTAGTAGAGCTGGTGTAATGAATATTAACGACTAGATTTTTATTTTCTTTGTGTTGAAAACTAGTTTTTGAACACAAAGTTAAAATTAACACCGGTTAAAATAACGCTTGTCAGAAAGTCAGAAATTAAGGGGTGTTTTTATTAACGTGGATCGAAGCCCACCCGTTTACATTTCGTGTTACAAGGTATACAGCAAGCTTGTCATTCAAACATTTTTTTTAAAACTGAGGAAATATTTCCAGGAGTATATATAATAACCACATAAACTATTTTTATTTTATTAAGGCGTTGATATGCCACTGGTTAGAATACGCGATTAGCTAGTTATAAATATCTATTCTTTTGGTTTCCTTTTTCCAAATTGTGTTATTATTTTGTGAATATAAAAGTAGATTTTTCATGCAGGAGTTGGTGTGGTAAACAATATCAAAATTTTTTTTTTCGAGACACATTGATAATTAATGCACATAAATGAAACTGATTTGCATTGATGACATGTTATTGAATTATATTGTGGTTTTAGATTCAACTTCCTATTGGCAACCACATAACTGGTCTTTCGACAATCTTACCACCACACGTTGCCAGTCGCCCTGGCTCCACTGTGGTTGCGACCCATGGATTGCCAAGTGATCATCGACTTGAGAGCGGTTTAATTTCAGAACATGTTGGTGTTCGGGGTAACATGCAAGCGACCAGCCATCCAGCTACCATACAAGTTATTGCTTCTGGCACAGTGTCACTGCCACATATTCCAACATCATTTCTAAGTAAAGGCATGAATATTAGCAGTGCTACTGCTGGGATGCTAAAGATTAATGCAACAACTCATTCAAATCTCGCTGCTACTCCCTCGGCATCTGTACCTGCTTTTAAACTGGGAATAGGTAATGTTTTTTGTTTTTTTTTTAGAAAAGCAAAACTTCAACAAATTTAAAAACACATCAAAGAGTTGACGAAAAATAATAATCTATTTTATTTCAATAGATTTAATCTACCATAAAACATTAAATGAACTTTATATTGCTTGTTGCTTTGTTTCATTTCCTACCAGCATGACGCTTTCAATTTTTTACCATTTATAGATATATATATAAAACATTTATATATATATATATATATATATATATATATATATATATATATATATATATATATATATATATATATATATATATATATATATATATATATATATATATATATATATTAAAGAGTGAAAACAACTACGTGACACTTACAACTCTGAGTTTCATGTGTATGTTTCACAATCTTCAGGTAAAAACTAAAAAAAATTATTTCAAGATATGTAATTACATCACTTTAAATTATAAAAACGTTTTCAAAATTTTTTAGTTTTTACCTGAAGATTGTGAAACATACACATGAAACTCAGAGCTGTAAGCATCACGTAGTTGTTTTCACTCTTTAATATATATATATATATGCTCTGATCATATCATTGAGCACTCTTGGTGATCATATATTGTTCACTGATAATATAACATTTATATCTATTTACTTAATTTCAATTTCTAACATTGTCTTACAAGTTAAATATTGTGGAAATTTTTCAGGTAAAGAAGGTTATCCTGGATCGCCGAGCATTTTAATACCAACCGTCACATCTTCTGTCACCAGACCCACTATAAAAGTATGACCATTTCGAACTACATATTTCAATTTAGTTGAGAAAATCATTTAGTCAGAATCACAGTTAATATATAAATATATATAGATTATAGATTTTTGCTTTCTTATATTCATCAGCCGATAGTGCAATGGTAAGGCGTTCGGCTCTTAACCGAAAGGTTCTGGGTTTAAGACCATGCTATCACAAAGTTGTTTAGTAGCGGTTATAAATAAAAAAACACCATATTTCATCAAAAATAACCGTAGCACAAATGGGGGCAATTAAATACACTAAAACTCAGGGTCGAGTCTTCATAATAATGCTTAACTAGCGTTTTGGAAGCCTCGTTAAAAACAAAAAATACTATATGGTAAATATATGTTGTGTGAGACCATAACCTGTGGCCAATAGATTTCTGAATGTGATCTTAATGTTTGCAATTCTCTGGTTTCGTTTTCCTTCATGTCGTTTTATCATCTATATAGGACCTTCACGCAAATGTAATTCCGGCACCCTTTGGACGTTTCCCAACCGGACACGCCACTTTAGCCAATCACCATTCAACAACTATCACTCAAACTGTAAACTCCAGCTCGATCGCAAGTTCAGAATCACGGTGTGTTTTATTTTCTCGCTTACTGAATGAAGAGTTTTGTTGAGAAATGGTGTTTACCAATTGAAGAAAGTTGTGGGTTGACGAAAATAGGGCGAGGGGGGCAGATGTGTAAAATGGTCATTTAAGACATTATTAACAACAAGTAATAGTGGATTACAACAATATTTTTAAATGATTTCACTTCTCATTCTAAAGCCTTGTTTTCTTTAAATATAATTTATGAACCTGTTATGTCTTTAGACCACACCAAGTTGGATATCACCCTCTGAATACTGCATATGTTTTTCATGACATGGGTGAGAGTTGAGAGTGTGATTGCAACACTAACTATGAAGTATATTACATATAACAGGACATGTGTATTGATAGCAGTTTTATGATGTATATATTTGTATATATATTTGTAAATACTGAAGCATTTTGAACCTTTATAAATATTTTGAAATAAATAAATATAAGGCTCGTAATCAACAGAAAGTTTAATAAGTTTCAGTTTGCTCGTCCGACATGGTCGGGTGGAACTGTTTTGATCTGATGAATAATTCTCTTCAATGATAGATAGATAGATGGCTCTGATGCTGGTGCCGAAGAAGTTCTAGACAAAAATTTTCTATAATAATGCCAGGAGTCATGTGACTAATCATTAATTGAACTCCTGCCCAAAAGCTTTTTTAACTCATTAATTATATATTTTAGTTAATTTACATTGTTTTATGACTTCTGTAGGACATCCTGTAAGTTTGCACACCTTTCCACATCAACTTATACGGCCACCTGTCAGTTCTGTTGGTGCGACTGCTGTTCCGGTTTTTACATTGGACTCCCATCGGACGGCCATCCCGTTAGTCTCTGTGCCCATTGCAAAAAGTATGTACAATTCTTAAATTGAAGGTGCTTTAGCGTAGCTGAGAATCTGATTGCCAACCAGAATGTTGATGTTGATCCATGTTGGACACATCTGTCATCAACTCATTGCGTGATGCAACCTTAATCATATCTTTTGCAAATACATGCAATTATAGACACCAAAACTAAACTATGTCGACATTTCTTGAAAGATTGATACATTAAAGATATATATTTTTATTAACATTTTTACTTACTTGTTTATGTTTTAATGCGACATTAGTACAATAATGAGCTGGGCAACAAAAATCCCACTGACTGGACAAATACTGAGACACTTGGTTTTGTTTCGTGATAGCATTGATAGTTTATTTCTTACCTTACTATGGAGAAGTTTTATGTACCAACTCATTGCATCTAAGTATGATTTTCGTTCAGCTAATTTTGCAAGTGAGTCGTGCGAAGCGTCTCGAAGTGACAGCCTCACCATCCAAGGGAACTTCAACCTTCACAATATCTACCCAAACATCCAAGCTGCAAACCTTCCCTCCGTATTCACCACACCTGTGGTCACTATAGAGACAGCCGTACGCCCAAGTATTCTACGCAAAAGACCGGCAGACACTAATGTGATGTAAGTTCACATTTGACCTGCAACGTATTTTGCTTTTCAAATGTTCGCCTCATTTAGGTTTCCGGTGCATGTTACTGAGAAAGAAAGTGCTGCCGGGCCGGTCGTTAAGGAGATGGCTAATAACACTAGCGTGATGTTGCCAAACACAAGAATGCTCAGTCCACCAATACTAACGAGGTAGTTATTGATTAATTGTCTGTGGAAGAATTTTGAAGCGTTTTTTATTATTTTATTAGTAAATACTTTCACGGCGCAAATTTACAATTAAAAATATTTTTTTGACAAATGTTAAAAGATAAATGGCTTATTTCTGTGGCGAAAATTGATTAGTGTACTGCTGAAAACGATTCATAAAACATTCTGTTGAATCGGAGATTCACACATTTATTAATATTTTTGGCGATTATTTAAATTGTTTTTGTTTCTAAATATTCAGCGAAAAGCCAAGAGAACAAATGAACCATTCGATAATCAACTTGGCTGCCAATGAAATAGCGTCTACAATGTCTGTTACCATGACAACAAAAGAATCAGCTACCAAATTGAACTTGCTGACAACAGTTACGGAAGCTTCTCCCAAGAAAAAGCCACGAAAACAGTTAATGTAAGAGCATTTTATGTTATCTTGTGAAGTTAGAATGGACTTCATGTTTTCTGTTTTGTGTCATCGCAAAAACTAATATTGTTTAACAAGTGAGGTTTTTGGGGATAAAAATCCTTTGCTCTAACTAGCAACTGGAAATAGATGTGTCGACATGTTGTCTCTCTGTAGTATCACCACGGAGGATAAGTACGCAACAAAACCACAAGTCAACTCCTGTCCTACAGATGACGATGAGGAGTTTTTAAAGTCAAACGAGACAATGAAAGACATTACTCCCCCAAAAGGTAGCGCTGATTTGACGCATCTTGCGGATACAATCATCAGTCACAAAATGTTGTTCCCACCTTCCACCACTACTGTGGACGGTGGCATCAAATCTGGAGCTCCAATCAACGGACTGATTCCACCTGTTTCAGAGGCTCTACCAAGTGAGTTTTATTGATGGCTTCAATATCTTCTGTGGTCTATCCGACACCGCGGGTAAAGTGATGTCATAGTAATGGTTCTGAGATTAAGGCTAGGAGAGGGATGCTACTGAATTAGTATTTAACCTCCTGAATGTTTAGGTGATTCGGTGAAATGTTACCTGTTTCGGCGTCGACCCCAAGTGACGATTATTGCTGATTACAAAGTTAATTCCAAAGCAGCGCACAATCACTTCTATCGTGCCTCTGATATCAAAGTCAAAGGTACATAGTGATGAATATCTTGCCGCTCTGTAAATCTATTTATTGGCGGTCTTACGAAGTTGGAATGTTTTGTATATCTGTTGCGCTGTTTTATGAGAAACTCGGATGGTTGCCTGTAAATTCTGATTATGCAAAGTTAGGCCTGAAAAGATATATTTGAGATTTTCTCAAGAAACTAACTTGATTTCCCTGATGTTTTGCATGAAGAGGGCAACGAGTGTTGAAATTTGACGAAGATTCGTTTTTACCTAACAAAAAGCAATCTGCTTAACATGATAATCTTGTCTCTGATAATGATTTTATTTTTTTAATATATACAGTTGTTTCTATTTGTGTTGAAAGCGTCGGGCCAATCAGCTTGTTTCTTTAGTTCACTTATTTCCGTTTTATCTCAAAACACCAGACGTCTTTGTATAATCAACCAAATGTTCGTTTTCTGACAAGTTTAGTGCTCATAAATAGTTGTTGTATATCGGCTCATTCTATACATCCATCCTTGTAGAAGAAAAGTTGTCCGCCATTCAAGATCGTCTCGTGTCGAAGGGCTCTCTAGAAGCCGCGTCTGGGTGGAAGGTGCGCTACCTATCCAACGAACTCAACGCCCTGGTAGGTCAACCTAATGCCTGTGTTGCCGACGAAATCTTGACTCTCGTTTCTTTTAGATCTCGATCGAACAAGAGATCAACAGTGAATTGGTGGAATGGAGGGAGAAGATACCTCCACCGAACGACGAGTCTCCCACCAGCCTTCACAACTCCACGGGGCTTTCCGGTGAAGACGCCCAGTTGCGACAAGTGCATGAATTGGTGCAGGGTAGCTTGCAAAGATGTCGATACAGCATCGAGCTGTTAAGTGACAGCAAACAGACGCTTCTAAAGGTTTTTATTTGTTTTTGTTAACTTTAGGATGTTATTTTTCCCCTGAAATTCCCTAAAAGATTTTGTGTTTAGATATAAAATGCCCTTAAAGTAACACTTCTTGACAAAAATATTTTTATATCTTTATTGATCGTTGAGAGATTAGTAAATGTAAACATGCTTTCGGGACTCAATAAGCGAGATGTCAATACTTGTCTATATATCAAATTGTTTTTCGCAATATTATCCGCACGGAGTGCCGTAAAGAAAGCAGACCCGTCTCATTTGTTCCTCAACACTCTTGGTGTGTCATGTTTCATGTTTTTCTTTATGTTTCAGTTACTGGAGCACAAGTCGAAAGCACTGGACATCATGAAGAAGTATAAACAAAAACCGCGTTTAAAAAAGAAAGGGACCGTGTGACCACACTTTGTACATAGCATTATTTCATAGACACAAGTCACGTGACTGTACATACATCTGTACGTGGGCATGTAATAATAAAACAAAAAAGGGGTTTAATAGGACGGCCCGAAACAACGACCATGAGGTATCAATGGTCAATCATTTTAGGGAAACTTGTTTCAGAGAATACTTAAAAAACCTACATCTCAACAGCTATTAACATTTTCGTTTCTATTGCGTTTAAAAATGCGAAGCATTGAGATGGAATGCAGGTAGAATTCTCTATTGAACACCCGGTGTGATTGTTTGTGTGGGGGGGAGACGAGGGGATCTGTTTCCGTGAAAGCAGCAATGGTCGCACAGAAGCGTAAAAAATCTATGCTATATGCATCTACCGTATTTCCTCTTATTAGCGCCCCCGGCGCTTATTTAAAAACTGACTCAAAAAGGGCGGCGCTTATAAAATAATTTTCAAAATAGTATAGAACAGGGGTTCTTAACCAGGGGTACGTGTACCCCTTAGGGGTACGAAGCACCAAAGCAGGGGGTACGACATGCAGTGTGAAATTATAGGCTATTTAGGCATATTTGCCAAGAATTCGTAACAAGTCACTTTGATATATGTCTAGTCTAGAACGGGTTGGTTTTGCACTATTATGATGTCATAGTGCAGCCTACAGATGGATGAGCTAACCGACGTCAGTTGCTGTATTCGGTCGTTAGTGTTTGTGCGGTACGTGAAAGAGAAAGAAGTAGTGGAAGAATTCTTATTTTGCTCTGTTTTGAATTCCAGTTCAGTTGATATTTAAGAGTTGTAGCTAAGGTATAAATAATTGTCTTTTAAAATTTAGAAAGAAACAGTCATGTCTAAAAAACGTAAGTGAAATGAAGACTATGTGAAATATGGGTTCACTTGCATGACGGAAAAAGATGGAACTGAGAGACCGCAGTGCATATTATGCAGCAAAGTATTTGCAAATGCAAATCTCAAACATTCAAGGCTTTCTGAGCATTTCAATAATCAACATGGGGGTGAAAAGTCAGGAAATAATTTAAATACTTTGAAGATCAAAAGGGCACGTTTTCATCAGAGTGGTACCTTACCAAAGCATGGATTTTTACCGATTGAAAAGCCATTGTTGCTAACATCTTATAAAGTTGCATTTCTGTGTGCCAAAAATAATAAGCCACATACAGTAGCAGAAGCGTTAGTAAAACCATGCGCGATGGAAATGGCAAAAACAGTATTGGGGACTGAAGCAAAAAAAAAACTAAGTTTAGTGCCATTGTCAAATGACATCATCGGTTCCAGGATTCGTGATATGAGCGAAGATATTTTGCAGCAGGTGATTGCCGATATCAAATCCAGTCCTATCAAAGTGAGTCTACAGTTGGATGAGTCAACAGACGTCAGTAGCTGTAGTCAGTTATTAGTGTTTGTGCGGTATGTAAAAGAGAAAGAAGTAGTGGAAGAATTTTTATTTTCTGAACCATTGACAACCACCACAAAGGCAATTGACGTATTCAATATCGTCAAGAAATTCTTTTTGAATCATGAAATGACTCTTGACATGTGCGGTTCACTTTGCACCGATGGTGCACCTGCCATGCTTGGAAACAAATCAGGCTTCGCTGCCCTTGTGAAAAAGGAGGTATCTCACGTCAAAGTCACACACTGTATGTTACATCGGCATGCACTTGCAGCCAAGTCATTACCAGAACAACTTAAAAATGTGTTATCAATTGCTGTGAGTGCAGTCAACTACATCAGAGGAAATGCCTCGAATCATCGTCTGTTTAAAGTTTTTTGTGACGAAGTTGCAGCTAAACACAACGTACTTCTTTACCACACCGAGGTGCGGTGGCTTTCCCATGGCCGAGTGCTTACTCGTATTTTCGAACTGCACAAAGAAATCGAGCTGTTTCTTGGACAGAAGGGTTGTAGCATAGTAGAGCACTTTGAAAATGAGAATTTCATTTTGTCCCTGGCTTACTTGGCAGATATATTCAGCCACTTAAACGACTTGAACGCCTCCATCCAGGGTACAGGGATAAACATGATCACTGCCAGAGAAAAGGTACATGCCTTTACTAACAAACTGTCAATCTGGAAACATCGCATTACCTGTGGAAACTATGCCAATTTTCCAAATCTTGATAAAGTTTCCAATTCAACAAATCCATTTCCGGAACATTTTGTGACTGAAATACAAGAACACTTGCAGGGGCTCGGACAGTCTTTCCAGGGATACTTTCATCACGGAGAGGTGTCTGTTTCTCAGGGATGGATGCAAGACCCATTTATTTTCAACCTACATTCTATGGATGATAATGACCAAATGAAAGACGATCTTATTGAGATGAAAGCTAGTAGTAAAATCAAAATGGAGTTTGATTCAATGCAGTTGGATGCCTTCTGGTGTGCACAACTCAACACATTTCCCCAGTTAGCAAAAAAAGCTTTAGAAATCCTTGTGCCTTTTGCGACAACCTACCTATGTGAAACTGGGTTCTCAACTCTCGTAAACATCAAAACTAAGCAGAGGAATCGTTTGGATCCAAGAGATGATATGCGTGTGTCTATCTCAAAGAAAGAACCTCGTTTCAACATGATCATTGACGAAAAGCAGCAACAAAAAAGCCATTAGTAAATTGAACTTACAAGAATGTTTTAATGCATGCATCCAACACGTAAGTTATAAAAACACTGAGTTTAATTCCTATTAGTACAATTTTATTTATTATTTCGGCCATTGTAGACAGGGGGTACGAGAAAACTTCATGAAAACTCAAAGGGTACGAGCGCTAAAAAGGTTAAGAAACACTGGTATAGAAATAAATTTTATTTAATGGAATTTTCTCGCTCTTCAAAAACAATAAAACAAAAGAATCAGTAATGCTTTTTATATTACAAAATGTCAATAAAATCATCAGAGATATCCACCAAAAGAATTTCTTCAATATTTTCATCAGCGTTCTCAAAGACAAGACGCAAAACTGGTGTCCCTGTAAGCACTGAAGTCTAACATTGTAGAACACAACCATGTGGTGTTTGCTTTGTTCTCGTGAAAATTATCTTTTTGTTCTTTTCAATGCTGTCAATGTGATGTATTGTAAAGCATTTTGCTGCCTATTTACGTCAGCCACAGTAACATTTCATTGATAGTTGATCAGTAGATCGTATGTTTCTCTGGACCTCAGGTCAAATCTATCGCACGTTGATCTGGAGTTGCTCTATCGTGGAAACAGCAAAACGTTAAGGTTAGGCGGTCGCCAGACAATAGGGCATATAGTTATATAATTTTTTACATGCTGCTTCCTTGTTGCAAAGTCCTGCAATAAATTGAAAGGCAAGAACTATCTTTCTTCAAGGAGATGTAGGCAGCAAAACGTCAGACCGCGTGGATTTTGAGGAACGTACCTGTGGTTTTGGAGTGTTTTATAACTGGCTCGACTAATTCATTGGAAAAAATCTACGTTAATGTCCATTGGCGATTGTAAATCTTGAGGAGCAATGAGTGAAGGTCCCACCTTGTTAATAATGTTCTCAGTATCACCAGGGCTCTTCTGAGTCCTCTTCGACCATTTCACGGACTTGTGTTTCGAATGGAAAACAGCTATCCGGGTCATCTTCCTTCGTTTCATTGTCATCCAAATCAGGTGTAAATGTTTTATAGCGATCTGTACCAGACAGAACTGGTTGAGCGGATCATCGTCTGCCATATCAGACTCGATTACTGCAATGTTTCTCGCGAACAGAACATTCACCTAAATATGATGCAGATTTGTTTATTCAACTTTCTTAGCTAGATTTTCATACACATATAAAAAATCATTTCCAACCATAAAAGTAACAATTAAAAACAAAAGTCTAAAAAACCCTTGGATGACAAAAGCCTCAAACAAATTTTTTAAAAAACTTCACTGAACAGAAAAAAAACGCAGTTTTCAGTTCATTCATTACATGATATTGGCTTACTATGCTAAATTGTATCGGCATTTATCGCCTGTCAGCTTATCGATTATATGTAATAAACCTCGAGGCAATCCCGGTGTAAACCGTTAATAATGACTCCTCGCGTCATAATTTACTAGTAAATAATAACTCCCCTTGTAAAATAAGTACTCCCCTAATAAATAATGGTTTAATAGTTTTTTCACTAATAAGTTATATTCTTAAAATATGCTAAAACGAAAAAAACCTTTTTTTAAGGTTTCGACGTTTCGAACACTGTATTTAATTTATTCCTTTTACTTTGAATGTTTGATTTTAACAAGTTGTGTGTTTTTTACTACAACGGAATTTAAATTTACACAATATGGCAAATCACGTTGAGTTAAAAAGTATCGAACTATATTTTAGAGAAAAGATTTTTCCTGAAGAAATATTGTGGGTAAAAAAGTGAATTTTCGAAGAACAAATTTTCTGTTGTATACAGTCAGTTTTTGTATACACGTATTTTTTTTGACAAGAAACCCGTTTATAAGAAACTAGATCTAGATGCTCTCAAATATTTAAGAAACTGTAGTACTACAAAAAAATATTTCCTAAGAAACCTTTGTCTGGTTCTCAATAGCGTCGTAAACATGCTAACTTGAAATCGAACACTTATACTTTTATCATTTTATTTTCAGGCAAGACCAACCAACCAACCAATTTTATGATTTAAGAAACTTTTGATACTTAACCACTCCCACAATTAAGAAACTGCAACTACTGGTTATTTTATTTTACTAGTAAATAATGACTGGGGAGTACAAATTTACGGGAGTCCTTATTTACTGTGACACCGGCACACTCTTTTGATACACGGGGGATGGCGCGCGTGGTCTAGTGGTCGAAACTTATGTTTCTGGCCGCAACGGCCCAGGTTCGATTCTCGCTAGATACAAAAAAATTGTTCAAAACGAGAATTACTTGAGCGCGCGGCACCTTTGGAAAGTGCCTGAAAACTTTACCACGGGTTAACAAAGCCTTATGAGGGAAATTTGGTAGACTAATGGTCGAATGGACCACAGGACTTCCAGGATAACAGTGTATATATATTATGTATAATCTTGTATATATTATTACGTCTGAGGAATTTACCTGTTATAAAAATTTGAGAATGATAATATTGATACTACGCGCCCCAAAAAAATATTTCAAACAGATAGTACTAGTGTTATATATTCGGCGAAGTCTCTGAGTGCGGTGAAATAAATAAATTATATTTCTGTTTTAGTTAGAATCGGTTGTCATGGATATAACAACTCGCGAATTTCACATGTATATAGATGCACGAATAAAAAAAACGGAGTTGAAATTTAGTTTGATGTAAGTGCATATTTATTTATGTGTATAAATATTTGCCAAGTAATTTTTTAACGACATTCAATGATGAAGCGCGCATTGAAGCATGTCCCATTCGTTAATCACAAGCTTGGTAAAGAAACAACAAAACGAGCCGAAAAAAGAGCGCGGAATACGTTTTTACGAGTAACAACTCTGTTTCCAATTTTGCATGAATTTGTTGTAGAGAACGTGGAACCACTATACCTCAATGAAGTCGCCTCGGATCAGCCTTGGGTATATATTATTTTATATTTTTATTTTTTAGTTTGTGAGTCCGGGAATCGATTTTGACTCATTTTCGGTTACACGTTTATGAAGGAGTAATCAAATGCCTCATCATAACTGTAGTATTCGTTGTTTCAGAATATGATTGGAAATTGGAGGTAAAATAATCAAAATTAAAAGCGAGTAACTTCAACAACCGTCTCGGATATGTTCCAAATATGAATCGCACAATAAGAAGCATCATATAATAAACTAAATACAGTACAATCCCGATAACTCGAACCTCAAGGAACCGAGTAAAATAGTTTGAGATAACGAATGTTCGAGTTATCGGGAGTTTTTATAAGAAACTATTAGGAAAGGGGAATGGAAAAGCAGTTCGCGAGTTCGACTTAAAGGGGGTTCGAGTTAGTTATCGGGATTGTACAAGACCTCGAGCCGGAGTATTAGTGTATTTAATTGCTCCTATTTTTGCTACGGTTATTTTTGATGAAATACGGCGTTTCTTATTTATAACCACTCACTAAACAACTTTGTGATAGCATGGTCTCGAACCCAGAATCTTTGGGTTAAGATCCGAACGCCATTACCATTGCGCTATCGCTGGATAAATCGTCTCAGCATTTTGGTATTACAGTAGACTCTCGATATAACGAACCCCCGATATAACGAACCCCCGATATAACGAACCCCCGATATAACGAACCCCCGATATAACGAACCCCCGATATAACGAACCCCCGATATAACGAACCCCCGATATAACGAACCCCCGATATAACGAACCCCCGATATAACGAACCCCCGATATAACGAACCCCCGATATAACGAACCCCCGATATAACGAACCCCCGATATAACGAACCCCCGATATAACGAACCCCCGATATAACGAACCCCCGATATAACGAACCCCCGATATAACGAACCCTCTATATAACGAACCTCCGATATAACGAACTCTCGATTTAGCGAACCAAATTTTCCGTCCCCTGATCCGATAAAACCTCGATATAATGAACTCAAAGTATCAAATGCTACAGAAAATGACAAACAAAACAAAAATAAAGCGCAATATTTTAAATATTTCTTGCATTTCGTGTAGATTGAACTTTATTTATGATTCAGAAAAAGGAAACAATGCAATGTCATCTAAATTGAGCAATTCGAATCATAACATTTGACGTGATGTGAAATGATAATTCGAAATCTATTTGTGGTAAAGGCAAGCGCGAAGTGCAACAGTGTGAATGAAAGCGAGTAAATATCTCTATAACCGATACCGTAATGCCTCGATTAAGCGCCCGGGAACTTATTTAAATTTCGAGGCTCTAGGGTGGATGCTTATTCGAGGGGGCACTTATTTGCAATTCAGAAAAATTGAACATAAATAAAAAGCGGTTTTAATAGAAACACTTTTTTTCCAAAAAAAATCCACATCTTCGTCACCCTCCTTGTCTTCATCGACAAGTAACATGTCTGGACTCGCGTCAGCGATATCACTCTCGTCGGCTTGAAAGGGGTGAACTTGTTTTAGTAGGTTACGTGCCTGTTGAGTTGTCCCGAATTTCATCTTATTTTCTCACAGCAACTGATAGCGAGAAAAGAAAAGACTTGAAGATAGAAGTTGTTGGTAAAAGAAAACGAGAAATTGGTCTGGTGGTTCCAGCCAAATACACAGCAATGACGAACGATATAAAGTTTGCAGAAGTTTTGCTAGAAAGGCTGGAAGAAAAGAAGAAAATCATTGACATTGTGAAATCTGAAAGCTTTTTAAAAAAGTTTCCCTGTTACAAAGAAATCAATCAATCAGTCGACGTTCTTGGCAGAACATCGGAAAAAAGGAAATGGAAAAGAAAAATAAGAATGAAAACTAGAAAAAAACTGTGTTCCGTTGCCTTCCTTCTTTCCGTGCTACTTTTTTTGCGGAAAACTGGAATAGGCGCCCGAATTTTCCAATTTTTTTTCATCTTTCGATATAACGAACCCTCGATATAACGAACTTCTTTCCATTCCTCTTGGAGGTTCGTTATATCGAGAGTCTACTGTAATACAATAGCATACATTTTCATTTCTTTTTTTACCAACACGCATTCATCAATCATTAGCTAGCTCATCTAGTAATTTCGTAAATTTTTCAATTGGAAATCATTCATTTAAAGGTGTCAATTTTGACATCATTCATGAAGGGATTTAAACTCTTTGCTGTTTTAAGTAGTTTTTTGTTATTATCCAAACAACAAGGATTTAGTTTTCCCTTTTTCATATCTTACCAACGTCATTCAATATCCAACGTTGAATACAGATCATTTTAATGATGTTCTATTTTTGCAACTTCGTAACTCCTTTTTGTTATTAGTTAAATATATACATATAATATATATATATATATTGTTGTTTAAATAATCGCCTCAATAAGTAAATTGGTATACACTATATTTTAACGTCGCCAATAAAATTAAAATATTTCGTCCAATTTTGAATACATATGTCCAAAAAAGAAGTTTTTATGCTTGCTTATTATTATTTCAATGTCACCACATGACATTAAATTTTTATTTCGATTAAAGGACGCATTTTTGATAATGTTTATATATATACATAGTTGGTTTATTCTAATTTAAGTTATTCAATCTTTTTCAATACTTACTCAGTACTTTCCTTTAATTCTACTCCTTTAATCTATTAGCTTTAGAAGTTTAATTTGATTCAGGAATTAAAAGAAGCTATTGTCTGACCGTGACTCATCCTGACATTCATTTTGAAAATATTTTGTATTTTTTTAATTTATATCAGACCAATCAAATTTTGCACTGTACACCGTAAACCAATCAAATGTGAATTCTCACAACTTCGTCCCGTTTGTCAACAAATCAATCAACAAAACATAGTAATGGCGGATATTTTGTGAGTGCAATAAAGCTACCCTTCCCTATAAAAGAGGGTATTTTTATGTCATAACTACGCGTAGCGTGTCTATATTGTTGGATTGTCCCCACACATAGAAACTAAACAGCTTTTATTGATAAAAGACGTATCTTGTTCAAAGTCAACGAAGACGAAAGTTTTAACCGATATACATTCTTTCATTTTTAATTTTAAAAAATTTGTTCCATGTTCTCTAATAACCTCACCACAGGCTGATGGCTCATAGAGCTTCGGTTAGTATACTTTGTTATTTGTTTTGGGTTTTGAAAGATTTGTTGTTCTTCGTCTTGGATGTTAAGCATTTGTTAGTTTGGATTTGATGTCATTCGTGCGCTTTGTCTTTGAGGAAATCACTTTATATAAAATTCTTTGAAAATGTTTTTCTTCTCTGAATGTTTTTATTCCGTTCTTTAAAATTATCTAAGGGTATGATTCTGAAAAAGTTATCTAGGTTATGAAAAATCTCAAAATACACTTAATATCTCAATGAAATCTGTCACAAATCCAAACTATAAAGTGTGTTATACTGTATTATATATATAACATAAATATTGGAAATGTTGTGTTGACCCGTAGTTTGGAAATTTTATGAAGCAAGTACCAAGAAATAAAATCATACACAAAAACTGACATAATACAGCAGGAAAAAACGGCAAAAAGCGGTTTGGGTTAGGTATTTATATATGTCAGGCAGACGTTCCAGCCAAGTTTTTTGTAGTTTGGTAAATTATTTACTAAGCAAATGGCTTTGAACAGAAATACAGGATTGCAAGCTTGCTCAAGATACTTAAAAATACGGGACAACTTTGTTGACAACTATGCAACCTTAATAATATTAAGTAACTAGCAATAAGACCTGAGTGCAAAATGTACTCATTACTTCTATGGCAAAGAAAACTTGCCTTTCTGTGTTTGTATAAAAAATATATATATGTATATATATATGCGTTTCTACCAGTTTCTACCAGTTGCTTAAAATTAGCCCCTTTGTAAAACGATTGGCTTTAAATTTAGATTTTTCACGCAATAACTTTTGTTGACAACAATGCATATGCACGTGCAAATTTCATGCATCATTTTTTTCAAGTAGAACATGTTGCGTCATCCCCGTTCCCCATGTTTCAAATAAAAAAACATCTATAGCTCGCTTATTATATTTCTTTGTTTTTGACTGCAGCCAAACAGTGTAAGCGCACACTATACAGACATCTTTAATTTGCATATAATATAGATGTTTTTTGCTATCTATCATGAGATAGACTCACCATTACAATTTAACATCAACCACCATCATCTACTTCCTTCCTTTCCTAATGTTCCATACAGTACACTAAAACTTTCTAATTTTCTACTTTCTAACTTTATTTCCAGGACATGAGAGACAAATTAGATCCCGCTCAACGTTATACGATTCAAGGAAGAATTGGAAAAGGGTCGTTCGGGGAAGTGTACAAAGCGTAAGTGAAAGCATTTGGTTATATATAAATGTACTTTTTATTGCACATAAATAACTAATAATAATGTGAATGTTCATAACTTACAATAGATATAACTTGATAACAGTATATATATTGCATTACTGTTTGATAGTTTTTCATATATGCCCAATGGTTTATATATATATTATCTTCTTCTTTTTGAATGAGAAAGTTATTTGGCAGCTTTATAATAACGAATCACCAACATTCAGCAATGTCAATTACAGGCATTCTCAGAAAATAAATATCTTTTAAAACAAGGGTCGCCAACCTTTCAATGATTCTTGCAGTAAGTGGCTCTTAAGTAAGAATCAAAAATAAGATTATGCATTTTCCTTTTTTTTCAACATCCGTTTGAACCTGCTCATTCCAAACCTGCCCTTAGTTTTGGTCGAAGACCAACCAGTGTACGCGCGCACACAGGAAACTTGATTTTATACATAGAGAGAGAGAAATATGATAAAATAGTATAAGCAAAGTTAAATTTGCATTTGTGTGAGGGATAAATGATTATAGCAGAAATTATCTCAACATTATTATTAATTCAGTTGATTATTCACAACCGTAATCTTCATATGTCTTTCGTTGTTCTTGTTTTACTACTGAATGGTTTAGTTTCGTTTATGTTAGTGTTGATGTGACCAACAACCATATCGTGGCTGCAAAGATTATCGATTTAGAAGAAGCTGAAGATGAAATTGAAGACATTCAGCAGGAGATTACCGTGCTTTCGCAATGTGACAGCGAATATGTGACTAAGTACTACGGATCCTATTTAAAGGCAAGTCTTGAGAGAATGAGATGGATTCTATAACGCAATTGGCTAAGTAGTGCTAACACTAAGCCAACATTTTTGTAACATTTATTTTATTTATAACATCAATAAATTCCTCAGTCGTATATACGAGATTATACACTGTTGTCCTAGAAGTGCTGTGGAATATAAAAAACAATAAAAATAAAGGATATATTACAAATAATTAAAAAAGGGAGTGATGAAATATGATGCCTAAAAATAATTACAAACTAATTATGTAATATATATTTTACTAAATATATTTTTGTACTACAGAAGATTCGCAAGGGAGAGAACAAATGGGTTTGTTAGATCGGAGGTGTCCTATGGACCGAAATAAAGCGTTAAAGGGGATTTAAATGTTGTTTGCCAGATAGAGAAGTTTGTTAAATACCATGTTCATATTAAATCAGGAGTCGACATGCTCATTACTAGGTGTTTTTTATATAGGAAACAAAGCTATGGATTATCATGGAGTATTTAGGTGCTGGTTCAGCGCTAGATTTGGTATGATTGTATTTTAAATTTCTCTTAGCATTGTATCATGATGACTTAGAAGGAAGTGTTGTTGTGTATCTCTTCCTTACTGTTTCAGATGAAGGCTGGTCCATTTGAGGAAGTTTATATTCCTATCATCTTGCGAGAAGTGCTTAAAGGTCTAGATTACTTGCATTCAGAGAGGAAATTGCATCGCGATATAAAAGGTTGGTTGTATACAAGCCATTACGATTCATTACTGTTCGTTGGATTCTTGTTTTCAGCCGCTAATGTACTGCTATCCGAACACGGTAACGTGAAGCTAGCAGATTTTGGTGTTGCTGGCCAACTCACTAACACGATGAAGAAACGAAACACGTTTGTTGGCACGCCATTCTGGATGGCGCCGGAAGTGATAAAACAATCAGCGTACGATTTCAAGGTGAAATTATATTCTACTTGTTTGCTTTAAATTCATAGTGTTATTTAAAGGCAGAATTTTGAATAACAGTGCTGTAAATGATAATCACAGTGTTTGCTAGAATTTTTTATATATAGTTGGAGGTGGATGTTCATACCCGGTTATATGGTTGTCCATTTTTGCAAATTATTTTAATTTGGAACGGCATTATGTTGATCAACTCTTGATATTCTAATTATTTTTCATTAAATAAAACTTTTAAGACTTTTAATAACGAAAATTCACGTTCTCTTTTCTTTCTGATAGGCTACATTAAACTAATATTTCAGCGATTACAAGGGGTTCTGAATTGAAAGTTAGTTATCGTTTTCTGTGTTAGGTTTATGGTGAATCTCTATGGTAAATTCATAACTAAATTTGTGACAGATGAATAATGCTTTCTCGTACATGCATAGGCGGACATGTGGTCTCTTGGTATCACTGCGATAGAGTTTGCCAAAGGCGAACCGCCTCATGCAGAGCTGCATCCGATGAGAGTGCTGTTTCTTATTCCAAAAAACAATCCGCCAGAGTTGACGGGCAACTTTAGTAAATTCTTCAAAGATTTTGTTTCTTGTTGCTTAAATAAAGATCCGCAAGGGGTGTGTATGAAAGTTGATACATTGTTTATGTTGGCGTTTATCTACCTTTTTAAGTACCACACTCAACTTTATACCTCAGTGGAGTGATATCATGTTTCTGAGGTTAGGGTTGAGGGGCAGAGATGGAAAGATTATTTAACTATATTGATTATAATTTCAGCGTCAGTCAGCCAGAGATCTACTTAAACACAGATTTATACGTACCGCAAAGCGCACTGGAGCTTTGATCGAAGTGATTGAGAAATATAGAAGATGGCAGATGAACGGAGGAGATGACGAGAATGATTCCGACGACGAAAGCAGATTGTAAGATGCTTTTTAAAATGCTTTTGATTACCTCAAGTTAATTTTTTAATTATACATTTTTATACATTATAATGACAAGCAATGAACCCGTCCTACGGACGTTAACAATAATATGATAATTGAGGAATTCTGTATGTATTTATAAACTTGTCAAAAAAAATGTCTTTGGCTAAAAACCATCCCAGGGGCATCACAATCATACCCTGAAAATTTGGTTCCAATCGGTCCAGTCGTTTGGGCGTGATTGGCGGACAACAAACAAACATACTCAGGTTTTTCCTCCATTATAGTAGGATACATATTAGTGGTAAATTCTCAATGGAGAAAGAAATCAAAAATAATAATTATAGCGAAAACTATTCTTATTTAGTGTAAGTCACTCAGTCTAAGAGTTCATGAAGAAAACTAGAAAATGATAAGAATAACTAGTGGAACATCGTCTCAAAACCACCAAATCTTTAGACGTACGAGTTAGCAAGTAAATTAGAAAGATTTTAGATTGTTGCGTATTTGTAGAATAGGGTCCAATGGGAGGTGTGTGCTACATCTATGGGTCTTCTCTTAACTCATTGTGTATTAAGTTATGTTGTTATTCCATCTCAAATAAGTTTTCCGTCGCAAAGAAGACAATCAGAAGTTATAAACTTACAACAAAAGCACGCAGTTTTTCATAATTTTTTGGGGGAAAGGTCACATCAACTGCGAGCGTAGTTGCTTACTGGAAAAACGAATTTGCAACCGCAAGTTTTCTGTGCCACGTAAATGGAGCGTTTAGTTCTGGCTCTTCACCGTAGGGACTTTAGTTCTGGCTCTTCACCATAGGGACTTTAGTTCTGACTTTTCATTGTAGGGGTTCTGGCCCTCCACCGTATGAACTTTATTTCTGGCTCTCTAACGTAGGGACTCTACACGCACCGAACAGACACAAGAACCGTGGATATTCACCGTAAAGTCTTACGGGACGATACGCAACAACGGAGGCGGCAAAAAGAACCCCGCAAACGACTTCGGGGCACCTTTCGAAGTTCCCCAGTCAGAATCGCTACATCGAATGTTGATACCAATATTGGAGCAGGTCAGTCTATAGTAAATTTGTAAAACATGTTATGCTTTCAAGGTGACATCGAAAGATTCAGATGAATGAAGATGTGACCTTTTTGCACCTTACCATGTGCGTATACCAAAACCACATGTCATTTTGTAGTTATAATAGCCTTGTTTAAAAAACATTAAATTCTGTATTAAGTAAAGGTCTTTATGCTTTGCTATGGTTTAGCTGAAGGGGAAACATCAAAGTCGTATCGCCGCAGTCGAGGAACTAGAAAGTGCCATTTTGACGGTCGAAAAACAATCGCCCGGAATCTGTGACGCTTTTGTCGGTGAATTGACCGACATCGTGAAAAGGTGAAAGAAACGTGAATGAAATAGTGGTAGAGCGCTTAAGATATGGTGAAATCCACTCTCTATCGGTTTAGCTTGTTTTTATTAAAGCTATGATTAAGTCTAACAATTGTACATACGTAGCTCAACGTCAAAAAAATGTTTTGATTAGCTATTCTTGCGCAATCGTTCTTATACATTGCGCAATCGCCTTTCTTTCTAGTGTGAGCAGCTAACCAATACTAATCGAGACAAACCGACTAACCTCTTCCACACTAACACTGCCCCATCGCACATTTGTAACCGGCTTGCTATGCATCGATGTCATTTCTTTCTCGAGCCAGCAATCACAGCTTTTGACTATGTTTGACCTGTCTTCGATATACCACCCATAAAAATCGTTAGCAACATGCCAGTGAAAACGTTGCCGGCGGCAAACGAATTTCTCCGAAATAATGAATTTGGTTTTGTACGTCTTAACTGCTATGATTTGTATGTATTTTTTTTATTATCATTATTCAGCCGATTTTTCAAAAAGAAAACACTTTTTCGTGTTGTCCGATCGAGTTTGTTGTTGCTTTTTTAACTTTGAACTCTTTCTTGATAATGTTAAATAGATTGTAAGCACTAACCCTGGTTAATGGGGAACAGGTATAACCCAGCACAACACACAGGTACTTTGCACCAGACAGCAACAACACCACTTGACGGATATGCAGTTCAACAACAACGCTAACAAGATACTTGAAACCAACCCAACAATTTGTATAACACCAATAACGCAACAGGAACACAATAGTTTATATAACACCAATAACGCAACGCAGGAAACACTTTGAATACAAACAGGATTGACCCCACTCAGCTACACAATTTGTTTATGCAATATGTATTACTGCTAGAGAGAATCATATGAGATGTTAACAGATAAGACGTGTTCTTCTTTCTGTTACTCTAACCATTTTTTACTGAGACGATCTTCCAGTGAAAGGGTGTCGTAGTGATAGTTGCAAGACAAGTTTTTTAAAGGTTGTTTATTATCTGAATAGAAGAAGTTACATTTACGTTTTGTAAGAAATGTATCAAATGAAAATTGCGGCTTTCCGAGGAACCAAGAATCTGGTCAAGGTGCGAAAGAAGTGGTAAAGCTAAAAGAAAGCATTTTTTATCGTCCTTTTTGCTCCTAGAGTGTCTGTAATATACGGTACGGTAAATGACCGTCAGCCTCGCCCCAATGACGTGTGGAAATTCTTTTTCAATCTGCAAAGCGATATTTTTCCAAGTTGTTGGTACTGTCGGTGACCATTTTGACCCGGCATATTCTGTTATTCTTTCTTTCTCCTTCTTAAGTGACAACTCCGCGTGAACTGCAAAGTCTCAATAAATTTTGTTCCAGATGCTTGGACATCAAATATAAGGGCTTCCAAATTTCAAAAATCCGCCTCGAAACCCATGCCAGTTTTATAGTATGGATATCTGCATACTTTCTATAATATACAGTCTATAAATTTATATTTTTGTTGAAAAAAACAAACAATACGAAGTTGTATAATATTCTCTTGGCAATTGTTACGAACCATAGTTATTTCTAGTACGCCATCATGTTACGAACACATTCGTATAAACTACTATGAAAACGTGGCTATGTTTCTATATTATTAATTGACTGATTAACTGGTTTTGGACGACGACGACGATTCTAAAATTGAAAGGGTCATCAAAGCCTTTAAGTGTTAGCGAGATCATAACATATATGGTGAACTGACAGAAAAAACCGTATCAGTGATAGAGTTCATTATGAAATGATTCGGGTGCCATTCACTACAGTAGGTTTTACGACGGTTTAGCTCTGGTCTCCGTTCACCCCTTTTCATAAACAACCCGTGGATGAGTAAATCGCAAATTATCTAAAACAAAAATTACATAACAACATAATAAATAAACGCAATACCGTAAATTCTCTAATTTAGTGCGGCTTCTAATTAGTGCGGATAGCCTTTTTTCGAAAATTGCACAATTTTTTTCCCTCTATTTATTAGTGCGGGTACGTCTTATGGAATTTTCAATTTTCCTCTAATTTAGTGCGGGTTGACATTTGTGTGACTGATAATTCCAACAGGATGGTTGATTCGTTGTTTAACTATTCATTATTAAACGAACCTTCTTCTCAAGGATTTAGAAATTCCTGTCCTTGTTGAAAGAGAATTTACAGTTCCATGCTGAAAAGTACCACATCAGAAAGTACCACATTTATCAGAATCAATGGACGGCTGAAATTAGAGAAAAATTTGATCATCGCTCCTGCTAGTAGACCTGGAGCACTCGTCGAGGATAGTTGATATTCTCTCGAATAGCCATGTAAGCTCGCGTGCATCACCAGTTTTCCGCCTCAATTTTCGATCCAGGTACTTCGGAACAGCCAGGGAGACCGGACCGAATACACCAGTGGTCTCCATGGCAACGGGCGTAAAAATATAGCACTTGAAGAGTTCAGCGTATTTCGCTATTTTTCTTTTCTCTGCTGCTTTGGCTGCACATCCGAGTTCGACTGCCAACTTGTTGACAATCGACGGTGCGAAAGTGTCAGAACAAGTAACGTCTCAGACCAGCGACTTTCCTTCTATATATGGATATACGATCATATCATCAGGGCGCTTGCCATCCCCTCTGTCCAACCTGACTGGCTTGAGGATTGAATGGTAGCCAGCGACGTCACGAGCCCGACGAACGATGTCATTGATGGCTGAATAGCGTGGATGTATGCCGGCACTTCTCAGACAAGATAGAGGGTGAAGACCACGGATATTGATTAGACGGCCGCATCGGCAGATGTGGGATTCGCATGTATTAGCACCAATTCTCAAGGCGACAGCGAAGCGGGGGCAGTCATTATCCAGTAAAATGCCGGTTGCGTTGTAGGGAAGAGCCGTGAACCAAGCACCGCTCATCGGCTGGACGTTGCAAATCGGCTACAATCCACCTGGAATCGATGTCGGAGAGAACTGGTTTGAGAGGAAATTCAGATATTTTGGATAGAATACTCTCAACCAGAGGGTGACACGAATAGACGGATGCGTTTGTATGCCGGAACAGCAACATCCTTTGGGGAACGGAGGCCGAGGCACCCCCGAGACTTTAATGAAAAGCTTGGAAATACTACATGTTTTTTAAATTAATGTTTTCAAGCACTTCTTAGAAAACTTTGCGATTCTTTTAAAGAGGATGAAATAAAAAATCTTAAACATTTTACCACTTTTAAACACAAACTTAAATGTTATTTTTTATCGAAGTAATTCTTCTAATTAATATCTTTTTCCCTCTATATATTATATAGCAAGAATTCACGCATGTATTGAATGTAAGGGTTTCATGAAACGGCCATCTTGAACTAGTTTTGAGATTTCACGTGCTCTCTCGAAATCCTTTTTGCTACGTACATTATTTTTATTGTGTTTATTTAATACTCTATAATAAATACAATACAAAAAGACATTGATTTGGGAAACTATGTCTGCGGTATATTCATTGATCTCCAAAAGGCATTCGATACAGTAGACCGTGGAATATTTTTTAAAAACTTAATCATTATGGAGTACGTGGCATAACATTTTCTTGGTTTTCTACTTACCGTAAATGACCGATTAAACGCCCTGGGCGTTTATTTTAACAAACGAATTTTACCCTAGGCGTTTATTCGGGAGGGGCGTTAGTAAGGGAGGGGCGTTAATAAACAAAGTCCATCAACAAAAGTAATATAATCGAGAAAATGTACGTCGACTACATGATATCAAGTTTCTCGTCATTCTCTTCATCGTCATCGAGGAGGTGGAATGGCTGGGTCGCAGCCTCCATATCTTCTTCATTAATGAAAAAAAAGAGATTGTTATCACCTATCTCCTCGTTTGCCATTACAGCTAGTTGTGCTTTTAACTTTTCTGCTCCTGCCTCACAAGTCGTACCCTCCTTAAAGCAATGTATTTGGTCATCTTCAGAGCCATTTGTTAGGAGATTTAGGGCGCAAACCTTGAACGACTTGGCAATCATTTCTTTCGATAGATGTGACCACGATTCGAGAATCCACTGAAAAATTTTCCGCCGTGGTGCTGCTTTGATATTTCCAGCTTCAGTAAATTCGTGTAAACCCTCTGCTAACCACTGGTCGAATTTTTCTGTAATGTAGGCTTTGAAAGGTTTATTCCAGCTAACATCGGGAGCTTGAATATGCTTTGTGCACCCCCTGGAATAAAACTGAATAGAAAGAGTAACTTGTATGAACATTTTACGCTTAAAATTAGTGAAACTGTTTCAAAATATCTACACTTTAAAGATTGAAGAAAGTAGTTTTGCTGTGAATCAAATAAAAGCCCATGGGCGTTTATTTTAATTTTTCTTTATGGACCTGGGCGTTTATTCGGAAATGGGCGTTTAATCAGGAGTGGGCGTCAGTTCGGAGTGGGCGTTAGATCGGTCATTTACGGTATCTGTGCGAGTGTGAGCGTGTTGCTATATATATATATATATATATTGAATGACACCATCCAATCACAGTTTGCTTCTTGTTTAATAACAACAAGAACATTTTGACTGTTGGTGCGTTATTTTGCTGATACTGAGAAGTAATTTATTGTTCATTATGTTTCCTAAAGAGTTTTTTTGTACATATTGTTGATTGGAAAATAATAAGTGGTAATTCTAACTTCTCGAGGTTTTAAGCTCAATTGAACACATGCACTGTAAATTAAGTCTAGACTACATGCATGATCACGAATTGTGTGACAATACATTTCTATCAGAAATTTAGCCGTTTTCCGGGTTACATGTCCTAAAACAATGATTTCCATCAGGTAACTCTGGAACCCAAGATCTAGATATTATTGAAGTATATAATTACAACGTTTAATAGCGCCCCAAATACTTTAACTATCGAGTCGAGGTGACAAACTTTCCAAGGGACCAATTTTTGGTTACAATCTTCTAATAGTCTATTATGAAACATTTACACGATCAGGGCAAACAGGACTGTAATTACAACTTTTTAAACAACATATGCTTATTTTATCAGTGTTAGATAAAAAAAATTTAATACGCACCTGTCATCAAAACTTGTTTTTCTGGCCGCAATGACCCATCTTCGATTCTTGCTAAGAAAAAATGCATCTGCAACCAAAGCATAAATAGAACTGAGTAAAATGATTTCATGAGTAGATCGAGTTGCATTGGCGATGTTGATTTGGAAGCTGTATATTTACTGAGAATGTGAAAACTACAGTACCCCTATTACGGGAATGTGAAAACTACAGTACCCCTATTACGTTCAGAAAGAAATACTGAAGTATTTTGATGGTGACATTCAGGAATGACAGCACAAACATTCTGCCATTGTGCATACAAGCGAAATATATTTCGGATATTTTGAAGTTTATTTTTTTTAGATACTTTATATTCTATAAGTATTTCTTGTGTGACTTTTCACATTGACATTTTATTCATGTATACAAAATCATTGTTTGTTATCAAAATTTATGGGTAGATTCGTTTAATTATGTATTTCTATACATAGAACATTATATATAGTGATGGAACAAGCTACCAAAGTATTGCTCATTGGTGCGGAAGGGACTGGAAAATCCTTACTCTCAAAACGACTTAAAAGCCTCAGCACCGACCCTAAAATATCATTTTATGATGTACCTTCTACAATTCCTACTGTTGGTAGCAATTTCATTACGGTTGTTTTTAAAAACCGGACTTATGACTTGCGAGAAGTAGGCGGTGCTATGGCACCTATATGGAAAAATTATTTCTCCCAAGCCAATGCTTTCATCTATGTTATTGACGCATCAAATCAATTTCAGCTATCTTGTGCAAGTATACTCCTGCTAAACGTTCTTTCTAATGACAATGTCCATCATAAACCATGTTTGATAGTGCTAAACAAACGTGATTTACATCTGAATATTTCGGTGACGGAACTGTGGAAAATATTACGCTTAAAAGAAATACAAAATTTTGCGAAACAAGCCGTCAATGTTGTTGAATGCAGTTGTCTGGAACAGATTGGTTTTGAAGATATAATTGAATGGTTATTGAGCATACAAAGTTAATTTTGAAGTATACTATATATACATATTTAAACGAGGTGTCAATTTGTTTACTTTGCGTAAGGAGAAAAAGAAGAGGAAATACAAAGGTAAATGCACTATGAACTTACCACTGAAGCCAGCCAGAAGAATAATTTTGTATATATACTTTCATAATCTGGTTGTTTATGATAACTAATAATTTATATATTTATTACAATTTTAAAGCTTTGCGGTTGTAAATTTAATAATTGTTCATTAATAATTGAGTTAGATTAACTTATAAATCTATCGTTAATCATTGATAGGTAACATTTTTGGTAGTACAATCTCTCTCTCTATATATATATATATGTATATATATTACCTTTTCCCATCCAATTTAAACCCTGAAGATGGCTAGGTCATAGCTGAACTTTTCGACAAATATTGAAATATGTTTTTTCCCATGATATTGCTATTAATGGCATTTATATGGTTTAGTATATGCCTTTATATAACAGTAAATCATTTTAAAATTTACAAATATATATATAAGTCCTTTTTATATTAGACCCTTATCTGTCCCATAGTCTAGTGGGCCGTTGGGGCAGCACAAATTTCCTGCTCTCCCCATTCCCCAATTCTCTCTTCTCTCTGACTTGTTTACTTTATATATAACTTTTCTTCGTCAGTAAATTTAGTTGATGTTTTAGCGTAAATAATGAAGCCTATTGAGCAAGATGAAATGTTTCCGGAAGGTGTGAGTGCTTGGGAGCCAGATGAGGTGATGATCGAGATACTTCACAGAATTTTAATGTGATAAAATTGTGTGTCTATATTACTACTACCACCACCACTACTACCACCACCACCACTACTACCACCACCACTACTACCGCCACCACCACCACTACCACCACCACCACCACCACTACTACCACCACCATCACTACTACCACCACCACCACCACTACTACCACCACCACCACTACTACCACTACCACCACTACTACCACCACCACCACTACTACTACCACCACCACCACTACTACCACCACCACCACTACTACTACCACCACCACCACCACTACTACCACCACCACCACCACTACTACCACCAACACCACCACCACCACTACTACCACTACTAGCAATGAATGTTTAATGTTTTTGTTCAGTCTTCTGTCCTTTGTAATCCTCATTGCACGACCTCCGAACTAATTACATTTCACACAAACATTTTAAAACTACCAAACAGTTAAAGTGATTCCGAGGTCTAAAAACATGCGAACTTATTTTGTTAAACACAAAAAATGAAAACTAATTGCTTTTTCATTTTTTTGCAATGCCAAACCATTCGTTGGCAAACAGCTTTTTAAAAACAAATTTGCGACATTTTTCTAACTGTTCTCAAATGTTGTTTGCGGCCCGATTTTCAAATTAGTGTTCAGACCTTTTTAAACTGTGACGTAGTTATGGAGTAACAACAAATTGATTGTAATGCATTTTTTTACAAAATCCTGGTTTACATCGCGAAATAACTCTTTTTGAAGACGTTTCACAGTAAAGATCTCTTGTAAACCGCACTTGTTTGAACCGAAAAAGAAATTCTCCGAGGAAGAGCTAAAATGTTTTGAAAATAGTGAGCATGCAGGGCGAATGCGAGGAAGAGATGGTTGGTCAAAGGACAAGCGAGCGAGTGACTGAGTGGTTGGTGTAAGTGTGGAATGTGTCAAACGATTGAAATGAGCAGGGAGTGTTTGTGTTGTGTAGGACTTAATCAGGTTCGCATTCAACTTCCAGAAGGTTAGTTTTATTCTTTGCTATTTCCTGTTTCTTTATAGCTAGGTTTAAATTTGCTCATACAATTATTTAACTGGATTAAGTTTTTATTTTATATTATAGCTGCAAGCTGCGTGGAACTGAAAGATTTCCAACCTGTATGCTTAAAAAAATATTCTATGAAAGTTTGATTGGTTGGTGCGTAACGAAAACTTTCAAGTTTACATTTAGATAGACTCAGTTTCTTTTTATGTGATGGAAACTGCTGACTTTGGCTTTTTTACGGACGATATTAGTCTGACATGAAACACAGTCAGTTGTGAAGTTCACCAATGTTATTGTGGATGTGGAAGCGTAACAATCTGGGTTAGACTTCGGTTTGAGTTGCTTGTTCACATTTTACATCCACAGTTTCAGTGGCAAAATCAACAAATAACTCATCAGTTTGTAAATCTGAATTGGAAACTTGCAAATCTTTGGAATAATTTAATTGTTTCAAATCTAATCAAAACAAATATTTCTTTTTCCAGTTTTAAAACCCTTGTTAAAAGTATTTCAATTTCACTGGATAATGATATATATAAATATTTTTAAATTATCTTTTGTTATTTTTTTGTTCTGTTTGTTTGTTTTTCAAGATTTTTTATTTGTATATCATATATTTCTTGTATGCATAGATAAATTAACGATTTTTTATTTTTTTATAAACTTATATTAATGGATAAATAATAATTTTAACCAAATTTCTCAATACTGCTAATTTTCTCAATAATTCTAATTAGTCAAATTTGACCTTCTATGAGTTTCCACTTTTTCTTTATGAAAAAGAAAATATGAATAAATGAATGAAAAACAGTGGTTGTTAACAGTGCATCTTGAATCGGCTAAAATGTTTCAACAGTTTTATTGTATCTGTATCGAAAAAAATGAAAATTTTAAAATTATTATCGACCTTTATCATTACTTTAGCTACCTTTGTCTTACCTTAAGCGTATTAATTAATGCTGGATTAATTTTTGCGATACTTATTTTTGCGATTTTGGCCTAAAATCGCAAAAATAAATCCCGCAAAAGCACAACAATGAATGAGGCATTTTAAACGAAAACACGAACTTGCAAAGTTATATGCTTTTACTTCTTTGATCGTCAAAGTTTGTTTTTTGCGGTTCTATACAAAAATCTATGTTGAAGTTCAAGGACAATTATTGAAATGCTTATTGTTATTCGCTAAAATGTTTTTCTCAAAACCATACTCCATAATGACGTCAAAAACCGCTTTTTTTTTTTTATTGTAGTTGCTCAGAACAAGGCCCTAAAGGCCACTTGAGTGTAAAGAGCTAGAAAAGTTACAGGGAAAGTGACGCAGTTTTCAGATAGCGATGAACGTTTGATTTGAACAGTTGAAGGTTATAGACCGATGGAAAGCATGTAGAAGGAAGGGAGTTCCAAAGTCTGGATGTTCGCGGGAAAAAACTGTTCTTATAGAAATCCCTGTGACAGTTTGGAATGCAAACAGTCCATTGATGAGAAGATGATGAAAACCTAGTTGTACGGTAAAAAATTCTGGGAGAAGGTGTAAGAGATGATAGTTCGCTTGAACAACGTCCATAAAAAAACTTGTAAAAAAGACAAAGAGAAGCTACGTTTCGCCGGTGTGATAGGGAGTCCAGTTTCGAAGATAAGTTTGCGCCGATTGCGTTGCAAACACGCCGTTGAACACGGTCTAACAAGTTCAAGCAATTCGCAGGAGCACCTGCCCAAATGTGGCAGCTGTATTCCATGCAAGGACGTATTGACGATTTGTACAGGTAAAGGATACACTCAGGGGTGAGGTAACTCATTTCTCGTAAAAGAGAACCAACCTTCATGGCAGCTGATTTTGCAATGGTTTCAATGTATGAACGCCATGAGAGATCGCTTGTAAATATGAGACCAAGAAGGCGAAATGAATTGTTTTCAGGCAAATGAGAACCATTCATCAAAATTGGAGGTAAATATGCTTGCTTGAAATGATTAATGGAAAGAAGACTAGTTTTAGATGGATTGAAATTAACCAGCCAATTCTTACCCCATTCAACTATCGTATTGAGATCTTTATTGAAAACAGAGGCCAAATTAACCTTATCACAATCATCTGATTTATCAAGACAGGAATACAATGTGGAATCGTCAGCGTAAATAATGGTTTTGGATGATAAATTGTCTGGGAGATCGTTTATGTAGAGTAGGAACAGGGTTGGTCCGAGAACTGATCCTTGTGGAACACCAGCATTGATGGAAAAAGTTGAAGATGAATGACCACTAAGGACAACCTTGAATCTACGGTTGGAAAGGAAGGAAGAGATAATTTTAAAAAAGGAACCTTTTAAACCATATGCTTTGAGTTTATGCAATAGACCCAGATGCCAGACTTTATCAAATGCCTTGGAGATGTCAAGAGCAACTGCTCGCGCTTCACCGGAAACATCAAGGGCACGATAAAAATGTTCAGTTATAACTGTCAAAACATCAGCAGTGGAACGACCAGAACGAAACCCGTACTGGGAATCATAAAACAAATTATTTTTTTCAATAAATTCCACTAAGGTCTGGTTAAGTAAAGTCTCAAAAACTTTGCTTAAAATGGAAAGGAGACTAATCGGTCTATAATTTCTAGGATTAGAACGGTCACCACAATTTTTAAAAATTGGAATAACGGAGGCAAATTTCCAGGATGAAGGAAAACAAGATTCATCCAAACACTTTTTGTAAACAGCACACAAAACAGGAGATAACTCGGTAGAACATTTCTGAAGAACAATTACAGGAATTCCATCAGGTCCTGTAGCTTTAGTGGAATCCATTTTGGAAATTATCTTGGAAACGTTATCCGGAGATATAAAGCAATCCTGTAATGTCTGATCAGTTTTGGAGGTGAAATAAGGGAGATCGTGTCCAGAATCATCGAGGGTAGAATGAGAACTGAAGAGTTTAGCAAATAGTTCAACTTTATCCTTAGATAAATTAATGACTTCAGGACCATTGAATAGTGGAGGCACAGATGATTTAGAATTGGAATTGCCCCGGACATTTTTAATGATACGCCAAAATTTACATGAACCTATTTTTATTGAATTGATATGATCTTTGGTTATGAAATTGGCTTTGCGGGCCGCGTGGACTGGACGCTAAATAATAAAAACATGTTGAAGCGGGAGCTTCGAGAGAAATGGCGGCCATAATAGAAATGTATTAAACGAAGATATCTTTTTATAATTCATCATTATTAGACTTCGATACTCAAAACGACACTTTAAAATGTTTTAACAATCATATTTAGAACGATTTTGAAACCAAATATTTTTCGCTTCGGAATCACTTTAATTATTTAGATTTCCACTGGCACGGTATCATCGCTGGAAAACGTGGGCACTGAAAGAATAGTGCATGCAGATTTCAACAATTGTGAGTAGTACTCTTTACGATTCATCGTTAACTCTGCTTCACAAGTTATTATAAGTCCGGAAGTCGTGTTAGATTTGTGATTTCACATTTCAGTGTGAGCAATGCATATACGTTCTAAAACAACTTTACGCCACAGCGCACGTAATTGTCTCATTTTCTTTTAGCTTTTGGTGATTTATTTGATGACGAAGACCTTGATTGATGTATTATTTTCCTCCAAATCTTCAAACATTGTAAAAACAATTGCACGAATCACATCCAGCGGATGCATTTATGCTGAGTTTCATCGTGTGTTTTTTTTATTTCAAGTTAAAATCAATGTTAAAATTAGAGTTGGATCTATCTTATTGGTCCTTATTCTGCCGGCCCTAAGGATGGCCCCTATTCCGCCGAGGACAAATTTGGGTGACACCATGTCATTATTAATGCCGTATTATGAGTAAAGGAGGCCAGAAAATTTAAAATTGGGGAAAACAAGATTATAATAAATGGGCTCGTACCCTATTGAGATCTATGCATGAGTCATAGACCGAGGTACTACTGCCGAAAGGGCCAACGAATCTAGCCCTTTATGATGAGTTTGTTTTTACTTAATTAGGAATTATCTTCAAGAAAGAAAACAATTCGTCAGTTAGAATAACAAACAAACGAACTAACAGTCTTATTCGGGGTTCTATATTAGGACTTCCATATTAGGACAATATTTCAAATGTCTCTAAAAATACGTCCGCAATTTTATTCGCTGTTGACAATCTTTTTTCATCAGGTGACAATGAAGATGATATCTTTTTGATAATGAACATGGAATTGTCACTAAGGCTTAAATTGGTCAATAATTAAGAACACGGCCGAGGCTTAATTAATAATTGGGTTCGTGCATTTGCAACTGTAAGACCCCATTACGGAAGACTATTCAAAGATATAGGAAGAATAACAGGTGCGACCTAAATTTAGTATTATTCTTTACGAATATTCTTCAGTGTAATTGGGCCTGTACGTGTTTGTTTTTTATTTTTTTTGTAGATGTATTATGCAACTTATGGAGTAATAAGAACAGAATAAGAACAAATCGAGGCTAGTATCAGCTAAAAATTAAGAACAGCTTAGGCTGAACCCAATTAACCCGGTTCTTATATAAAAAAGTCTTTCTTCTGGCTGTTTTTCAAATTACGTGTTTTTTTTTAATTCTTTCAAAAATTCAAGACGCGCAAAAATTTGCCAAGTAAGGTGGTGCTGCTCAATCGTCAATAGATAAAACCCATATCTACCTGGTAGACCAACATATCGTCACTATTAAGGACCAGTAAAAGGAAGAAACGTAGGATAAAATTCGGAAAAGTCTTTTTGTTTGTAAAATAAGACCCCTGTTCCACCGACCCTTAATGTGGAATAAGGGCAAATAAGGTATATTGAAGGGCGAAAACAATTAGAAAATCGACTTTGCAACATCCTGAATTAAGACCGTTAAAAAACAGGGCGTTGATTTGTCTAAAATGTTTTCGCTGATTTAACAAACGCGAGAGATTTAGCATTTGTTCAATATGTTCTTTATCTCCATACCACCGAAATAAATCGTTTCGAATCAAAATCTGACTTGTTCTAACAAGCCCGTCCTGTGTTGGGTACTGATTTCACAGCTTGATTTTTCGGTTGGTCGACTTTGGTATGAATCAAAAGGTAGAGTTTGAATAATCAGTTTCATTGGGTTCTGTAAAAAGCATTTTCATGAAATTATCTCTAATTCTTAGCAGTGATGTGCGAAAAAGAAAAATATTTTCATTATTGTTATTTGCTCACAACGGAGTTGGAAGTCACTTTTTGCCTATTTAGTATAAAAAAGCATCCGTTAAAGTACATATGGTAGATGTCGCCGACTATAATTTCCAGGTTTTTAAACAAAATCTTTGAGTTTTCTTGCTAAAATCTCCATGTTTTAGGGCTTGGAAGGTTGCTAGGTCTGTCATCAGTCTATTAATATAATTTTCAAAAAATATTTATAAATGTCAATACAGTGGGTGGTGAAATGTAATGCCGTGTTGTTGTTTTTTTCTTAAAAGCAATATCCATATTTGTTTTAAGGTGGCACTTCCCTATTAGGACTGGAAGTAAGAAAAATGTATGTAATTTCATAGTTTTTCCACTTATTATAAACATTAAGGTGTGTCGTGTCAAAATATACAAAAATCTGGAAAAAAATCAATTTTTTTTGTGCTGAGTCAGCAAAAAATAATCAAAAAAGTATGATTTATTTGAAACACTATAAGACACTTAGAACTTGTCAAAAACAATTGAAATTTTGTGTGAATGTTAGTTATATAAACATAAATCATATATACTAGAATAAATGAAAAATAAAATTTCCTTCCAAAATGGCGGCAAGGACCATAAAATGACCGAAGAAATTCCGGTTTAACAGTTATGTTTGAAGAGATTTAGAGAAAAGTACTTTCTAAACAATGATTATTCTAGTATATATGATAGGTATGATTATGAAGAAAGTAACCTGAAAATTTCATTGAAAAATATTAAGTACATCAAATGTTATTGTCTTTCAAGCCGGTCGAAAACTCATCAAAACGTAAATCTGAGTAAATGAATGATAAAGTGAAAAAATATTTAACAAGACAAAATAAATACTAAAAAACTATGAAAAATTACCACTGTGATATGTTTTACCCCCTCTGTGTCTCTTTCCTGGTCTAAATGTCCCTTTTTCTTGGCTCTAAGGTTCTTTCTTCTTTTTTTACCTCCTCTGTGTTCTTGGTACACGAATGCTGCAAGCGTCTCTCATCTTTCTTTGCAGCATATTTATAAAAATGTACACCTGGTTCTACTCCCAATTCATGAAAAATGTCTTCAAACCCACAGAGCAGCAGCTACTACTCCATTGAGAGAACTAAATCCTCGTTTTTGCCAAGTGCCGTCAACTGAGATCTGACAGTCTACAAGCTCGTCGCCGTCTTCTTGATCTGGTGCACCTCTTCAGCAGCTTGTTTTTGGTTTTCTTCAGCACATTTCGAGTACACTGGTAACAATTTGTTATTTGTCTCATTGTATATTCTTTCTGTCATTGGCGGAGGCATATTCATCATTGTTGAAAATGTCGCCATTGCATTATGTCCACGTCCAATTTCCCGGAATGCTATTACTGAGCGAATGTTTACTTCAAACTGATTACAGCCAGGAGATTTTGAATCCTCAGCTTGTGGTGAGGTGTAAAATACATCAGTAAAACTACATTCAGTGCATAAAATATGAATTTTCAATGCAAATCCTTTCTTCTCGTCAATATTCATTTTTAAGTATAGAGCTGATTGACACTCTGGACAGCAACCAAACTTCTCAAAAACATTCTTGATTGACACAAAATGCATGAAAAAGAAAAACGAGTCCTCATTGTTTCCTTTACTACAACCTTTAGCCACAAAACTATCCTCTTCAACTCTTAATCTTTTTGGTTTTGGTAAATGTCCATCCGGATGTTGCTTTATTTTTGTTGCTTTTTTGGAGTAGCGATTACCCTGAAATTTAGACTTCTTTCTGTGTGATTGGTTTTGTTTATTACCCATGTTGTTTTATATACTTGCTAGCTAAAAGAAAAGCAGTAAAATATGAAGAAAATAACATTTTAGATAAGACAAATTGAGTTTTAGACAAAATTACATCAAGAAAACTGAAAACACAACTCAGAAAATAGTCCACCACTTTGGGGTACCATTATTTTCTGTGAACACGATGTTTGTTGCTTCAAATTATGACCAATAATTGCCCCAATGCGAACCGGCTATATTTGAAAGATATGGGGGAGTAAAACCACATATGGGGGCAGAAATATTGCCCAAAATGCGTTGCTAGGGCGTTACTAAGGGAGATATTTTACAACGACTAGTTTGTTTATGATAAAATTCTAACTTTCTGCTTAGAATATGGAATTTCTGAGACTAGATTTGGATTCCCCATACCAAATTGAGTAAAATCAATGAAAATAAAAAAATCATGAAAATTTTTTTTTATCAAAATTAATAGGGAAGTGCCATCTTAAGACTCTTATGTGAATTTTACAGACCAGAATAAAATTACGTCAGAAATCAGAAAAATAATCATAATAATAATAATCATAAAAATAATCATAAAAAATAAAATAATATAATAATAGTTATAATAATGATAATTATAGTTTGCCTCATATACATAGTTAAAGTCTAAAACTTAAGTCCAAATAAGGTAAATAGAGTGAATGGTGTAAGAAAATATTTTTCAAATTTATCACATGATATGTATGTGTCTATTTTACAGACCTAAATCTGTTTTTAAGTTATGGTCTGTAAAATGCGCATGTAAGTACCTTAAACATCGATTAATCGCCAATTGGACCATGAAAATGGTTCGAGTTAACGAATTTTCGAGTTATCGAGTGATTTGTATGAGAAAGTATTAGGGAAGGGGATTACAAAACAATTTAGAATAAATAACAATAACAACTCGAGTTAGCGCGAGTTTGAGTTATCCGGTATTCGAGTTACCAGGATTTACTGTACATCTAATATAAGCTATCGTTGTATGACAAACCTTTGATCAATTTTTGGTAGTTTCAGGATTCAATCGATCGGGTGATGAATTTGAAGACTTTCGTTCAGTTATAGGAAATGTAAATCTTCAACTTCGTATCCGGACCGCTAGATATGTGGAACCATTTATATCGGTTTTTTTCGCTCATTCAAAGATTAACTTACATATGTAGTTGTAATACATATTAAACGGTATTCGTACAGTGGACTCTCTATAACTCGGACCTCTAACTCTGCATAACTCGAACAATTTCGCTGGCGGTGGAAATTTCCCAATAAACTCTCATAAAAACTAACTCTCTATTACTCGAACTCTCCTTAACTCGAACGATTTCTGATTTCCCCGTGGGTGTTCGAGTTATAGAGAATCCACCGTTGTTTCCAAAACCCTTACGAAAAAAGTTTGCGTAAAGTCGCGGCTACCTCACTTGGTGCATAGAATATGAACTAGTTTGCTTTTAATCATTTATTCAAAACGATATGGATTTTAATGGAGACCATGGTTACCTTGCAAAATGGATAGAGAGAAATATAAAGAATTGTCAATAAAGAGCTTCGTTGGAAAAAGATAACAATATGAAGAAAAAATTTACTTAGCCATAAATAAATTACTAAATAACTAAGGTGTTCGCATGGCCTGTTGGTCTAGTGGTATGATTCGCGCTTCGGGTGCGCGAGGTCCCGGGTTCGACTCCCGGACAGGCCCCATTGTTTTCTTTTTTTTTCATCTTTTTAATATACATTATAATCTATGTTTATCCTTTCAAAATATATATGTAATAAATATTGCGGTGTTCTATGAGCTTCGGAATCAGGCATTTATTCAATGGACGAGAAACATTTATTGAATGAAAACACATTTTTTTATATAAGAATTATTTTCAAAATCGTCAAAGTTCTTACGAACCATGGCCAGGTTCTTTATTTGATAAGAATCTGAGCAAGGCTCGTTTTCCCAGCTCCCTTAAGAATCATGATAAAACGCACAAAGAGAACTCGTACATTCGATCGTTCGAATACAAGTTACATAACTTCTAACTATAAACAATGACAACTGTCAAGAAACAAGTAATTTTGTCGCTTTTGCGCCGGTTCAATATTCGCGATGTCAACAAACCAGCAGGAAACAGCTGAAAAAAATTTTCTGTGAAGATTTGCGCAAATGGCGCGGCTTCGTTAGCCCACGAACGCTGATGATGATAAGTGGGGAAGATTTGTGTCAAACCAGAGATTCAACACGTTGATCTGTCACCATTTGTGGTCAATGCGGAGCGCACGTACGAGCAGATTGCGAATAAGCACATGGCCCAGGTCTTGACAAAAGATAGCGCACGCTGCAAATAATGACACATACCGAAGGAAAGCAACCTCGGATTGCCATCATTTTCTATGGCCAGGGGAAACAGATTTGCCCAAATGTATACGTCGTATCAAGATGTTGATGTGTATTAGCAAACTAATGTTTGTGTTGACACAGAAGTATCTCTCAAATGGGACAAAGAAAACAGTAAAAAGTAAAGTAAAGACTTTAAGTGGCCGAATTAACCCTAATGTTGGTAACGGGCGTAAACGAGGGTGTCTATCCCAAGACGTTGGGTGTAACTGTTGAGGCGGGCGCCACTCCTACCACAAACACCCGTACTTTACCGCATCGAAATGCTACTCATTCGCTGAGTCGGCGAGGCCGGGAGGATCCGAAGATGACAAGATTACTCCGGAGAGTTTTGCCGACGCCAAATAAAAGAAAATGTCATTATACATCTAATTGAATCATACATAAAGAAGACAATAAACAAATTCATTCGAGTGACTATAATAACAAGGTTTACTGACAGCTGAGCAGGATATTTTACAATCAAGATTTTGTTGGCGTTTATCGAAAAGAACAGGGGCAGATTTAGAGGTCAGCCAAGTCAGCCAGTGCTGACCTTGAAAAATTACAAGAGAATTTAAAATTTGTTGCTGTATTTGCGGTGATGTTGTTAACTGGAGTTAATTTACTTTCTTCGCGTGTCGCAATATATAGTTTGAATTCGTTAATGTTTATAAACAATTGATAGGAACATAAAATAGCACCTTGTAAATTTATTATATGAATTGCATAACATATTGGATGGCATTCTTCTAAAAATCTATGGAACTTCACCGCAAAGCTTATTTCCTCTCTTTTCAAAGCCATTTATTAAAAAAGCCGTAAAACAAACGATGGAACAAACAAACGTAGGTCCAGCCAGTGTATTTGCGCTCTGCCGTTTAAAACCAGTATTTGATGTATACTCGGTTGATAAAGCGTAAAGTATTCACGTAGAAGAGCCAAGGTCAGCCACAAAGTCAACCAAAGCTCCGTTCAGAGATTTAATTTTTCAAAAGCATTGTTTAATTGAGAAATAAAAGCCAGCCAAGGTCAAACAAAATCTTTTTTCAGAGGTTTATAACTTTTAAACCAAGATAACAAAAAAGAATGGTCGAGTGCGAGTGAAAAAGGTTTTCTTGTATTGTATTTTAGCTGGCTGGCGAGCTGTAGCTACCAAGATAGTCAGGGAGCTAGTGGGCAAAAAAATGAGTTTCAAAACATTTTGGGGGACCAATTTTTAACCATGGAATAACGTTTATTATTTGTTTGTAATCATAAATTTACTTGTTGGCCACTTTAAATTTAGCAAAATAAGCCACAAAGATCAAATATTTAACATCAACATCGCATCACAACGCAAACATTCAATCCACCATCTTGTTTTGAAAAACTGTTTTTAAAACCGGGGGTAATAATAAATAAATGTTGTTCAAGTTTATTTCAGTATTTTTCTCGTTTTATTTTTTTATAAAAAGTTTTTCAGCTTGGTAAATGTAAATAATTACTTTGGAAATAAATTTCAACGGCTAAAATATCAATATTTTCTTTTGTATAACCCCTGATAGTGATTTCGAACGTTTCAACTTCGAATTTAATCGGCGGGAATATCATGTAAACAAAACGGACGCAAATATGTTTGATAGTAAATAATGGTGAAATGGCGACTGGTCCAAAAAGGTTAAGGCTCTCCCAACCTGAGAATATTGAACAAGGAAGTGTCTGTTTTATTCATAATTTTAATTTTCCTAACGATTCAAAGCTCCAGAAATTTGTAATCTGTCAGATCAGTGAGGTACATATGTTCCGCGCTTTCTACGGACTTACGCAATCTATAGAATGCGCCAATCTATAGATTGCCGCCCATTCTATAGAACGCGCACCCAAATCAGTTGCTCATTCTATGGAAGAATTCTAAGTTGTTCTGTGACTTTATGGCCCTCATCATATCCAGTGTGTTAGTGAGACTGGTGTACTAAAATGAGGTCTCTTTGTTAGCCAGCCATGTTATTTATTGATTCAGCTAGGAATTTACCAGAAACTTCTTTACAAATAGTTAAAAGTACGAGTTTTCGCGCATACTAATTTCTTCTAAATGCTCTTCTTGTGATCCCCTCTATGTATGCTTCTATAATAAAACGATCATAGAATGGGCGGCAATGGCTTTAAATGGTTTATTAAAGTACAGGAGCGTACCGTTGGGGGATCGTTGGGTGCGGTCGACCCCCCCCCCCCCCCTCTTTTTAAAAAAAGTGCCTTTTTTTAGAAGTTTTTTCGTTTTAGTAACATTTAAGAAGAAAAAGTGTGGGTAGTACATCCTATTAAAAAAATCACTTTTTTAAGAGGGCATTGTGTTTAGTGTAATCGAAAATGTATTACCTGCCGCACCAGAGGATGTCTTTCAACTAGTTTTTTGCTCATGTAAGAAATCCATGTGCAAAACTTACGCATGTGCTTGTGTTTCACATCGACTTCAATGTACAGACCTGTGTGCGTGCCCGGAAAGGTTTAATAATGATAGTGACGATAGTTTCGACCCAGAGTTATCCTGCGAATCCGAGTCCGACCGGGATGATTAACTTTTCCGCCATATTTTTATTGTTTTTTAAGATATATGTATACAGTATAATCCCGATAACTCGAACCCCCAAGGGACCGAGTAAAACAGTTCGTGTTAACGCGAGATCGAGTTATCACAGAGGTTTGAGTTATTGGGATTTTACTATATATATATATATATATATATATTGATTGTATATTACACGCATTTTATACGGATATAAGGCCTCAACATAAAGCTGACAACATTTAAGGCTTGCTTTAAATTGCGACCAATCTTTCGTAATCCTTGTCAAGAACATAAAAATTAAGTATGTTCGAAGGTTTTTGTCAAATTTGAATGTTCTTATAAAAAAACACCGTGTATGGATTACTACAATCTTTATTTAATAGTTTACTACCTAAGTCGTATATAAATTTTTGTCTACAATTTTTTGTTTAAACAGAGCTTTCTGATTTTACAGAAGGAGCTGTAGATGTAGCACAAACTTTTTAAATTTAGTGTTTTGGTAAAAAACTGTGACGTCATCAAAATAATTTTGCACATATTTCGTTACGATTGAAAGTAAAGGTAAAGGTCTCAATACATGTTTTACTCAAAATTCAATTATCCTTCCAATGATATAAAAAATTTCATTTTTAAAGAATTTTAATTAAGGCCTGGGACGACTATTTTGCTAATTTAAAATTGGCCAACAAGTGATTTTGTACTCAGAGGGTTATAACCTACCAATTCCAACCATAAATTTTTGGTCCCCCCTCTGCCAACTTTTTTTGCCCACTAGCTCCCTGACTAAGATGAGTGAGTGTGATTTTTATAAAGTTAGGAAGTTTATGGAGTCAAATGACTGTTGTAATTTGTTGGAACAAACGTAAGCCAACCAGTGTATTTGCGCTCTACCGTTTAAGTAAATAGTAATTTGATGTATACTCGGTTGATAATGCGTTAAAAAGGATTCAAGAGCCAAGGTCAGCCACTGGGTAGCCAGAGCTGGGAAGTCAGCCAAGTGGGAGAGCCAAGGTCAGCCAAAATCTCTTTTCAGAGGTTTACGATATTTAACCTAGATTTCTTGAAGAAAACAATGGTTGAGAGCGACTTAAAGGAAGCGATTGAAAAAGTGTTTCTTATAGCTGGCGAGCTGTAGCTACCATGATGAGTGAGTTTGTTGTAATTTACCACAATGTTATGAGATGCTTAATGTTAAATTTGACTCAGCTAAAACAAATTAGTGAGGAGGAAATTTTAAGGTCTGTTGATAAATTGATTTCTAGTGATGTTATTATTGAGTTTGAATTTCAGTTTCAGTTTCAGTCAATTCGTGTGAAGAAAATGACAGCCTTGTCTTCAAAATTGTATGGTGATTGTTTGTATAGTTCTGCTAGTCTTTTACTGTTTGACGATAACATTTTTGGTGATATTTTACGTTTAATGACCTGTGTTGAATTGTTTTTATGCATTCTTTTAATCAAACCACAAAAACATTATCATCTTTGAGAACAACAGAGTTCACACATTTTAATTCTGTTTTTAGCTGCTGGATCTCTGATATTTCTTTCAATAGTCATTAGGAATCCCTTGTTATGTGTAAACATAAGGCAGTTCATACATGTCAGCAGGGAGTTTTGTCCTTTTACACTTATATTGCTGCTCTTTTATCTCTAATCAGAAGAAATATTGAAACATCATCCAGTTATAATCAAGGTATGTATGTTTTTGAAAAATTAGTTGAAGGTGTAATTGATAGCTTTGCTAAATTGAACCCTTGCCGAATTAATTTTTGTAGTTTCGCACTGCCTTCATTTGTATATATAGTATATGTATCAAAATAAACTTTGAAATCATGCAATCAAAGACTTGTTAATTGAAATAAATCTAACTTTTCTATTTTGTAAGTTAACGATAAAATATAAATCAAGCTTCACAATTTACGGTGGGTAAACATCGCTCAATAAGGCTATTTGGAAAATCCATTCAATTTAATTAGTTATTTTTTTCTTTATTATATTTACTAAGTACAATATACATGTTTCCATGTTATCATGACTATCCATTAGTGTCTGTTTTATTTTGTTCTTGGTTGACTGTCCATGTCTGGAGGATTCTTCCTAGGCATGCTGATGAGATCTGATATTGATCGAAACAGTCTGTTTATATATACTTAATGTTTATGCTTATGTTCTTTAGAGTTTGTAAATACGTGAAAACAGTGTCTCTTCATTTTACAAAGAAATCGTGACTTTATTTTCCCACCCCTCCCCCGGAAATTAAGACCCCACCATTTATTAGATTTTTGGAAATTTTCCACCCCCTAATTATTAACATCCCCGTTTATTCGGCACACAAGAATAGCTATATTGCATGTTTTTTCAGTAATTCTTTCAACAAAAAAGGAAATATATTTTCCTTTCTATAGTAAAAACTTCAAAATTGTTTTTAGAGAATAAATAACCGTTAGGGTGTAAAACCTTTCGGGACTCCGCCCCTATCCTCGTTGGGGGATTACAGCGCCACACAAATCCCCAGGTATTTTTAGGATTGCTTCGAACTTCGTCCAAATTTTGGCTGACCTTAAGAAAAATCCTGGATACGCCCCTGAAGAAGATGCGCCTTTCTTGCCACTTATAATACTGCTTTTAAATTATTACCAGTTTATTAGCCGCACATAACTAACTACACGATTGTTTTTAACTGACAGTTTTCCACCTTTACTTTGATTCTTTCTTACAAGCATTATTTTATGTGCTGTCTTCTCATTTCATCTTTTCTTTCAGTTTTTTAGCTGCGTATAAGATAATACAAACAATGATTTCGATGCCAGACAAAAGCGAGGAGCCGATCAGGAGACCGATGAGCCCGCCAATTTCACAGGCCATTTGGTACGCAGAGTACAGCTTCTTCTCTTCGATGACCCGGTAGGAATCCACGTTTATGTACTGAACGCCGAGAGTGTAGGTTTTTGTGTAGATTTTCGGATTGCCGGGAAAATAACTGCGAGACGAAACCAATGTGTTTAGGTCGAGAATTGTGCACGGGAACGGACATTTTGACGCTGAGGAATTCGCCAAGCGCGTTCCGTACTGATACAGACATCGACTCACTTCGGAAACCGTAAGATTCCTCGAATACTTTCTCTTCACGTCTTCCGGTATAAACATGCGCGCGTAGTCGATCGTGTCGCCGCATTCCTTGTACATTCCGATGTAGTTGCTCGATTCCATGCAATTCCGGCGCGTGTACTTCCCGGGAAAGATGTCGCCGTGTTTGCCGTCTGAACATTTCGACGGGAATGGACTGGGCAGGCGTTTAACGAGACTCTTATCGATGTTTATGTCGTAACTTTTCGGCTCAATGGAAATCGCTTTCGTGAGATCAAGCTCAGATACCTCAGGGTCATGCGCTAGAAAGATGATGTCCTGGTTTCCTAGGAAACGAGTATTGTTCAGAAAATGAAACTCGATGTCCACGTGACTGTATACGTCATACATGTGTCCGTTGTAATTCCATTCTACGCATGCGTGATCGTACCTTTCCAACGACACGAAATGTTGACTCGTGGTGCATTTTTTTGAGCCCCACGTGACGCACTTGGTTATGTTGATGAGCCCGTTTGACCACCATGTAGAGTTGTCAGTGGTGATGTTAACGCCATGCAGTATTGGTCCCTTGTTTTTGCACGGCTCATCAGAGCGTGTATGCGAGGCGAGATGCCCGCAGTACGCGTAATAAGCGCGGTACAAATGCTCCTTTTCGCAGATTGTGACCGCGGGAAAGTAGTTTTTATCAGTAACCTTAAACTTGATATCCGTGTACACGTCATATCTCAGGTATTTCTGCAGCAGTCCCTCGGTGACGTAGGCAGACACTAAGATCCCACTGAGCAGCATGGTCAGCCAGAATAGAGATTCGAACTTATAAACGGAGGTAAACACTTTCGTTAGGCCATGCAACGTAAACCCAGAAACGTATTCATCGATCTTCTCCTGTAGCAATGTCTTCTTGTTTATTTGGGTCTCGTGCCACGCATTGTCATTGGCAACAGCATTAGTATACAGCAAACCATTCGATTCTAAAGCGAGGCAAGTAAGATAAATGATTTTTGAAATCTAATACAATAATAATGAGGTTTAATACAAACTACCATGAATGTGAAAAGAAAACTATAATTTATAATTAGTATTTTTTTATTATTAAAACGTTTTTAAACAAAAAATACCAGGAAATACAATCGTTCGTTATCAAACTGTAAAAACTCCAGCGTTCGTTAATTGAATGTTCGAGATACAATCAAACATACGAATATTGTATACTATAGGCCGCGAGATAAAAAAAGAACAGATGGTTTCGATGATAGGCGTGTTTGTATTAGTGGGGTCCACAACCCTTAGACTATATTGTTTTTAATGTCAGACTATAGTTTATTTGGTAGGCGAATTCATGATGAAAATAATCTAAGACTATAAAAGTTAAAGCCTTCGCATTGATTAATGATTTTTTCACAATATATACGACCTACCAGCCTAAGTTATAGTCGTTTTTTGGTTGAAGGGTTTTATGAGAAGTCTTAAATGGTTTTTACTAGCCTCGAAGCTCAAGTTCTCACGTGAAAAAATATATGGAAACTTGTGATCAAAAGTCGTAAGAGAAGTATAAGTCAGATGAAGTCAACTGATGCTCATGTGACGTTGTATCTTACGGCGAAACGTACCGTGTTTGGTAGATTCCATGATGCAAACTTCCGATGCTTTGGTGTCTGATCGCACCCTTTTGAAACTGCTTTTGAAACCATATAAATCTAGACAATTGGACGTCATTAATAACAGATAATACGAAAAAATAAGTTTGTCGTCCTAATAAACACCTCGCTCGCAAAGTGAATTGTCGACTTTTCAGCGATGACCGCGCTATCTTTTCTTCATAAAACGACAGTTTTGAATCCCCTATGTTATTTTCTTTCATGGAGCGCTGTTCTTTCATGTTTCGGTTTTACGAAATTTGTTTTTTGTAATCAACAAGAGATGCTGTGCAAGGTTATCGGTTTCCATTGTTCCATTCCCCAATTCATTTTCGCTATCAATAGGTGTGGTTTATTAATATCAGATAGGGAAGTATTCTTCGAGGAATTTCGATAGAAAGGTCATTTAAGCACATTGTACATGCAAAATGTGTTTTGGGGCGCGGGGTAACAGTATTTCGATGTGCACTATCAGCGGACCTTTGGCAAAAGTAAGTGATTATTTGACTTGACAGTAAATCTACGAGGTGATTAGAAGGCTGCACTTCCTTCCTAGTAAACCTTCTAACGCGTAAATTGGAATGCCATTTTAGCATTTTAACTAACCTGAGTCTCCAACATACCAGCGAAATAAACGTTTATGGTCACCCTGAGTTTTTAGGGACCAAACTAAAAGTAATTTTTCGAAGGCAATTATTTATTAAATGATCCAACAAATAACTGTGTAATGACAACCAATATCTGAATCATTTTGAGCTGTTTTTCTTCAGATATAAATGTATATCAAAGCATTAAATCTAAGAATTGTTATTGGTGGTATATATTTATTTATTTGCGTTCTCATTTTGTGTATAATGACAAGTTTAATGGTTCCCTCCCATTGGTTGTTGATCACGATTATGTACCTTCCATTGGTTGTTGATCACGATTATGACAATAAGATAATAGGTGTAAAACGCATGCGCGTTGGCCATATTTCTTTTCCACGCGTGGATGTTTTTATAAATGGAATTTACTCTGGGTCCATAATATACGAAAAGTTTTAGTTAAAGTCGATCTCCACTTTGCTTCGGCTAGCAGACAGGCGTATACGTTGAGCATGCGCAGTAGCTATTTCCTCAGAAACTCAGAGAGTTTTCAACTTTGAATATATACATTTATAAGACGAGAAAACTTTCGTAAAATATATGAAATGAATGAATAAATGAAAAAAAAGATTATTAGCGAAAAATATTTCTTTTTGTGTTATCGCCATTATATCGATTGCGCAACATCGAAACTAAATCAAATTTGGCTATATTATCCCTATCTGCCTTTCAAAGAAAGAGTCGTCACAGGGAGCAAAATTAACTGCTTCAAGAAACAAATATAGATTTTTTTTATCCATGAATGCTTTATGTCTCTTAAGAGAACGGCTAGTCCTATACTTTTTACGTGCTGTCATCGCAGCATTGGATAGTCATGTATAAAGCCCCCCCCCCCTGACCAAGAAACAACGTTATTGGGTAAAGGGTGAAGTTTGTAAACCGTGACAAAACACAGAACTTCAGAAATGTAGTATGTTCTGCCTTTAAACGTAATTAAATCTAAAATGATGATCTAGTGAAGAATACTACTCGACTCAACGTCTTCTATATGTTCGAAGAATAATGAAAAGATCATGATAACATCATCAAAGAGAGAGAAAAAAGAAAAAAAAAATTAAACCTTAAAGTATTTTATATCTATTTTAGTTAATTATTATTATATATAACAACGGGCAATATTTTATTTTGGAGTAAAATTTGTATTTATGGCGTGCCGGATTGCCCCGTGCTTTGATGAATATATAATCTATGTTAAAAAAAAATAATAAAAAAAAGAATAATGAAAAGAGTAGATAATGAGAGAGTTGATATACTAGTTTAGCTCTCCGTATAACTATGGAATTGTGGGCTTGAATTCCCAGAACTCTTTGGTAAAATCAATTGTCAAATATCAGCTTTCACATATTTTTAAAGTTACAATTGAGTTCACGCGTGCGTAATGTATGCTTAGCTCAAACTAGTTTTCTATTTAATATATTTTCTGCACATTACCCGCGTGTGCACTCGTGGAAGCACCGGTGTTACCCGCGTCAAACTTCATTTGTTCTTTCGCACAAAATGTATCAATTACATAATAAATGACGTACGGAACAACCTGAAGAAAACCATGTTTTTAATGTATCGCACAGTACATGGATGTAAGTGGCGATATGTTGAATTATTTATATTTAAAAAAAGAACGAATTTGTTTCATTAACTTTTCATCGGTGCAACAACCGGCTGTGTGATTTATGTGTTTTGGTACCATTATGTCTGAGCTGTCCTTCTTAACTTTCTTTACTTTTATCGCACTTTAATTAAACGTACCATGCGCATGCTTTTATGAGAAATTATTTGCGGAAGTGGATCGGAAAAGCAGTTCGAGTAAACGCGAGTTCGAGTTAACGAAATTCGAGTTATCGGGATTGGACTGTAAATGTGCAATTGAACGGAAATCGTGAATCGGTGATCTAGTGACAACATTTTCTTATGCTTTTAGTAAAATGAAGAAAAATGTCGCACTCTCCCCGTACGAAATACGCCTTGATGCCCGGAATTCGCCCCTTTTAAGAGGTAAAAGGTGTACCATAAAGAAACATACTATGGTTTGCTTGCATTCATACCTCCCAACGGAATAATAAACTAAGAATTTTGTTCCGGTGTAAACTTTAATTTTAGCAAACTTAAACCAATCTGTAAAGATTCCGAAGACTTTTTTTTCTCAGTTCTTGGGAACAAAAGAACTATTTCTACGTTTTGTTAGGTTAGGGATTATATTGTTGAATTGAACATCTTAGCGTTTTATAAAACTGCAGGAACATGATTAGTTTTGTTGTGCTTATCAGTTCACTTTGCAAATACAAATTCGTCATATTTTCACTAATCCTACGAAATATTCTCTGCATTTTTGTTGTATGAGTTAAAACAATGATGGTTCCTTGCTGGGAGAATGACGCAAAGAACAAACTTTTAATTCTAATCATTGGTTTATTTTTATGAGTGGAAGATAAATTACCCATAATGCATCTTATGTTTGTTTCAGTCTCCGAAAGGTGCATGAAATCAGATGTGACGTCATTAATTAACACGCAGAAAAAGATGAGCAGCGAGGGTACAAACTATGACGACACCGATTACTTGCAGATGGACGTCAACTGTGAAAAGAGAGGTCTGAGAAGATCAGGATATAACGACAATCTTTTTATAGAATATCAACAATTTAGTATGAATTGGAAAAACCATTTTGAATACTTTCATTTGAATAGGGATGACAACGAATGTTGGATGATGATGCTCCATTGAGCCATTACTAAGTTCTGAATTCGTCATAAATAAATGAATGACTTTCCTTTAGACTGGACGGATAGAAGGCCATCGCTTGAAGATGATGATAGGTGGCATGAAGAACAACTGAACAGGAACTCTTTCATTGAAAAAGCCATTAATCAATATGTGAACAATTTCACACTCCATGGCCTCACGAAGGTTCTAACAGCCAGCACAAAGGTCGAGTCTTTCTTCTGGTTGGTCATGCTACTCGGCGGCATATTTATTTCGGCTTACGTAACTTTGGGACTTGTCGATCGTTACCTTCATTTCGATGTGTACACAGATGTACGTTACCAGGTTACCGATAAAAACTATTTTCCCACGGTGACAATATGCGACAAAAAGCACCTGTACAAGTCGTATTATTCGTACTGCGGCCATTTCGTTAATAATCCGAAGAACGAGACGTGTCGCAAAAAAACCTACGTCATTCACGACGTAGACGTATCAGGTGACGGAAAGTCGTGGTGGTCAAACGGCGTTTTCAACGTCACATATTGCAATACGTGGGGAGCAAAATCTTGCGCGAATAAGTTCTACCTGAAATCGCTGAGGAGATACGACCACGCCTGCTTCAGTTGGAACTATAATGGCGACATGCATGATGTGTACAGTCACGTGGATATTGAATTTTCAGTTATAGAGAATTCTCATCAAACCGCCTATCCAACGATCATTTTCATGGCCCACGATCCTCTCATATCGGAAATAGACCTAACAAAAGCAATAGCGATCGAACCAAAGCTGTACACCATTACATTGGAGAAGACAATGATAAACAGGCTGCCCTATCCGTTCCCATCTCAATGTTCAAACGGCAAACATGGCGACATATTCCCCGGGAAATACACGCGCCGAAATTGCATCGAGTCTCACAACTATATAGGCATGTACAAAGAATGCGGCGACACTATCGATTACGTTCGAATGTTCATACCAGACTATCTCAAGGAAAAATACGGTACCGATAAGCCGTTAAAAGAAACCAGACGTTGCATGTATATTTACGGCACGCGTGAGGCGAATTCTTCAACTTTGGACTGTCCCTTTCCATGCACAGAGATTGATATTAGCGCGCTAGTATCCTCAAGAGCTTACTTTCCCGATGAGCTAGAAAGATTGAACGACACTTACTCGATGGGATTCCAGTACTCAAAGGTTGACTCGTATAAAGTCATCAAAGAGATGCAATTGTATTCGGGATATCAAATGGCATGCGAAATAGGCGGACTTATTGGTTTATTGGTGGGATCCTCGCTACTATCTGGCGTCGAAATCATCGTCTGCTCCATTCTGCATATATACAGAACAGTAAGGAAACCACAGCGACTTGTATATTCCTAATGACGTCATTAATTTATGCAAAATAATTTGTGATTCAATATATATATATATGGACCAATTATATATATATTTATATTATATGTATAGCAATATTCCTGCGATAGAAAAAGGAGTTCTCTAAATAACTAGTTTATTGGAAAAGACATAAAATTAACTGGAATTTCGGGAAAAAAAACTTGAAAAGTTTCCATGGAGAACATATTGAAACTTGTTATAAACGTACAAACACGAGTGTGAGGAAGTTCAATATTTTCAATGTTTTATTTGAGCTTTAGGTTTACCATGAGGAATCTAGCCTCACAACTAAACCCGAGGACGAGGGAGTCTCATGAAAAGCAAGAGTTTTCTTATGAAAGCCTTTCTTTTCTCTCGCATATGCGTTCATATCACTTTCACAACTTAGAAATTGGATCCAAGATAATCACCTCTAGGTTTGGTTACTGGCTACAAAAACTTTCTCAGTGTTTTTAACACAATGTAAACAAATATCTCTACGAACGAAAGCACTGAAGCTCCCATGACCAGTCCAATGAAACCTCCGATTTCGCACGCCAATTGGTCCCAGGTGTACAGTCTCTTTTCTTCCAACACTTTGTAAGTATCTACGTTTGAAAGCTCAAGGGAGATTTTATATTCGTTGCTAATATTTTCTCCGTAGTTTATTGACTCTATGATGCCAAGTTCCAATTCTTCGCATGGAAATCGACAATCGGCGCTGTTTTTAGTTTTACCTTGACTAAATGATTTGATACAATCGATGACTTCCTTCACTGTATTGTTCTTCTTGTATTGAGCAACAACATTGTCTGGGATGAACTCGCGAATGTAGTCCATTATCTCTCCACACGTTTTATACATATTGATGTAATTGGTTGATTCTATACACGACCGTCTGTTGTACTTTCCAGGCAAGATGTCACCTGTCTTGAATGGGTTGCACATGGAGGGGTAGGGAGCCTGCAGTCTCTTGACTATTGTTTTGTCCATTTTTATCGAATAGGACTTGTTTTTCTCGATCTCCACGCTGCTGGTCATGTCAATCTCCTCTATTTTGTGATCATGCGGTATAACTGTGATTCGCTCCGGTCGCTTTAAATGACTTGGTGGTTGAACACTGAACGTCAAAATGATCCGACTGTATATGTCGTACATGTTGCCATCAGGGTTCCATATGAAACAAGTATTATTTAAAATAGATTTCGATTTAAAGAACTTCTTGCTCAGGCAGTTTTTGTTGTCCCACGTTGTGCATTTTGTAACATTGAACAACCCGTTGCTCCAATACTCCGTACCCGTTTCTATATTAGATACATAGGCTTTTCGTTGGCATTGGGTTAAATTGTTTACGTTTCTAAAGTTTTCTCTGCGTATCCCGCAGTAAGAGAAATAGCTTCCTGTAAGTAGGGAAAACTCACAAAACGTGACACTAGGAAAGTAGTTTTTATCGGTCACTACTGATCTGATCTCTGTGTATATGCCATGCGAGAGATATTTACTTATTAGTCCATAACAAACGAGAATGGATAAAAGCATGGATCCCATCAGCATAAGCACCCAAAACAAAGATTCCAGTTTCCTTCCTCTCATGATCTTCGTTAGAGAGTGCACAGTGAATGACATCACGTACTCTTCTATCTTCTTGTCGATCAGCATATTCATGTTCATCTGAGATTCATGCCAGCTGTTGTCATCTTCTGCAGATATAGCTTCAGGTATCAACTCATCGCCTGAAAAAATGCAAGATAAGGCGTTTAGAGGTGACTAAAACATCTTCTTGCTTTTTTATGTAACCATGGTGTTTAATAAATTAAAACCACTCGCAAATATCAATTGTAAACAATAAAAGTCACTCACACTCAAGTAATCTGCCTTCGAATTGTTTTTTAACATCTGCCATAGCTTTACGTCGTGAAAATCCATCAATGGGAATCATCGTGAAATATCTAAAAAAACAAACTTTGACTGAATTACATTCGTATACTTCCGATGGGCTATACTCTCAAGACATAATTGTATCATAGGTATTTACATAATTGTAATATCCCAACTCTTCGAATTTTGTTTTCCAAAGACCTTTGATTAATTGATTGTAACCCATGATTGCAAATTTGTAAGAGAAAATATGAAGGGAAAGATAAATCTCGCTGCTTGTTTAAGTCAGAATGGCAAGCAACAACAGCAGAGAGCTAGAGCTAGATACCAAAACATTCCAGTGTGAATCAATTGAAGAAAAGAATGAATTAAGAACTACCGTAATTATCCGATTAAGCGCCCAGCATTTATTAAGCGCCCCCCTTTAATAAGCGCCCAGGAAATTTTCACAAAGTTCAATCGGCGCCCAGCACTTATTAAGCGCCCCCTCTCCCTTCGAATAAGCGCCCACCTTTTAAAAGATTATTATGAAAGGCGCTTATTTGAAATTTTTACTTTCTTATATCGGGAATAAAGAAATATACGTAGTTTATGTTGTGAACATCTTTTCTATTAAACATAAATAGGAAATTTTCTATAAAATTCTTTTCTTCTATGTTTCAACTCTAAGGTTGAAAACTGTTCTTTGATCTTAGGGGCTGTTCATATGAAGGCGGGCTGTCCTGGTGACCGGGCTGGCTCGGTTAGGCGGGGTAATTTTTATCCCGTATCTATATGGTAGAATTTTCATCCCGCTCAGCCCGGATGAATGTTTGTTTACATCACGTGATGAAACAATCAAGCTGAAACTTTGTTCAGAGCTTTTCTATGATTGCTATGTAGATGACTCAGCAAAAAATCTAACAACAATGACGTCACAATCCCTTAAATATGAAAGTATTTCAAAATAGGACATACTGCGTACCATTTTTTAGCATTTTTTATTTTTTCCCACAAACACTACTTTTTAAAGTCCAACGACTGCACTATATATTCTCTACGATCTAGCATCATTCTGGCAAATAGAGGAAGAGGCAAATTTACGCATCGCACTGCAATAAACAAAAATGAATCATTGAATCATTCCAAGCAAACCTTCTGGATTCAACTCTCTTTCCGCTCTTCAAAATGAAAACTCCAGGCAAATAACACGAATTATATGAGCCGCACAACTTCACAACGGATTATATCTTAGCCGTTTAGCGTGTATTTATGCACAATTGTGTGCGAAAGTGATATTTATATCATCAATGAATGATAGCAAAACTCAATTAATATACTTAATGAACCTAACAAAAGCAAAAGAAAACGTATAATAACAGAAAACAACAGAAGTTAGAAGATTAAAAAAAACAGACAAGTTTTGTTGCAAGGTGCAAACAACAAGAAAATTAATATGTCACCAAAGAATAAACAAAATCAAAGACAGTAACATTACAATTAGATGAACGTTTTGAAAAACTAAGGATTGATTTGGTGAGAGATTTACGGGAGACGTTGTTAAGTGAAATAAAGAAGGAATTTGTTGACATGATTCAGGATTAGAAAAAGAAAAAAATTGTCGAAGTGCAAACAACAAAAGTACAAAAACAAAGATGGCTGGCTACATATTTACGGAGTTCGAAATGACATCAAACAATAATATTCAGTTCATTATGTTGATCTGACTTCAATTGAGTTTATCACAATGAAGATCCCTAAAACAAGCGTGCCTTCTTTTTTCCATCTCTCAACACTACCATCAGAAACATCTTATCACTGTACTGAAACGTACAGTTGAGTGTGGTACTTCAAGTGAAGTATATCATGTTTCTGAGGTTAGGGTCTCAACCATAAACCAACAGGACATCTTCTCACTCTTGTATAATGCTGAGTGTGACGTTTCAAGTGACCATTTAAACCTATCTCTCAACTCTAACCCCACAAACATTTCATTCGAAGTAAAATGTTGAGTACCTCCAGATTCCTGAATTAACGTCATAATTAATACCCTATACGACTCCATTACGCTATATAGCTCGAATATATTACCAGGAACCTCAAAGCTTTCAACCTACCATTTTCAAAACGCTTAGTTTATCTCAAAGTCTTCCTTGATATCAATCACGAGAGAATTTAAAAATTGATAGGCACGATCATAACGCATCTTACATGAGTAATAACCCTTATTAAAAGTCTTAGTTCAAATATCAGGGTTCGACGAGCTAACAAACATATTTTAAAAAACCATCAGTACCCTTACCGTTATGCTACGAACTGCCAGCGAAATGTGTGGTGAATTGGTCATTCAAGTAGGTTCGAAATATCGCTGCATGACTGATTTACGAATCCATTGAACGTTTCCGAAAGGGTTTTTCCACTGTGAAATCGACCCTATGAAATATTCACCGCCTAGATTATGTCACACAGGAGACGAACCGTTTCTTAAAGTCATGGTATATACAGTCAAGGTTCGAATTAAAAACTCTATAGCGCCATTGCGAAAAAATGAAACTCTAATAATACACGTTAATGAAAAATCACCGCAGAAGAAAGGAATTGATAAACATTTGGTACATGAATTAACACTGGGATGAAAGGCAGCATATATTGTCTGTATTATTGTCGAAGATATTTTATCTGGTCAGGAACAACCTACCAATAGAGAGGTAAATAAAACTGCATTAAAGAGGTTTCTAAACTCTGGCATAGTTTGCAGAAAAGTTGATTTTAAAATTGAAAAGTTAATTTGCAGTTATACAGCAAGTGATTTTGTCGACCCGGTCATGTTCCACGACCTTAACGAATCAGCGATTGCCAAGGCTGCTTCACGAACAAGAGGTGCTGCTGGTCCGTCAGGGATGGACGCAGACAACTGGAAACGTATTATAATATCCAAAAACTTTGGTCTGGACAGTGCGAATTTACGATCCTTCCTCGTACTCATGGCGAGAAAGCTATGTACCAAGGAAGTTGTTTCAGAAGGTGCTTCTCAAGAAAACACCCTTGCAGCCTATACTGCGTGTAGGCTTATCCCTTTAGATAAGAATCCCAGTGAAAGACCTATTGGAATCGGTGAAATCATTCGCAGAATCATCGGTATGGCGATTCTTCAGGTCGTGCGGAGAGACGTAGTCTCGAATCAACGGGTAGCCTTCAATTGTGCGCTGGTCAACCAGCAGGCTGCGAAGCAGCAGTGCATGCTGCTAACGAAATCTTTAACGAAGAGGAGACGGATGGTGTTTTACTAATTGATGCAACCAACGCATTCAATTCACTGAATAGACAGGCAACGTTACACAACATTCGCTACATCTGTGCTTCACTTGCTACATATATCCGTAACTGTTATAATGCGCCTTCTCGCCTATTCATCGCGGGAGGTGGAGAGATCCAGTCTTCAGAAGAAACAACTCAGGGCGATCCACATGCTATGCTTGTTTACGCTGTCGGAATTACTCCATTACTATCTGTTCACAATAACATCAGTCTCAATCCAGGAACCAAACAAATAGCTTTCGCCGATGACCTGCTTGGGGCCGGAAAACTACTTGCCCTTAGGAAATGGTGGTTACAAATCATCCAAAAAGGTCCCCTACTTGGTTACCATCCAAATGCACAAAAGTCTTGGTTGGTTGTGAAGCCGCAATATCTTGAAGAGGCAAAGACGGTGTCCCATGGTACAGGAATGAACAAAACGTCGGAAGGAAGAAAGTATCTCGGAGGATTTGTTGGATTGAGTGAAGGTCGTCGTGGCTACATACAAAGTCTTGTGGGCAACTGGAAAACCCAACTCAAAACACTTTCGGAAATTGCCAAGACTGAGCCTCAATCTGCTTTTACTGGATTTTCCACTGGATTGCGTCATAAACTGACGTATCACATGAGGGTAATTCCGGATTTGAGTGAACACGTTGACTTGCTTGACGAAATCATTGATCACTCGTTTATACCATCAATTACGGGTGGTCACGTGTGCTCACCAGATGAGAGAAAACTACTATCTCTACGAATCCAACTTGGCGGACTATCAATTCCCGTTCTGAAAGATCTAGCGGAGGAACAACGGGAAGACTCGATAAAGGCATGCAGGGAGCTAACCAATAGTATTATCCAACAAGAGCGGCACTATACAGTAAACGAAGCAGCACAATTCTCAACGAAAATAGAGATCACCCATCGGAAACAATCACAACAAAAGTTTTCTCTTGAAGATGTTCGATCGAAACTCTCCGTTGAGGAAACAAGAGCAAACGATATCGCTGGCGACTAAAGTATCTTCCATCTGTCTGCGAGTGTGGTAAACAGTTTTCCGTGGATCATGCTCTATCGTGTGTAAAGGGTGGATTTGTTCATCAAAGACATGATGGTCTGAGGGATGCTTTAGCCAAAGTCATCAATGATGTTTGTAATGACGTGACAACAGAGCCACCCCTAACGAGGTTAACTGGTGAACAACAGTTTCAGCGATCTGCCAACATCCAAGACGATGCTCGCTTAGATATAGCAGCAAGAAGTTTTTGGGTACGTGGTGAAAGGGCATTTTTTGACGTGAGGGTATTCCACCCATTCGCTCAAACCCACGTAACCCGAAAGCTTCAGGCTGCTTTCAAAGGCAATGAAAACGAAAAGAAACGCCAGAACAACAAGCGAGTCATTGACGTTGAACACGGTTCTTTTACGCCACTCGTCTTTTCCACCATGGGAGGATGCGGTCAGGAGGCTGAAATTTTTCTCAAGAAATTAGCTGAAAAACTCGCTGAGAAAAGGGACTCTACTCCTTCGCAGATAATACGGTGGTACGGTGTAAAATTTCCATCATGCATGTTCGATCGACAGTATTGTGCCTAAGAGGTTCACGCACACTATTTAAGAGCAATGATATGAACAGTGGAGATATTGAACTATCTGATATAGTTTTAAAGTAATTTATAGTTTATTTATAATAGTTTATTTATGCTATGGGGGTACACTTACTAAAATTTATAATAAATATGATTCTGTTTATTTAATTGTGAATGGCGACCGACCATTTTTTTGTATTTTAAAACCGGCGGTTTATGTAAGGTTATATTTTCATTGAAAAAAAAAGAAAAAAAAAAAAAAGTTATACAGCAAGTTCAATTAACTGGTACTGGCACAACCCTTTTAAAAATAACACGCTCGCAACTTAATGCTTAAAGCTTAAACGTAAGGTTTTGATTTTCTAAATATCTCGGGATTTAACAGATTTTAATCTATGTAGTATAGACGCGCACTTTTTACATTTGGCTCTATGAAATTATTATATTAAGGAGGGTCAAGATAGAAAATTCAGATTTGCCTTTCTAAATGGAGAAGTTTCCGAAATAATTTTAATTCTGCGAAAGTGAAAGTGAAACAGTTTTCAAATATTGTATGAGTAATATTATTATGCGCAAAAAGTGTAAAATTTGCGAGCCCAAGTAATGCATTCAGGGGCGGATCTCGAGATTTTCATGAGTGCTAATTAGATACTTATAATTCGAGAAATTTGATTTACCAGCTCAACGTGCTGGTCCCAGTTTAGATTCTCATGGATTTAAAAATATGGGTAACTTTAATATGAAATATTTTGTTGTATTTCTTTATTTTATTGTTTTGTTGTAACAACTCCGTTAAGTTATAAAACATTAATCTATTACTAGGCGTGGAATCTTCAGAAAGCTTATATTTTATTTTGATCATATTTTAAGTATAATTTCATGAAGTTATCTAAGGCCTACACTTAAAATGATAAAAAAAAATGTATATATCATGGTAGTACAAATATAGGGTGGAATGTCTGTCTCCAATTGGGGCGCACATACTTGACTCTATAGATTACAACCGGGAGAAGTTATATCACGTACCACATTCAATGTTATATGCATTAAGCGTGGTTTTACTGTACCTTGAACCATTTATTAAGTCGATGTTAGTACTTTCAAAATGCATATTGATGCTATTATTTCATCCATCAACAATACATATTGTTCGGATTCAAGAATAGGTAAGTCTTTATAAAATACAGTAAGGACGGTGACGATATCTTGATAAATTACTGGGATCATCATTTTAAGATAAACTACGAGTTTTCTAGAATAATACTCTTTTATAATCATCACCTAGCAACAATACAACAATAGAGTTGACTATACCTGCTCGGAGATCTAGCCTGGAAGACAACATCCTGCTCATACGAAGAAGAAGCAATAGAGTGAATATGTTATCCTCGGCAAACAGAGTAAGAAGAGGACAAGGGAGATACTCTATTTCAACTCGAATGTGCTGTTATGTACATATGTATCCGTTTCCGTTATTTTATCGATCGCAAAACATTGGGGCAGTTCATTGTGCAGAGTGCCTTCGTAATAAAGTGAATCTCATAAAAATAATTGACCATATTGAAAAAATCCTAGATCCGCGCCTGGACTCATTGTATTGTCACTGAAACCCACACAACGCACATGCATTTCATGAGTTTTTATTCAATGAACCCCAAAATATTTTAGCAAAAAGCAACGTTCATTCTGTGCCAACTGTTTACATTGTTAGCATGTTTGAATTGAGTAAGCGTTGACTTGGGATAAAGACAAAATACAGACGCATTTACTGAAAGTGCGGGAAGTGCGGGCGTCTGTTTCACCGTCCGTTTTAAAATATAAACAAACCAGCGAAGTTGTCTCGAGGTTATAAAGGTCTGCAATGGAGTGCGCTTGTTATTTGTGAATAATTAAAACCCGTCTTCAATGAATGCGTTGTTAATTTGTACATCTTTAATAAGCGTCCAACTCTGATTTTTCCCCACACTTGTGGAGATGGTTGACGCTGAGCTACGTTGTACATGGATCAATCTGGATTCGAAGATTTAAGCATTTCGTTTGATACACCGGGGAAAAACAAGTGCAGTTGGGATGAATTGGAGATATCCTCGCCGAATGGTTCCTCGGGTCACCAGGAATCTGTGACTGTCACGCCAAACAGTTCTTTTCAAAAGCTCTCCTCTAAAAATCCGTTTTATGCTTTCGCCGACGATGAGAATAACGAGAATAAAGATGGCGGTATGAGAAAAACAACGGGAGAGTTTGTTGATTATATAAAGGAATTCCAAGAAGGAGAATCGAAAGAAAATGTGGAGAGTAGACCAAAGTTGTCGATGAGCTCTAGGAAGCCCGTTGTGCCGAGAAGTCCGCGAGTGTTTGGTCACAACTTCAAATACATCAAAGGATTTATACAGAGTTCGAATGAAAACAGAGCGAAGATTTATTTGGAAGCGTCGAGCGACGAGGCGAGGAAGAAACTGAGCGAGGAGAAGAAGCCTCAGAGTATCGAGGAAAGATACAACCTTTTGAAGAAAGACTTGAAGTTGGCTTCGCGAAGGATTACGGAGTTGAAGAGCGCAAATGAGACCATACAGAAGCGCAAAGAGGAGCTGCAGAGAGAAGTGTTGAATGCGCAGCGGCATATCACTGGCGTCGAAGTGGAAAGGGATGAACTGAAGAACAGAGCAACAGAACTAGCGGTTGAATTGAGAGTGGCAAAACAGAGGATAGCTGAGGCCGAGAACGAAGCTAATATTTCAATAGGTGAGAGATCCTGACGGTCCAGCAGTTCGGTAAAATACCCCCTACATTAGGGTAATAACAAAGACGTATTTCTTCAGTTACTCGATGCGGTTTTTATTTTAGCGTTTTTCTATGATTATAGATATTTTTCGTTTAAGAGAGTATGTTTTATAGTCGAGCGTAACTTCCTTGTCGTTATGTTTAAGGCAGGGCGACAAAGTTGGCGCGAGAGTTGGAGAAGTCGGAAGCGAAACGAGAGAAGTACCGCGAAGAGTTGAACTCGGCAGAAAAACGAACATACGACCTGGAAACTAATCTACGGGCCGCCCAACAGAACCGTCGGTCGGAGAATGACGAGCGTAACGAGGTGATGCGAAAACTTTACGAGGTTGAAACGCGCGAGAGCAACAAAAGCGCGGAAATAAAAAAGTTGGACGACAACATGTCGTATTTGAAAGATAAGTGCGACCATCTACACGAGCAAGTGGGACGTGCCATTCACGAGAAGGCTCACTACCAGGGACAGAAACAGGAGCTCGAGAAACTCAACTTCGCTCTGAAGGATGACTTAGAACAGTTGCAAGCAAAGTACCAGAGTTCGCAAAAAGAGAACGAACTTTCGAACGAACGACTGCACGCGTTGCGAGAAAAGTTCGATTCGATGATACATTCGACGATGAAGCTGGAAACGGAGCTATCGGTGATGCATGACGAGTTAGCGAAGCAAAGACTTGAGAAAAAGAAATTGAGCGACGATTACCGCTCCGTTTTGAAACAGTTCGGAGATGGTAAATTGGTGATGGAAAGGTGCGACAAAGAGCGATCCACGCTTAAGAAAGAGAACAGAGGCATGAAAGATAAACTGGCCTACTTAGAGCTGTACAAAAGAGTAATCGAATCCAACCGATACATCTTGGAAGATGGTCGAAAGAGGTATTTAAGAACAAACAACATGGATACGGTGAAGGTGCACAAGGAGAGAAAGGATGACGGCAAAGATGATAACAACACCTTTCGTAGCATCTCGAACATACAACGTGATGACAGTTTCAGCTCCAATCATATGCGACAGAGGTTGGAGAAAAAGACCGAGGAATACTCCTTTCCCAGGATTCTCATTGGTGGAGATAAGCAAACGGCCAATTACAGCGATCTGCTCCATGGCAACACTGATTTAGCCAATGCTATGCTTTGATTCACACAGATAAAAGCTCGTCATATCTAATTTATTTCTTTGAATTTTCTTATATAACCAAAGCGGAAACTTACTTACATAAAACTTTTTTTATCAAAAGCTTAGTTATTGTCTTGGATAATCAAGTCCAATCGCTTCCTATTTTAGGTTTCTGATAGCAAGTGTTCATAACATTTTATAGGTTTTATTGATGACGTTTCTCGCCATTCTGATTGGTCAACGTTCATTTAGATATATTCAAATGATATATTTATACTGATATTCATGCTTTTTTATATATTTCTGTACATATGAGTTCATTCTCTCCACAGAATATTACTAGAATATTGGAGTTTTGCTTCGTAGAACAAATTAAAGTAGGATCTCAAAAAATAAAGTATAAAATCGACTTCCCCTTGTTTCTCGCATGTTAGTAGACGATACCCCCGTCTCACCAGACTAGTATTAGTAGTTATTGCTTAGCTTTGTTGCAGTTGTCAGGAGGTTAAAAATCGAATAAAACTTCGTGTTACATAATTATTTTGCCGAGTTATTTGAAACATTATAGTCTAAAAATCGTTGTTTGCAACCGAGAAAACATTTTATCTAAAAGAGGTACTCTGTAGCTTTATTTCTCTATCGCAGTCAACATCAGCGAACACGCGAACATACTCCTACTGTCTACCGAAATAGGTATGCCATTTTGCTAATCTGCTGACTCAACAATTATTTTCAACGTCAATAATTTTGTGACGCTCTTTTGATGCTGCGATGACGTAATCATAAAAATAATCTCTTAAATTAATCAGCTTTCGTTGCTCATTTTCTTTTATGTATTACCGCCTGTTGTAAATGGTACCATCATGTACGCGTGAGTTGTTATTTCGTCTTCCGGTTCATCAACTGGAGGAAAATGATTTTGAGCCTCGGTTTGGTGTTTTGTTTTTGCTGAGAAACCAACTGAGAAACTTTTTTTGCAGACATATATATTGAGAACAAAACAGAAACTTGTTGGGAGCTTTTATACGCTTTCAAAGCAACTGTCTCATTTCCTTCATTTTAAAGTTGTCTTTTAATTCTCAATATGAAGTGGCGTGAAGAGAACATATATATACTATGTTTTGCATTGAACAAACTCCACTTCAAGCAAAAAGTTTTTTTTGGTCCATAGGTTTTCGTAAATTATAATAACTTTAGTTTTGAAAAAATAGGACCACTATTGAAACAATCTTTTAAGAATCTTTTAAAAGCTTCAAAAACAAACAAATAGATAAATGAAATATAATATCTTTTTGATTGAGCTTTACACATTCGTTCGTGGCCCATTTTATATACAGGTGAACTCACTTACCAGATATAATTTGGATTTGGATGTCGATTAAAGAGGTTACAGTCGAGGTGTGGAACGTTGTCACACGCAAATAGGAGATCTTCCGATCTGCTTCTTGGGATATGACAACCTCCTTAAAGCCTACCTCAATGCTGTTACTAACAAACCAACACAGCTGCTCACTAGCTGTCATTTCGATCGCCACATGGGTCTTCCTCCACACCGATCTTCAGAGGAAACAGGAACGAAATAAACCATTTATGGTGAGATTAGTAAGCTATTGTCATTAGGAATATGTTTTATTGTCAATTTTTAGAATCTACATTTTAATAAAACAGACTTGGAATTCTTAGAGAACGTCTCGTCATTGAACTTTCTTAATAAAAACAGTAATGATGGCGTTGAGTACAGACGGATATGCTTGTTATTTTGCGGAAATATTGAAACTTGTCCTGATGGAACATACAGAAATGAGATTTTTAGTTTTTGTAAACAACGAGGTTTGAAGATAGTCCACCACAATATCCGTGGATTGCAATCAAACTTTAACTTGTTACATGAGTTAACCTAGAGCAACGATTTTGATATTATAACATTATCAGAGACTCATTTAGCAAATTCTGGCTTCAACGACATTAATAATCTTTACGAACTTCCGAACTATACTTTTATAAAAAGGAATCGAGACCGTGGTCACGGAGGAGGAGTCGCTGTCTACATAAAGAATAACTTAAAGTGGGAGCGTCGACATGATTTTGAAAATAACGTTGTCGAAAGCATTTGTTTACAAATCTTTGAGAAAAATGCAAAAAGCTTTCTCATAACAACTTTCTATCGTCCACCGTCGGGATCGAATTATCTTTCGGAAACTTTTAATGACTCTTTCAATCAACTTTTAACTGCCATTGATTCTACAAGTATGGAGTCAATCCTCTTGGGTGATGCCAATGTTAATTACGCAAAGAAGTCCGATAATAAGGACTTTAAAACGTCGTTATCCAGTAATGGTTATAAACAGCTCGTTACCGAACCAACTCGTATAACTAAAGAATCATCGTCGATAATTGACATTATTGCAACAACGCGCCCTGAGGTAATTAAGGAGACAAAGGTTTTTACAACCTCTATTTCTGATCATGAAATGGTAGGCTGTATTCGAAAGCGTAATCACATGAGATTTCCAGCAAGAACAATTCGAGTCCGTGATTACACAAATTATAACCCCATTACCGTAAATAATGAGCTTCGCAACGCAAACTGGTTTGGTGTTTTTAACGCTAATGGAATTAACGACGCAGTTTCACGTTTTAATACGAACTTAAATGACACTTTCATAAAACATGCACCATTCATCAACAAACGAGTGAAAGGAAGACCATGTCCATGGCTCGATAAATACACCAAATCCCAGATGAATAAACGTGACAAAGCTTATCGTAAAGCACGTCATTCAAAAGACGAAAAAAACTGGAAGATCTACAATACACTACGCAACCATTGCAACAATTTGCTGAGATATGCTAAAAGCAAATACAACAAAACGTTATTAAATGATAACTGTGAAAACCCAAGGCGTTTCTGAAGTGCAATAAAAATGATCTTCCCCACCAAATATGCAGCCAACCCTTCAGCTTCAACGCATAACAGTGAAAGCCGCGTCAAACGTTTTTCTGAACACCTCGCAAAGGCTATAACATCATTGAAAGCAAAGTTTATACACTGCTGTAACTTTGTGTGGCAGACTCCTAGACACATCTTACCACGCACGCTGAAATCGTTTCACTTTAAACCAGTTTCTGAACAGTTCATCCTAAAACAACTTAAACGACTAAAGCGCAACAAGTCAACCGGAATGGATGAACTACCCCCTAACATGCTGAAGGACTGCGCTGAAGTCATCTGCACACCACTAACGCATGTAATTAATATGTCGTTACACCAATGTGAAGTTCCTGCGATGTGGAAAAAAGCCAAAGTAACGCCAATATTCATAGCCGGTGATGCAAACGATCCTGATAATAATCGACCTATATCTGTACTACCGATACTTTCAAAAATTCTTGAAAGAACAGTTCATTCGCAGCTTATGGAACACCTTGAAACTGAAAACCTGTTATCCGAATTTCAGTTTGACTCTCGAGCTAAAAGGTCAACTGAACTTGCTACAACTATGTTCGTTGATAACATTAGACGAGAGGTTAACAATGGAAATCTCGTCGGTTCCGTGTTTATGGATCTTTCCCGAGCTTTCGATACGATCAGCCATAGTCAGTTACTTGCTAAACTTTCTTCATATGGTATTCGTGGTCATGAGCTTCATTGGTTCACAAGTTATCTCTTACATTGAATCCAACTCGTAGAAATTGATGGTAGCCAGTCAACCGAGCAACCTGTATTCAATGGTGTCTCTCAAGGTTCGATCTTGGGACCGTTACTGTTTGTGGTATTTTTCAATGACATTGTCGACTCGATCCGGCATGCACGTATCACCATATATGCATATGATGCTGTCATTTACTACGCCCACAAGGATGTCATTGAAATTGAAAAATGTCTTAATAATGAATTTGAGCGCATCGCTGAGTACTTGAACACGAACGAACTCATTATAAACCTTAAGAAAGAGAAAACTGAATCACTACTCTTTGGAACTGCAAAACGGCTGAGCAGTATCAAAAAGCCTTTCGAAGTCAATTTCCAGTCGAATGTCATTAACAACGTCGAGGAATACAAATACTTAGGAAATGTTGTCGACGGCACCTTAACGCTTAGCAATGACTTTAACAAGAAATATCGTAAGGCTTCAAACAGAGTACAGTTGTTACAAAAACTTCGACCCTACCTAACAAAATCCGCATCAATGATGATTTACAACTCAATGATTGTTCCTTTGCTTACATACTGTGGAATTATCAATTTAAATACAAACAGAACGCAGCGAGCAAAGTTCAACTCTATTGAAAGAAGATCTGCTCGAATCGTTGGTACAAAAAGAGTACCCTCGATTAAAAACAGAATCGATAAAAGAGCAAACATTATTGTGAGGAATGCATTAAACGGGATGTTATGCAGCAACTTCAATGAGTATTTTACAAGAAACACCCACGGAAAAATGACAAGAAATGGGAATTTTCTAGTCAAATTACCCAAAGTTAAGCTAGAATTTGCTAGGAATTCTTTTTATTATTTTGGTGCTCATTTGTACAATTCACTTCCTTTAGAAATTAGAAAGGAAGTCTCAATTTTACTTTTCAAAAATATATTTCGTAAATTTTATGACCATTAACTTGTTTCTAAGTTAACCTCACTTCGCATTCTACACCAACCAGTCATCAGTAAAGTTAACATTTTAGTATGTATATAATAAACGTTTTTATCCGTCAGTTTTTTTATTTATTTATTTATTTTATACAGGACACATGTTAATAGCAGTATATGATTTTAAAACCGAAATGTATATATCCTGTCATAATAATAATAATAATAATAATAATAATAATAATAATAATAATAATAATAATAATAATAATAATAATAATAATAATAATAATAATAATAATAATAATAATAATAATAATAATAATAATAATAATAATAATAATAATAATAATAATAATAATAATAATAATAATAATAATAATAATAATAATAATAATAATAATAATAATAATAATAATAATAATAATAATAATAATAATAATAATAATAATAATAATAATAATAATAATAATAATAATAATAATAATAATAATAATAATAATACAACAAATAGTTCCTATAAAATGTTTATATCATAATGTAAAAAATAAGATGAACTAAAATATAATCTTCCGACTAGGTTTTAAATTCCATGTATTCTATTAAAAACACTCCCAAGAACCTCTTCCCACATATCACAACATCCAGACCTAGTTACGTAGCGAACTCGAAACACTCAACATCCAGACCTAGTTACGTAACGAACTCGAAACACTCAACATCCAGACCTAGTTACTTAACGAACTCGAAACACTCAACATCCAGACCTAGTTACTTAACGAACTCGAAACACTCAACATCCAGACCTAGTTACTTAACGAACTCGAAACACTCAACATCCAGACCTAGTTACGTAACGAACTCGAAACACTCAACATCCAGACCTAGATGTTTTATAAGCCTAATGACTAAATACTTGTTAACTTAAACGTTGGAAAACATATTAGCAGGGTGTTTAAGTAGTATATATGGTGTGTAAGACTCAGCGAGAAGACACGCCACTTCGTTCCCAGGAATATAAACTGAGCGAAAGAAGGTTAGAGTAATTTACCAGGTTTCGTGCGAACAAAGTGGGTTTTATCAGTATGTACGGTATCACGTGAATGCATTCCTTAGCCATTGTAAAGGGGTCGATGGAAGAATGAGTATGAGATGTCAATTTCAAATTTAATCAGAGGTGGACGGTAACTTAGTTACTATTTTCCAAAGATTTTATGTTTAGATTTTTGAGTAACTGAAAGTAACTACTACTAGAGTGATTGTAATATTATGATATATATACAAAAGGAGGAATGAAAAATTAAAAAAAGCCTTTTTTCGCGGGAATTAACTTTCGCGTATTTTTCTAATTTGGATATTTCGCGGGAATAAACTTTCGCGGCTTTAGTTTTGTAGCTTGGTTTATGGAAGAAACTTTCGCGCAAATTAGGATAAAATTGCCGCGAAAGTTTCTTCCCTTAAAGTAGCTACTTTTTAAAAATTGATATAACTGTAACGGTAACTCAGTTACTATTTTGGCCAAGTAACTGTAACTCAGTTACTTTTGAAAGTAACTTTGCCCACCTCTGAATTTAATCATCTTTGTACTATTATATAACTAACAATTTATTTTAATTATTTCATAGTTATGAATCTTGTGTAAAATAAAGTGTTTAATAATTGAGCGAATACATCATAACCATTAGTTAGCTCCTTGTTTCTTAAGTGGCTGATATCATGTTTGTTCGGCGAGTTTTCTGTGATTTGACGTTGCTTTTATACATTATAGACATTACAATGAATGTAGGCATAAAAATTTAAAGTCTTATAAATATATAAATAAAGCATAACTATTTAAAGAAATGGACACGTGAAAATGTGGCTATATGATCCGTTTTGCGCGCGTAAAACAAGGACAATCACAAGTTGACACTACGTCATTAAGTCATAAGTCCTAAAGACTTGCGTCTTGGTCTAGCAATACTTATGTGCTTCTGATGAGACCTAAGAAGGAGTAAATATGTACAACGCAATCCCCACCTCTCTTTAAAATATGTCCAAGCTTATCGTGTTATATATACAGGTGCGTGTAAAACTACTATGTCGATAGCTTCTCCAGGATCGGATCTAGAGGCCTAGATGAGGGGTGTGTACCTTGTCATTCATTGCACCCACAAACAGCAAAGTTTGGTGCAAAATAAACAAACGTTGTAAGTTTGAGAGAGGAATGAACGGTTTTTACTTTTTCTTCTAATAACGTTTAATAAATTCTAATTTTCTCAACTGGGGGTTTTCTTTGCATGATTTTCTTTGTAAAAGAAAACAAATGACCAGTTGATATATAGCTAGTTTTGTAATGTAGCTCATTGCAATGTATGAAAAAACCCACAGTTTATTGGAGAAACGGAGCTACGGTAAATTGAAAGATAAATCAAAGCGTTATACAGGTTTTGACAGCAACGAATGGAAACTAAAAATACAGATAAGTGATAGGTGAGTTAGATAGAGAATGTGTCATTGAATAATTTATTGCGCACCACTTTTAATAAGAACTACGCTCATAAAACATTCATGGTTTAACTCATACGAAACTCGTGTAGCATATCAGAAGAAACGTAAAGACTAGTTTGCAATGTGTTTGAGACAAGAAACAAAAATAGCTGTGCAGATAATCTTTCTTTGATATTTTTACTTGATGGAATTTATTTTTGATGCGATGTAGGAACGGTTTCTATAAGAAGCCGTGTAGGAAAAGATTTTGCGAGAAAAAAATGATCGCAGAATTGATGGGATTATGAACATTTGTGATTTATGTTTAATTCCGGTCCGTGTAAAAATTGTCATGATTTTATTAAAAAATGTTTTTTCCAGGTTTGTTCTAGCATTCGCGGTTGGAATTATAACTGTTCTCGGTATAACTAATTTACGAAAAGATATGTGTAACAAATTTTTGTGTTATTTATTGTAATATATGTATGGAAAGAAGGAGGTAGGGAAATTAACGCAAATGATGTCCAAAATTCACTTTTATACATTAAGAGAGTGTAAACCAGGTATTTCATTTAGCTAACACATTCCTGAGTGGAAAATCATACAATAGAGGTCTTACTAAGTGTTCAATTATTTTGTTTTGTACGTACAATCGATGCATTATATTGCGGAGTAAAGAAGATTAGAAGGGGAACAAGAGCAGTCGATGCAGATTGATGCTGGTTTAAACAAATAGACTCGTAGCGTTTGAGAACATGAACTAAAACAAAATGGATGTAGCTGTTAACTCGAGACGTTCGATCAAGGGATCGGAGGGGAATTGGATTGAAATGCAGAGGGATACATTCACAAATTGGGTCAATGCCAATTTAAAGCAGCGCGATATGTCTGTTGACGATTTGGAGACGGGTTTTGAGGACGGCGTGAAACTAGTGAATCTCTTCGAAGTCGTTTCCAAACGCAACGTGGGAAGGTACGCCAAGACTCCCAAGTTTGCCAATCAAAAGCTGGAAAACGTTTCCATTGTGCTGAAGGCGATGGAGAATGACGGCGTGAAGATAGTAAGCATTGGTGAGTGAATTGAATTGTGGGTAATATAAAATGGTAGATACCATCAAATATTTCATAATAAGGTGCGCACGTGACACCAATAATGTGGATGTAACACGGGAACAAAAATATATAATTTAGCTTATATTTTGCCCACGCATTCTTCCATTTATTAAGTCATTTTTTATTGTTAGTTACACTTCCGTTCTAACGAACTCTCAAGGGAGACAACAAATGGGTTCTTTAGATCGGGAGTTCGTTTGCTGCAGTGGTTTGACCTAAATAGAGAGTAGCGAAGGGGGTTTTAATTTCCTTTACTAGATCGAAAACTTTGTTAAATAGGCAGTTTACTGCCTATGTTCATACGTGTAAATAATTATGACAATCAGCATAGTGATTCGAGTTGGTGCAACATTTTACACAAGTTCCTTGTAATAAGGAAGGCTTAAAAGAGATCCTCCATTGTTGAAATTAAAACATTTCCTACTTTGTAATCCACCATATTTTAATAATATCAATAAATATAAATTATGAATCCTTTAGAACTCATACATTTAGGTGTTGTTTATTTTTAACTGAGGGTTTAATGTATTACTTCATTGTCTGTCAATCAAGCATTGCTGGATAAATTTCCAGAGAGATTTACTTTCAAATACGATTGCTTATTTGTGTTGTAAATCAAATCTTTCTTGGCACCTGGCAACTATATTAAAAAAGCATTCAAAGGAAACATTCCGGTTATTTGATGGATGGACATTAAACTTTATGCAATGAATCATCGGAGATCTCTTTCATCACATTGTAGCATTAGTAAAAGTCTTTCCGTCATTTGTAATACCGTGTTTTTGTTTCCATGACAGTTAATCACATATGATCTTGCAAATATGGTTCAGAGAAATCAACACCTTATGATGCATGGCTAAAAAATGGGCGTGTGACAAAAAAAGATGACAAATCGTTTAAAAATGTACAAAGATAGTAATCAATCTTTCTCTTTAAAATAAAAAAACATCCATTTTAAGTAACTGAAAGTGAAAACAAATATGGTAAATATGGACCGCTCATCATAAACGGTTGCGGAAAATAACATAAACGCAAAAGGCCCTTTACCGGACTTTGTTGTTTTTGAAAATAAATTTTACGAACATCATTAAAATGGTATAGCTTCAAGTTCAAAACAAACCTGACTCAAAGAACTTTGTCACGAATGATACTCTTTTTGCATCTAGTTCCGACATTTTTGTAAAAAAGTGTTCAGGTCCATATAGCTATACGTAGGACAGGGGAATTTTGCTAATTATAGATTTTTTTAAACGATTTTCTTTTCCAGTTGCAGGCCCTGGAATAAATATTATAAGCTCATCGGTCACGTTGACCGCCGTACTCATAGATCGTATATCGGTATCGAACGTAAGTAACGTTTATATCGGCCAACTTAACTCATTACATTTGTCTTTCAAATAATAATCTGTCTTTAACACCACAGAGACACGTCTACTTAGTCAGAAAACGGCTTAATATCGAGGTTGTGCAGGATAAATAGCGACATCAACAAAAACACAAATCAAAAGAAGCTTATCTTTATGTAGTAGTCTGAAAAAACTTTTAAAAAAAGTATTAGCACCTTTTTTATAGGCATAGTGTATTTTGAGCCCAGCCTCAATATGCTTATTTTTTCCTTGTTTATGCCTCATGCCTATGTTATGCTTATTTCAGTTCCAAAATTTAGTGATTTGTATCAGCAGGGAGCAACTTCATCCCATATGCCCGTCAATATTTGCCTAATAGATCAGATAACTAATTATTTCTATCTTTCATTGCTTACGTCACACAATTTACATTTAATAACATAGGATGCAAATAGAAACCAGAAAATCAAAACTTTCCATTGAAGACATTGCAAATGCAAATTGTCGAATGAAAAAAATTCTTACTCTTATCCAGCCTCGTAATATGCTTAATTATATGCTCATTTTTAAAGGAATCTCAGCCTAAGTATGCTTATAAACGTTATGCTTATTAAAAAAGGTGTACTTTAATTACTTTGACGAAATCTAAAATGCCTTGCGCAAGAAATCCGGAAGGAATTGTTCCTATTAACAACTAAATAGATAAGAAAAATGTGTCACATATTTTGTGTCGTGTGAACATTTGAAAGGTCTCATAATTAACAATTCAAAACAATTTTGTTTTAGGTTTTGTAAAAGTGGATTATATACACAAAATGAAAAATTATATTTAAATTTAAATTAAGTTTGTATTTTGCATTACTAAATCTCCAGATCACATCAAACTTCTTTTAGTTAGTTTGCCGTTGGTCCAAAAGTAGCACTCTTGAACCCTCCAACGAACTGCAAATTGTTCTCAACTGGAATAAAGACATTCATGTCACCGGCCAATCGATTAGTGGCATCTTATATGTCACCGTCAGTACATATATCCATTACTAGTAAACATTAACATACAAACAATATCATTGATTGAACAAGGTTCGAAAGGTTCACATCAGTAAATTTTTTGAATTTTAGTTCAAATAAAAAGTTTGCAAAAAAGTCATTGGTCAACGGACGTTGACCGATGACCGACAGCAGCAATTTTAGGGCATGAGTTGGATGTTATATATCTGGTCTGAAGTAGATATATATAACTATAAACTATAATAAGTCCTTTATTCATCTTTAGAACGCAAATATTTCAGAATAAATCTCTCAGACTGTTACTTTCAAATCTGTGGGGTTTTCACATCTTGGTTTAACATTAATGCAAGAGGGCATGTTATGATGGGGAAGCAGCAATGTCTGGGGAAAAGTCAAGTGGTGCAACTTTGATCAAGCAAGAAAACCCCAAAATACTTTATACTCACTGCCATGAAGACTCTAATACCTCACCGTTAAAGATGCATGCTGCAAAATAGATATCTTGAAAAAAGCTTTTGAAATTGGTTGAGAAATAATAAAGTTTTTAAAAGACTGTTGTGTTATAAGATATATCTTTTAGTCACTGTAACTATGGCTACCTGTAAAAACACTCCAGCCAAAACACCCCAAGTGAAAAAACATTTACTATATAAGTATGTAAGGACAAAAGACTTCCAAAGCTTTTTGCATTATGGTATTTTTCTGCAACCTAATGAGCGAACTGTTATTAAAAGATAAAAACGGTTTATCAAGAAAGATAAAAGCTATCGATGCTATGCAAATGGAAATGATGAATTGTTTTAGGTATATACGTATTCATATATATATATATATATATATACTTAATTCTTCTTTAAAATTTTGTATTCATGTAGGTGCTAATAAAACAAAACAATTCTGAAATAACCACTCGTCCTCGGGCAATTTTTATTCAAATATTGTAGTGCAAAACTTTTGAATGATGATTTGAGCTTTAAAAGTTTCAAAGCCTTTCTTTTATTCAGTAGTCAACCTTAAACCTTTCATAACTGTTAATTAGTAAGAGAAGTGAAGCCTTGAGTGAACATCAAAGATACTGTAGCTATGCTAAAACAATGTTTATATATAATTTATTTATATGTGTTAGTATTTTCAAGGTAAAGAGTTCAACAAAGTTTGTAACATTGACTTTTTCAAAAAGTGACTTTTGTTTTGTTTTCGTGAAAACACATAAGTGGAGTGAGTAGAGGAAGATTCCTTTAAGTCGTGGGTTGCTAGTGTGTCTCCAAAGACAAGTAAAAGTTTGCGTTTTAATTTCAGACAGCGATCACATTGTCAACTGCAACTCCAAAATGATACTCGGCTTGATATGGCAGTTGATTCTGAGGTATCAAATTGGTGGATCAGAAGACAAGAGCGTGAAAATTGCTTTGAAGAAACTCCTCTTGATATGGCTACAGCATGTGATACCTGACCAGCAGATTAAAAATTTAACTACCGATTGGAACAGTGGGGTTGCACTCTGCAATCTAATAAACGTACTGCAGCCGGGACTGTGCCCCGAATATCAGCACATGGATAGAGACGACGCCCTTACAAATGCTACAAAAGGTGAAGATTTTTTTCGTTTTTAAAATGATCCCCCTTTATTGATAATTGAAGTCCTGATGATTATATAATGCATATATTATATATATATAAATATTTTTCCCCAAATATTATGATAATATATATCATTGTGCATCCTAAAAAGCATTCAAGGACCGAAGGGCATAGGCTACTGAAAGCAACCTTTTCATGAGAATGTATATATTAAAATCTATTGAGTATTAGAGGTAACTTGGAGAATGGTCATCATTTATGTGAAAATTTTTTTAGGGATGTTATTAGCAGAAGAGAAGTTAGGTATACCACAAATCATAAGTGCCGACAACATGGTGAATCCAAATGTTGATGATTTGAGTATGATGACCTACCTGTCATATTTCACGCAAGATGGCGGAGTTGGTGAACTTTGGACTTTAAACTTAGTCAACAGTTGGAATGCCGATATTAGCGCAACGAACTTTAATACCGACTGGAATGACGGGAATGCAGTTGGTAAGAACCTAACCTGCTTTCTAGAGTAAAAACTTCAAAAGTTTTAGAAATCAAAACCCTGATTATACCCTGATTCAAGTCATTTTATGTATTGTATACTAGTCAATATGTCTGACAAATTTTGGCTAACCATTCCTAACAGAATTACTTTCTGAAATCCCAGGATTATGTGTACGTTATAATTTTATTTGTAATTGAATTTTAATCACCTCCTTAACGACAACTAAAGTAAAAAACAAACTTATTTTTGCGTTACATGTACGACTTATTTCATCAGCAGATATTTTTACTTTTGTAGCTGTAATGTCTGTGAGCATAACCATAAACAAGACGTCTTACTTTAATTATATAACTAATTTTTAGAATGCGGTTCTAAAATAAACAAGAAGAAGTACAGTATAACATCATGAACAACTTCAAATATAAACTAACATAAACCATCATATCCACAAACCCTTCTTGACTGATTTCTTTTCGGAGATTTTATTGCAAAACTAAGCAAGTTATTTCTTTGATTCATGATCTTTACATTAGTCATGCAACCATGAAATACAGATTTGATTGAGGTTGAAGAAAAGCAATGGTGGCGAAATGGTTTATGTTCGTTAATTTTTATACAGTGAAAATTGCGTTGTGGTTTTCTTTTGGAAAATGAATTTCATGTTTCCGAGTGCCGTAGAACGGAATTTTGAATTTCATTGATGCGTTCCATCTTTGGTTTCATTTTTCTTGGTGGTGAAATTTTATTACGGTGGTTTTAATCTATTAAATAAGGGTGTTGTGTAATTTGGTGAAACTGAAAGCTGAAATAGTTATGTTTATTTGTTATAACATCATTTACATCTAAACATTGGCTTTTGTATACATTTTAAACTAAATACCTTATTGTTGAATAAACTTTCCTGGTATTTTTAACAACAGTGACCACACTTTCCTTGTATTTTTAATAACAGTGACCAAACTTTTGGTATTTTTAATAACAGTGACCACACTTTCCTGGTATTTTTAATAACAGCGACCACACTTTCCTGGTATTTTTAATAACAGCGACCACACTTTCCTGGTATTTTTAATAACAGCGACCACACTTTCCTGGTATTTTTAATAACAGCGACCACACTTTCCTGGTATTTTTAATAACAGTGACCACATTTTCCTGGTATTTTTAATAACAGCGACCACACTTTCCTGGTATTTTTAATAACAGCGACCACACTTTCCTGGTATTTTTAATAACAGCGACCACACTTTCCTGGTATTTTTAATAACAGCGACCACACTTTCCTGGTATTTTTAATAACAGTGACCACATTTTCCTGGTATTTTTAATAACAGTGACTACACTTTCCTGGTATTTTTAATAACAGCGACCACACTTTTCCCTGTATTTTTAATAACTGTGACCACACTTTTCTGGTATTTTTAACAACATTGGCCACACTTTTCTCGTTATTTTTATTCAGGTCAGTTGGTCAATACATTTTCCCCGGGTGTTGTTCCTCCTCTCATATCGAACGAGAACGAAGACAATTGCCGCACTGTGATGAGCATTGCGGAGAACACTTTGGATGTGGAGCAGATCATCTCACCCGCCGAGATGGCCAACCCGAGCATTCCGGAACTTGCCATCATGGCATATGTTGTGCAATTTTCAAGAGTACACAATTCACTATTTTCATGAATCATCAAGCATAAACCAATTTTAGATAAATTTACAAATTTTGCTGTTTTAATTATAGGTCAAACCTGTTTCAAAGCCGTCCGAGAGCTTTTCCATTTCTGGACAAGGTGTGAGTGACCCTCAAGTTGGAAGTGTCAATGAGTTTTACGTGCGCTGCGATGACCATGAAATCACAATGGACGACCTGCGTGTTGAGGTTATTGGTCCGGACATGGTGCCAGTGGATGTGCAGTACGAGGTAAACAACTCACATTTACGTACATACAAATACACAGCTGTTGAACCTGGGATCTATCGCACTAACATCACATACCAAGGGAGCCACGTACCTCACAGCCCAATGACGTCCACTGTGCGTCAAGACCTCGCCACCATCAAAGTTCATGGAGATGGGATAGCAGGTCTGAATATATTTCACTGTTTTCATTCTCAATCATCCGCTAATTACAAAATAAAAAAAACAAAACAACTAACCCATGCTAGCATGGAAAATAGATGTGAAAAAATGTAATAGAAGAAGAAGAAGAAAACAACAAAAAATGGAAATAAATTGTGGCGTTTTAGAGAAAATCACATTAGAAATTTTTTATAAAATTGTTGAAAATTGGTAGTAATATACTACCAAAATGATGTCATTAGTTTAAGCAATTATTCAATTTTCACGTGATCCAAACTGACCACGACGTTACAGGATTGCCAATGATTTCAGCTGTATTCAATTATTTTGGGAATCGTGTAACCTTACGTGATCATCAATGAACTTCAAGGAACACCTTTTACTTACAATCTTTTAATTTCGTTGGGCATTTAATTTGAACTCTGTTTCATTTAATATTTGCAGGCGGGCAGATCTACCGCACGACCAAATTTATTGTTGATGTGGGAACAACGAGTTCGCAGGTGGAAGCCGATGTGGAAGCACCGAACGGCGAACTGGTTTCCAGCACTGTTACAAACAACGGTGATGGGACTTACACTGTTAGTTACACACCTTTGAGCATTGGTCTACATCGCATTGATTTGAGAATAAATGGCCAGCAACTACCTGGAGGTGCCATTGAAACTCAGATCAACGATCCTGATTCTGTTACTGTTTCGTCGCAACAATACGAAGAAGGTAATTTGAGCCTCAGCGAGAGAGAGTGACGCTCTATTGTTGCTGCAATGTTCTTGGAAATGAATAAATTATAGAACAAGACCCTTTCAAATAACTTATCGCTCTATAGTTGAAGATTAAAAATCACCACTTTTATTACTCCTCGTTCTTTCTTAATGCTACGCGGAACCACTGCCAAGTTTTAAGTTTTAGTCACTGACAGGTATGTTTTATTTAGACAAACAACTTTACGCAGAGTTACATGAGCGTATTGGCATCGCCGTCGACACGAGTTCGTCTGGAGAAGGGTCTCTTACTGCAAAAACAGTGGGCCCTCGTGACAATGAGGTGGAGTGTGATGTGGAAAAGGAAAATAATAACAATTATACGGTCTCCTTCACACCAGATACGATTGGAGAGTATCACACCAACGTCTACTGGAGTGGCAACCCAATTCAAGGCTGCCCGTTCATTGTTTGGGTCAGTGGGGTTTTTGGTTTCGTAGACTTACTAACTAGTTATCAACCGTAACCTCCTTAGAAACACGATTTCACTTCACTGTGATCTAAAGTTGTGATTTGGTTATTTAGGTAAGTGACCCAGAAAAAGTGGAAGCACGTGGGGATGATTTGTACCAGTCACGTGTCTACGAGGAGTCCAGATTCGAAGTGACATCATACGGTGCAGGTCCCGGCAAAATGACTGGGTTTGTCGATTACAACGGTCAGCATTCGGATCTGGACATTGCTGTTAAGGAAGAGAATGTTTACGAGTGCAATTTCCGTCCCACCGACGTCGGCGATCACTTTGTTCATTTGCTCTACAACAACGCCCCTATCAACGGCAGTCCCTACACAATTCGAGTGGGCAACCCGCAGAAAGTTACGATTTCCACGGAGGAAGCCTACAACACTGTTGTCGTCGTGGACGAGTCGCAATCACTTGATATCATTCTCGATGAGAGTGCAGGTCTCGGGGATCTCACCTGCACCATCACGGGTCCCGACGGACAAGTGCCCAGCTCCATCAAGTACATTAGCGAGAGCAGACGTCAAATCATGTTCGTGCCGGAATCACCCGGAGGTTACGATGTGTGCGTGTATTATGCCGGCGCAGAAATCAACGGCTCCCCGTACACGGTGTATGTGTCGGAAGCGGAACCGGAACCGGAGGTGGTTGTGGTGGAGGAGGCAGTACAGCATTCAGCCTACATACCGGTGGATGCCAGCAAGGTGTACGTTACAGGAGCAGCTGTAGTCGAAAGTAAATAATATTGAGATATTTAAGCGTTAATAATTAAGTTCATTAATATTCTACTATATATTCTATATTCATACTTGGCATTCACTACCGTTTAATATCTTATTTTATACCTGAATATACCTATCAACTCAATGGTTTTTCAGTTATCTCATATGTTCGTCGTTTACCATAGCGAATGTCGACGAGTTAAGCGAAATTAATGTTGACGCGCAGAATGCCGGTCCCGGACATTTAACCGCCACGTTGAAGGGCGGTTTCAACGGCGATGTTGTGGTAGGAATCCGGGACAATAGCGACGGAACATACGCAGTGTCGTACACGCCACCGGCTGCCGGTGCTTACGTGTTGAATCTGAAATGGGACGATGAGCACGTCGCGGGATCGCCGTTCAAGGTCACCGTACATAGCAAAGCTGAACCGGAAACAGTAGGTGAGTTGACTGTCGCTCATCATCATGTAACTACTGCTTTTACTAAATTTAATATCTTTCCATTTTTGTCTACTATTAATCTCCTCAACATTATGTTTGTTTTTGATTCTTTAAACCAAAATATCCCCCCTTCGAATGGCAATTTCTTCACTAAACTTTGTCATTTTCATCTCTATCCATCTCGCAATGCCCTAGCTAATGAACTTAAAATCTCTTCATATAATTCAGTTTTTTATGGCAAATACTCAATTAAACACCAAAGCATCATTGAATGGAACAAATCAATTAGAGACATTAGAAATATTTTTGATGTAAAATATAAAAACATGCATTGGTTAAATTCTATTTTTGATTTATACAGTAAACAATTTTCAAATTTAGTCAAACTTAGCATCAGGGGTAAATCAATTGTTTAGCTTAGTGTAATTAAACAAATATATGTTTTGCTTGGTGGTTTGTATTTTGTGTTGTGTGTATCTTTCCCAATTATATATATATATATATATTTTCTAGATATTTTTACGTCTATTTCTACTGTGGTGTCACTACATTGTTCAGCTTTTATGCTATTGAGTGACACCAACCATATATTTTTGTAATTTGTTTTCCTATCGATTTTTGTATTTTTTTTATTATATTATATTAAATAAACAATTTGAATTTGAATTCTCGGGACATTATTTGTATTTTTTTGTAAGTGACGGCAATCTTTTTAACTGATCACTTCATTGGTTTAGTTGTCGAAGGCGATGGCATCAAAGAAGGTACTGCCGGTCAACCGGTTCTATTCACTCTCGACGGAAGGAAAGCCGGTCCCGGACAACTAAGCTGTCGATGCCGCGCCCCATCTGGGAAAATGACCTACGTCCTAATTTCGGACAACAAGGTATAGCCAGTAATTTTGCATTTGAGTTATTTTAAAGTGTGACTTGTTTATGATTTTTCTGAGTGTAAAAAGAGTGTAGAAACCATGCTTGCCATACTTTTAGGACGGTACGTACACCGTAGACTTGAACGCTACAGAGCCTGGTTTACACTCGGTGGAAGTGGAATGGGATAACCAGGCTATACCAGGGTCACCCTTCCTTGTCAGAATAATGCAAGCTCCTGACGTCAAAAAGGTCAGAGCGTTTGGCCCTGGATTAAAGTCTGGAATGCTGAGTAAGGCTAAAAATATTTGTTAGACGTTGTTATCGTTAAGCTATATACATAAATCTTCTCCCAGATAATTTCAGGGGACAGTTTCAAGTAGATTCAAAAGGAGCCGGTCCCGGAACATTAAAGATTCGCATTCACGGACCGAAAGGAGCCTTTAAAGTAGAGATGACACGGCAAGACACCAAGCAACGGATTATTGACGTCAGCTACAATCCAACAGAAAGCGGCATTTACACGGCGAACGTGTTTTGGTCGGATGAGCACGTTAGCGGCAGTCCGTTTGAGATTTTCGTTGCCGACTCGGACGCTCGATTGACCAGCTGGCTCACAAATCGAGAAGAAATCGAGCGCGAAGAGGGTTTGACCAATGGATTTTAGATTGCTTTTGTAAGCGAATATTAGCGGTGCTATACCTTGTTTTTAAAGTGTTTTTCTGTTGTTGTTGACTTTTACGCACGACATGTCCCGTTTCACTCCAGTTACCTCTCCCTCAATTGATGCGTTTTACTATAAAAACCCCTTTCTTTCCAACGTACTTGCACTTTTTCTTGACACGTTGTAATCTTATTTTACCTCACCACGCGATTTGTAAATACATTATTTTTTTTCTTTTAGTTGTTTCCATCATTTCATAAACATCATCAGCTTTTTAAAATGCGCAATTAAATCCATGGCTTGCCTACTTTTTTTATAGGAGCGCTTTTCTAAAATGTTAAGAAGTCTCAGGAGATTTCTACATATAATAATATCAATGTTCCTTAGAAAACATACACAGTTCTCCATGGAAACAATACTTAACACTGATGTGTGGTGTGAGACTTTTATTTATAAATATTTTGGCTTATTCACATACAATGTGCTACTGAAATTTTGTTCCTTTTACATATTCGGGGACACGGAGTTATGGGTCCTCTTTTTAAACTTACGACCCGGAATTATGGCCTTAATTTTTCTCTCAAAATGGCACATCCCTATCACTTTACCCCTTATGTTACCACCCCTCCGAGTCCCTATTCAAGCTGCTAAAGGCATTTGCTTCATCAATTATAAGCAAGCCATCCGTTTCTTCCTCTTCGAAGATATCGTTTATTGCGTGGGCTGCTGCCTCACATCCAAAAGGTAGACCAGTACGTAACTGTAGAGACCCGCCACTTTCCATAATATCATACTTGATGACACTAATGATCCTCCTCAATGACTAACGACGATCCTCCTCAGCACTTCTACACCGATTGGTCGAACTCCAGGATTCTTATCAAAAGGGACTAAGCGACGGGAAACATACGCCTCAATGGAATTCTTTTTGACATCTTACGCACAGTACTCAAGCGAATTTCGCTAAGGCTACTTTCAGTTCATTTCCCGCGTTCTCGAAATTCTTAGAGAGTATAGTATTCTACACCATCCATCAGAATTCATTCCAGAAGGACCTGCTGCACCTTTTGCCACAGATTTAATCATCGAAAAATATTTAGATCACAAAAATGCGAATTAAAATTCAAAAGCGTTACCAACTAGCCTAACGTGGTGGCAATGATATATAATATATAACTAGATAGCGATCAAGTGAAGCCGGTACCTATGACGTAATAGTTTTGCCGCCATCATTATATCGGGCAAAACATTTGTTTTTCTGGATTTCGTTTGTAGAGGAAAGAACTGATACTTAGAATTAAAAAAGAAGAAGATAGAAATTGAAAATGATGAATTCGTGTTCAGCGTATGGTTGTACTAATAGATATGTCAAAGGTGGTTTGAAGGTATTTCATAAGTTTCCGTTGAAACACCAAGATTTATTAAAAAGATGGATTATTGCAATTAAGAGATCTGATTTTACTCCAACCAAACATTCTTACATCTGTAATGATCATTTTGCACCAGTTGATTATAACTTCTGTCCTCCAAACAAAGACTTTGCTGCAGTGAACCACAAACCTATTTTAAAGTTTAATGCTGTTCCATCAATTTTTATCTTTACTAAGGAAAAATTTTTTGCTATAGAATTTTTAATGGTATCCAAGCATCCATTATTTCAAGGAGTTGAAGGGACTGTCTTTTTGATTCGTACAATCGACAAACTTTTTGACATGTTAAACTCAATCTTTTTGGAAAATCATTCAAACAAGCGTTGACTTTATCGAACCAGAGTTATTGGGAAAATCTATTAATTATCTCGAAAAGCTCACTGATATAAATGGAATCCCGCTTTTACAGCACAGAAGAAAAACATTTGTCATGGGTTTAATTATAGCTACAAAAAGTATAATGCCGCTGAGTATTGATCTTTTGACATTTTCCAGAGAGTCCATTCAAGTATGTTTTAACATACAAATTTTCTCAAGACCATCTTGAATTATTATTTTCATGTATACGTGGTAAAAATGGGTATGACAACAACCCAGATGTGTTCCAACTTAAATTATCACTAAAGAGGATTCTTCTGAGAAATAACATAATTGGTTCAAAACATGCTAACTGTTTAACATTTGCTGCTGATACAAATGGATCTGTATTTTCATTAAAGTGGAGCAAGGGTAATTCCACATCAAATCACCCAATTTTTCTGAAATATTGAACCATAGGTCTTCAGATTTTGTTGAAACTTGGTGTAATGATCACCCTAAGTGAGAAAAACTCACACACAAATTTTTAGTGCATAATCATAACCGGTTCTCGAGATATCACGGTTTTAATTTTGACCTGGTTTCCCCAAAATGACCTGGTTTCCACGACATTTTTATTTTTTGTTTTTCTTAATAAAATGAGAAATAATATAGGGAAAAACAAGAAAATGTGCATCTTAATGTATTTTTGGGTGTAGAATCCGAAAATAGCCCTTAGAAATACTAAAAACAAAAGGAAGACACCTTAAAACCAAAAAAAACGTAATCTTTTGTTACGCAACTTTGTGACCCTGTAGCTCAAAACACCCCCATCTGAATTTTTTTAATTTTTGTTTAAAATTCTTCATTTATATATAATCTAACCAGGCATGAATTATCTAAGTGGAGAAACGACTTAAACATACCAAATTATACAATTAATGTCAAGTAATATGAAGAAGACTTTGAAATCCACTACAAACAATGGCAAACCACTGACAGAGCAACATTATTAAACTTGACAGTAGATATTCCATCATTTATTGAACATATAGTAGCGTGTCTTAGCAAGTTGCAACCACACTCATTTATTGCACGTTCCCAGGCAGCATATCTGAATCAAGTAAAACATGAATTGGATACAACCAGCATCATAATACTTAGTGACTTTGCCGAGAATTATGCTTTTGTCGTTCAAGATGAGATTCAAAGCTACCATTGGAACACTCAACAATGTTCATTACATCCTTTGGTGATATACTATAAGGAGGAAGACGTTCTTAAGCATTTATCATTTTGCTACATTTCAGATGATATAACACACGATGTGACATTTGTTTACAAAATTATTGAGATGATAATACATGAATTGAAAGAAAGTTTTACTGACTTAGAGAAAATTATCTTCTTTACAGATGGATGTGCTGGACAGTACAAAAATTGTAAAAGTTTTTATAACTTATGTCAACTTAACAGAGAGTTTGGTGTCATAGGTGAATGGAATTTTTTTGCCACGTCTCATGGGAAGTCACCGTGCAATGGAATTGGTGGCATGGTCAAAAGGCTAATAGTGCAAGAAAGTTTGAAACGTCCCCATCGTGATCAAATATTAACATCAGAAGCAATGTTTGAGTTTTGTGTCAAAAAAATAAAAGGCATTAAATTCAGATACATCAAAGGATCTGATTTAACAGCACAACGTGCAAAACACAGTGAACGTTACAAAGGAGTGATGACATTACCTGGTACTAGAAGCTTTCACCAGTTTATCCATCTTGGTGAAAATAAAGTTGGGTCAAAAAGATGCAGTTCAGATACCAACTTCACCCTTATCCATCATTTGACAAAACAACAAGAAGAGTTTCAGCCAGAAACTGTTACATTAGGCGCATATGTAGCAGTTGTTTATGAACACAGTTGGTGGATTGGCATTATTACAGAGATTAACGAAGATGAGTGCGATGTCGAAGTCAAATTTTTACACTCAAAAGGTCCAGCTTCATATTTCAACTTGCCCAAGCGTGATGACTATTGTTATATTGCAAACAGCAATGTTTTGAAGCAAATAACAGCTCCACAAGTCAGTTCAAGTTCTGGCAGGAATTATACACTGGAACGAGAGGAAGTAAATGCAATATCTGAAAAATGGATTCAGTATTGTGAATTAATAGAACTTTGATTTTCGGATATATTTAAATGTATCTGTTTTTGTATTTTAAACAGTAACATAATTTGAACATTTATACAAAAAATTTATAGAAATAAAAATTATGTAGTAATTTTACCTAAACCGCCGCATATTACAACTAGTATTTCTTCCGAAAAATGACTTGACATTAATTGTATAATTTGGTATGTTTAAGTCGTTTCTCCACTTAGATAATTCATGCCTGGTTAGATTATATATAAATGAAGAGTTTTAAACAAAAATTAAAAAAATTCAGATGGGGGTGTTTTGAGTTACAGGGTCACAAAGTTGCGTAACAAAAGATTACGTTTTTTTTAGTTTTAAGGTGTCTTCCTTTTGTTTTTAGTATTTCTAAGGGCTATTTTCGGATTCTACACCCAAAAATACATTAAGATGCACATTTTCTTGCTTTTCCCTATATTATTTCTCATTTTATTAAGGAAAACAAAAAATAAAAATGTCGTGGAAACCAGGTCATTTTGGGAAACCAGGTCAAAATTAAAACCGTGATATCTCGGGAACCGGTTATGATTATGCACTAAAAATTTGTGTGTGAGTTTTTCTCACTTAGGGTGATCATTACACCAAGTTTCAACAAAATCTGAAGACCTATGGTTCAACATACTGGGTGATTTGATGTAGAATTACCCGCAAGAGGAATTCTCCTATCCAAGATAAAAAAGATATTAATCCAGTCAAAGATGAAGACTTGGCACTTTTTTACAACACATTCCTTGTCACATTTTAAAGAAGCAGTTTTGGGGTATATATCCGGTTTTATCGTCAAAAAATTGCTGTTGAAAATTTCTTGTGGTGTTTGTGCTAATAGTTTGATCAATAATACTTCTACATTTGAACATTCATACGTAAAATCATCTCTGTCCTTGGTACATTTCAAAAATCGTGGTGGACTCACTATTCCAAGTAATGATGTTGTATCCATTGTAAAAATATGCGAACAAGTGTTTAATTTTTATGGTAGTGGTATAGATTTTCATACTCCGAATATATCAAGTGATAAAAGATTAAAGTTGAAATTAGTGTACAATGTGAACAAGTTGTTGCTTCAAAGGAAGATATTTTGTCAGTTAAATAATCACGATGTAGAATTTGCTTCGACCAATGAAGACTCCACACAGATTATTAAGAACATTGCTGATTATTTTTTCGATATAAGATTGGCAAGGTATGGTCAAGATTATACCACAACATGTTTGAAGAATAACACGATTGGTTTATGTCAACAAACTAACAAATTACTTCTTTTTAAAGGACTATAGTTTTTTGTCATATAGTACAAAAATAAAACTGTATATATACAAATGAAACTATGAGGGCAAAACATAAAACATAAACATTATAATTAAAAGACCATTCAGTCTCTCCTCTGTCATTGATTTCCTTTTCCAATCTTTGAGTCGTCTAAGACCAGAAATACTTCCCACAACTGCAGGTTGTAAAAAATTGTTGGAAGAATTTTAATACTTTCAAAAATTGATAAAAAAATTTGTTTGTTAGTTTGTTTTAATAACTCAGTTAAAGTTTCCGGTCACTTTTCTTTATAATGTTCCCAATTGACTTGCCACCACATATCAAGTTGAGCATACAAGTTTTCCATTGGAATGTTTGATTTAAACAGCTATTCACCGATTCGGAATGACGTCACGACACACGCGCCATCTTAGTTGTCAGCGGCTACGAAATCACTGGGTGAAAACAAACCACAAAACGTGGTGAAATCGTTTGAGAGTGGGTATCAAAGAGGAAGGTTGTATGTAAAACAATGAATGTGGATTAATTGGGGGCCTTCTAGAATGTCCATATCGTCTGCCTGCAGATATTTGGCTTGAGGATCCAACCAAATGGCCAGACATTGAGTACCCTGATATTTATGAATATCTGATCAACACACCTGGTATATATATAAATATTTAATACTTAAATATTTTTTTCAAAATATAATGCTAAGTCAGATGTTAAAATATCCTTCTTTACACCAAATTTTATTTAGGTGTTCACACAAGGGAATCAATGAAAAGCAGGAAAGTCTTAGAAGCCCACAACCAGTTTCAGTCAGGGTGGGTTGGTACAGCCAAGCACCGTGTAACTAGCTCTGGAATTTACATTTTGACTGCTGGTGTCATGCACTTTCACTCAAGCTTTGAATATAAGCAATCTTAATCCAGTGCACACTGTGCATGGCAGGGTAAGCATTCACTTTTGTTTTATCGTTTCTATGCTTTATGATGTTGTTTTCTGTGAAAAAATAAGTATTGCATTTACATGGAATTTGTAAAATATTTTGAATTTATATTCTATTATATGTCTATAGATTGGCTGAAGCATGCTCCCACATTGGTGCTATTCTTTTCAAGATTGAGGCAGCCGTACGCCTAGGAGGGTATTCTAAAGAAGCAGCCTGTACAGACGTTTTATGTAAATGGAACAACGATTATTTATATTTTATTAATAGTGTGTAAATCTTCAATACATTTTTCTGAAAAAAATTTTCATCATTTCTCATTGAAACAATGCCTGTTGATAAATTGATCAATGCTGCACAAACAGTAACTAGTTTATCGATCGATGGAATATCATTTCCTTTTTCGCCAGTGAATGATTTGATAAAAGTTATTGCAGTGGTCCATTGAGTATCGCATATCTCTGTTTAATTTCCCCGATGACACGTTCGATGTGTATTCTTACACTAGTTTTTTCTCTTGTTATTTCTGCTTCCTTTGCGGTTAACTGTTTTTGGCCCATTAAACGCAGGAATGAGTAGTTCTGTACTGCATTGTGCCCAAAAATCGTCCTGTAGGGCAAAACCACAATCTGCAAGCAATTGGTCACCTGGATAGTGAAACTTTGAGCTGATGAAGCCAGATGCTCTTACTATCTGCACGTCTGTGGCTCTCCTTCCATATCCAGATAACAAAAATGTTACATCACCAAGGGGGGACATGATATTAGGTATTTCACAGTCGAATGTTTTTTGTAGTTGGAATATACAACAGCTCTCGGTTTCAATCTTTTCGGTCTGTCTTTTGCATGCCTGCACCCATTTTGCCCATCTTTCATCATATCATTGTTTATTTGGAAAGATATGGAAAGAAAACTATTTAGCTGACATGTTATGATTTGAGCAATTCACAGCAACGCAGCTTTTCGGCATACCTGGCTTTGTTTTTAAAAAACAGTTGAAATATAGTTATTTATCTAATTTTAAACTCTTTCTTCCTTCTTCTTTCACCACACTACTCCGTTTGTTTTCACCCACCCTAAAGAATGCAAATGTGCGAAAATTACGGCAACCGGTACGAACCGAATCGGTCAATAGATAGTTTTACAGAGAAAAAATTCGTCGCCGTCTCTTGTATTTTCTTGTTTTGCCCGATATAATGATGGCTGCCGATAAATTACGTCATAGGTCTACGGCTTCACTTTTTCTTGCGTGTATCAACGGAGTTCGCTATCTAGTTATATATTATATATCATTGCGTGGTGGTGGCTGTTATCGGATTCTTTAGACTTATTCTTTATCTCTTTTAGGATTTCAATGGAGCTTCTTAGAATCTGCGCTCCTTGACACATTGGATTAGGAATAAGATCAGAGTAAAACCAATGGCTTGATCACTTTTATTAAAAGAAAATCAAATAGCTCCAGTGAATTCTAGTAATCGATATATTTCCAATGAAAAGCAAGTCCATCTTTGATCATTGACGTCAACAAATCCGATAAATTTAAAATTGCAAATTATTTCAGTGGCTATCGCTCAGAAGAACTGTATACCTACTGAGAACAAAGAGATTACGCAACATTTCCCTAAGTTATGGTAATAGTAACCATAGTGACCTATAAACAGAGGTGGGCAAAATTAATTTTAAAAGTAACTGAGTTACAGTTGCAGTTACCGATTTTTAAAAAGTAACTAGTTACTTCCAGTTACTCAAAAATTTGAACATAAAATTCTGCACCTGGCCAGCTCTGCATGCAAGTCCAGTTTAACCGCAATGTTTGATATATAGTATATATAACTATAACTGAACACTCCGCCTCATTCTTCAGTCACGAGGTGAACAAATAGCGCCGATACAGCTGCGAGAAGAATGCATTATTGCGCGACGCGCAGGAAACACGCATAAAGCATGCCACAAACACGTTCAGAGAAATGGACGGCAATTAGAAACTGAAATTTCAATACAAAAGTAACTTGTAACTGTAACTGTTAAAAAGGTGCTAAAATAGGAACTAGTTACCGCGTTTCGTTACTTTTGGAAAATAGTAACAAAGTTACCGTTACAGTTACTCAAAAAGTAACTAGTTACAGTAACTAGTTCCTTTTGTAACTAGTTACTGTCCACCTTTGCCTATAAATCGAAAATAGAATGTCTCTATTGCCGACATAAACATACTTATAATTTATTATTTTTGGTGATTTATTTTCCGATTGCATATACATGTATAAATTTGTACATACAACTGCGTTACTCGTAGAAGACCGTTTGATTGGTCTTATCGTCGAGAACCGTCTTTTATTGTTACAATCATAGTTTAATTAACAAAATACAAATTTACCAACAGCTAGCCAATATCAAATACGCGTCCGTGTATACAAAAGCAAATTGTCAAAAACGATGGTCAGAGAGAGTGAAATTTCAATTTGAAAAGCTAGTTGATAAAGAAAAGATTCAATAATTTATTTTCCAGAACTTAAGGTTTCATGCCCGTTCTGGACAATCTTCAGCTAGAAATAAATTGTCAATACAAAAAACCGTTAAAAATATAAATACGACACTAGCATGTTTTCATTATTCGCGTCACAATCCTTTACGTGTTATCGTCAGGATTGTGGAGCATTAGGAGATGTTTTCGTCGATGGCGGAATTTAGCAATTATCTCAGTTCTTTTATTGAGAAGATTTCTCCCAGGATAATTGACTATTTCAAATTTTTCTTTTAAGCACAGTGAGCAATATTTCGATTCTGGGCTGTAAGGTTTCGCTTTTTTAACGATTCTCCAGGTGACAGTGGGAGTGCCGTTTAATTCTTTTATTTTCCACATTTCAACAGAAAGTGAAGTGCTGCTTCTGTATCTTTCATTGAAAAATGACGATTTATGGTTTGCAAACCGCTTCTTGAAAGTACTTTCGCACAGTCCAATGTATTTTTTCTCCTGATAATTTGGCAAATTAGATGTAATTGTGGCTTCATATATGATAATCTTCACCAGATAAATGTAGGTCGTTATTTGGTGAATATAATAGATCAGGAAAACGAAAGACTGAAAATATATTTATTGCCCGTTGACCCGATTTTGGGGCAAATTTATCCGGAAATTTACTTTTATTTTTTATTTTAAAAATATAATATAATATAAGAAAATGAAAAATAGTCTTGAAGGACATTCTTGTAAAAACGTACCGAAATATAATAAAGTTATCCATGATAAAATTCATGATTTTAAACTGACACGTCACAGATTTTCCGTGAATGGTTGCCATTATGGGTGACAGAAACATCAAAACAAACAAATGTCGCTTTATAGATTGTGGGTACTCTTCACTAACATTTAGGCAGATTGTGGGTACTCTTCACTAACATTTAGGCGGATTGTGGGTACTCTTCACTAACATTTAGGTGGATTGTGGGTACTCTTCACTAACATTTAGGTGGATTGTGGGTCTTCTTTACTAACATTTAGGCGGATTGTGGGTCCTCTTCACTAACATTTAGGCGGATTGTGGGTACTCTTCACTAACATTTAGGTGGATTGTGGGTAACTCTTCACTAACATTTAGGTGGATTGTGGGTCCTCTTCACTAACATTTAGGTGGATTGTGGGTACTCTTCACTAACATTTAGGTGAATTGTGAGTACTCTTCACTAACATTTAGGTGGATTGTGGGTACTCTTCACTAACATTTAGGTGGATTGTGGGTACTTTTCACTAACATTTAGGTAGATTGTGGGTACTCTTCACTAACATTTAGGTGGATTGTGGGTACTCTTCACTAACATTTAGGTGGATTGTGGGTACTTTTCACTAACATTTATTAGTATTCATTTACTACACAAAGGTTAAAATTTCCAATCAGTTAGCTTACTAACGTAACCCTCCCAAACCCTAAAATTTTGATGAAATTTCGTTGCTGTTCTCAACATTAGTGTTTTTTCTTGATAAGACTGAACAAAAGGAATGAATGAAACAGGTGAATGAATGGATACTTTTGTTTTACCATGAAACTCCACAGGAAAATAAAATAAACAAAATCACAAAATTTATGATTGGCGTCACTAAATAGCGTTATGCTGGGACAAGGTAGTAACACATTGTAGTGACACCTATAAGATCATAAATAACAGGAGCAATCTAAAAGCACATGTGTATCGTTCAATAATCAATATGCCAAAATTTCATAAATATTTCGTTTCAATAATATCACCCATGAAACATATTTAAATCGAGTTCAGTACTTTTTATAAAAAACAATTCATTTTCCGGCGATCTTAGACACATTAAAGACCCATAGTCTAATTTTTTTGTTTCTTTGTTTTTTTAACAAGGATTCCAGAACGCTCATTAAGCATTATCATAAAGACCTCGACCAGGAGTTTTAGTGTATTTAATTGCTCCCATTTGTGCAACGGTTATTTTTTATGAAATCCGGCGTTGTTTATTTATAACCGCTCACTAAACAACTTTATGATAGTATGGTCTCGAACCCAGAACCTTTCGGTTAAGAGCCGAACGCCATTACCATTGCGCTATCGCCGGATAAATTAATGGCCGGATTAATACCTCAAGCTACAAGAATACTCGCCAGATTAATACCTCAAGCTACAAGAATACTCGCCGGATTAATACCTCAAGGTACAAGAATAATCGCCGGATTAATACCTCAAGCTACAAGAATACTTGCAATGACAAACCTTTATACGAAATAATTACGTGGAAAGAACCCTTATGAATGAGTTCAGATTTTGGTTAATCCCACCTTTTAATGACGAATTATTTTTGTTTTTGATTGCACAAAATCATGTCACCGCATCTTCAACCATTTATTGGCAGGATGTATACGCTTGTGTAACCGGTCCTTAGTTATCAAGTAACCGGTAAATTGCCAATTTCCATTTTCAAAATTGACCAGAGTTGTTTTGAGTCAAACGAAACGGATTTTTCAACTTCCAAATACATTCCGTGTTAGAATGGTTTATATCTTCCTTCTTTTAAATATTGTTTCCGGTTAGTTTTCGCAATCCGTTTCCACGGTAATGAACGGTTCAGTTTTAAGCCCACATGGTATGCAGTTAGTCAACTCTTTCTTTAAATGCAACGTTCCTTGCAAATACGAGCTTAAGAAATCAGATTAGGGATTTAAAATAAATTATTCGTGCGTGACTGATTTTTAGTTCACGGGGGTTTAAACATCCTCGATTGCATCGCAACGTCTTTTCGCTCTGTTAATTCTACCCCCGGGTTGCTTGTTAGTGACTCATATCAAAAAATTGCTTTTAAAATCATGACTTCGTGCTTCACAAAAATTTTAAACAACTTGTTTTTTTGCAAACACGGCATTATATCGAACAGTGTGTAAACATAGGTTAGCTGCATAATGTCGTTCAAAAACGGAACGGCCTACGACAGCGGTCTAGGTAGGTTTCTACAGTGAATAAGAAAGTTTCACAAATATAATATAATATATACGTTCGCAAATATATTTTCCGAGTTGGTAAGTTGCCCTTACAAGAATTGTTATATTTAAAAAACTTGTCGTGGTTATATATCTTATAATGAAACAGAATTGAAAGTAAGTGCTATTAAAAAGTAATTTTATCCATCGACATGCTTTTTGGCAACTTAGTAAATGTTTATCGCGTTAGTAATATTATTATTATCACAGCGACGATATTTTGATTTTAGTCGATTAAGCCTTTACGCGGAAATAATGACTTATTGATAAAGAACTCTTATGAATAAACTGCAAGAAAAACATACCTCTTGTTAATACGATAGACTTTTAGTATTTTTTAGTGTATGTTCAAATAAACATTTTATTTAATATAATAATTTGTTGTTGCGGGAACAGCTTTATCTTATATATTATATATATATATATATATATAAAGTAAAAACTAAGATAAAAATACGTAATTAATACGAAGCATTGCAAAAATATATATACCATATTTATATATATATATGTCGTTGACTCACTCCGATGATCTCATCATTGATGACCATTTCCAGTAATCCTCTGGAATACTTTCATTCTTTCTGTTTTATATTATTATATAAAAGTTTTCATTCGTTCAAAGTTTCGTCTTGGCTATCATCTGCTACAGATTTTCGTTTTTTCGTTTTCACAACGTCTTGGCAATCATCTACGCCAGATTCTTGTTTTTTCGTTTTCACAACGTCTTGGCGATAATCTACGCCAGATTCTCGTTTTTGCTCGGAAATCGGTACGTTTTATTTTATTGGTTTAGTTGTCGAAGGCGAGGGAATCAAAGAAGGTACTGCCGGTCAACCGGTTCTATTCACTCTCGACGGAAGGAAAGCCGGTCCCGGACAACTAAGCTGTCGATGTCGCGCCCCATCTGGAAAAATGACTTATGTCTTAATTACAGACAACAGGGTAAAAGTAGAAATAATCTTCGGATGATTCTAGTGAATAAAACATGCTCTAATATAACACATATAGAAACCATGCTTGTTACATATTTAGGACGGTACGTACACTGTGGACTTGAACGCCTCTGAGCCTGGTTTACACACCGTAGAGGTAGAATGGGATGATGTACCTGTACCAGGGTCACCCTTTCTGGTAAGAATAATGCAAGCTCCTGATGCCAAAAAAGTCCGCGCGTTCGGCCCTGGATTACAATCTGGATTGCTCCGTGAGGAACAGTTTGACTCACATAATATCTTTCAATTTTACCATGCGTTATCCTTTTAGATAATTTCAAGGGGCAATTTCAAGTAGATTCAAAAGGAGCCGGTCCCGGAACATTAAAGGTTCGCATTCACGGACCAAAGGGCACATTCAAAGTCGAAATGAGTAGAGACAATCCGACAGATCGGATTATTAACGTCAGCTACAATCCGACAGATAGTGGCATTTACACGGCGAACGTGTTTTGGTCTGATGAGCACGTCAATGGCAGTCCGTTTGAAATTTTCGTTGCCGACTCGGAAACTCGATTGCACGACTGGAATACAAATCGAGACCTCATCGAGCGCGAAGAGGGTTTGAGCAATGGATTTTAGATTGCGAATTTAAGCGAATTTTTATGAACACTACTTGTTTTTTAGAGATACTTTCTGAGTAGATCTTTCCCTTTTTATAGCGTCGGCACTGCAGGTAATTTCATTTGTATACAATGACACGTATTTCGTAAATAGAAGGTTCTTTTGTAACCTATATTTTATCAAGTCGCAATTGAAAACCTCTGTAAATAACGAATATCTAGTCATTATTGAATTTATTGTCTTTTCCATAACCAGTAAAACTTAAATTTACGAAATACATTTAGGCTTTTTATTTCAGTTATTCTCTTCGCTTTATTCAAGATATAGTTTCAATGGAAGACCTATATGCGTAAGAAGACGTACTTTCTGTGAACGAGGTTTATTATGTCCTCTGCGACCGCAAGAAGGCGCATGTGCATGAGGAACCCAGGAATGACGTTTTTACACACCGTTCGTAAGCCATGATGAATTTAAGATCTCGCGCATGCTCAGATGGATTTCATGCGTTTTCGAGAAAAACTTCGTCGGGTGAAAATCTTCTTCACTTGGAAATCTTTTTATTATCTTTATTTTTTCGAAACGTTCACTGCATGAAATGTATAGCTATCCTTTTGATGGGAACACGCTCGTTTCCTGAGTAACCTCCGGAAATGAGTGTATTTTTGCGAGCATCAGAGAAACTTCCTAAACGACTTTCACGTTAACTTCACCGAAAACCACTGGTCAAATTTAGAGAAATGTCTTGACTTATTTCGAAAGATCATATTTCCATGTATACGAGCAGAAAGCAGAGCTTGGTTATCCAAACGATAAGGGTCAAAACAACTATCTAAGTTGAGATGTTTGTGCTTGGAAAACAAATGCAAGTTGTTTATTGTGCCTTACACTTTGAGCAATAACTTTCAATCCCTTGATGTTACAATTAACCAGAAAGTAAAAAAGTTCATTTATAACCAGTTCAATAAACGGCTTGACGAACGAGTAAGCAGACAGTTATGAAATAACGTGCCAAATGCCAAAGTTTCCCTTAAAACGAGTGGTATAAAGCATCTCCATGCGTAATGGGTAGTAGTAATGTACAACTATTTAAAACTCCAAAAACATAAGTCTATCATCGAAAAGGAAGAACATTCACAGGGCAAAAGGTTTCGTCGGAAGATTTTGTCACTTTTCCCTGAAGAAGTTTTTCCCAATAAGGCATTTTACCGTGTGATCGGACGTTTGCAATTTGTGAGAACTAACGTCAACAGTTGAATTTATCGCGCAGCGACTTGAGTCTGATTCTCATCATCTATTACGTCAGTAACTTCGCCTTACTCAGGATATTTATCGAGTGTAAAATTTGTCTCGATGTCTCGACCTTGTACTTATTTGCATTGCGCAATGAGTTGCACAATTGTTAGAATGTGAAAAGACAAGGTGAATTGCTTCGATGGTTTAAAAAAATATATTCCATTAATATTTTGTCGCTTTAAGGCGATGACAAAAACGATACTTTTGAATCACTTTGAAAGTGAAAATGTTGATTCTGGAGTTATTCTTTCAGGGTTTTTTTTGCAGGTTATTTTCCCGTATGATGGTGGATATTGGACTTAGAAAAAAATGGGAGACAAAAAATGAGAGGCAAGTCATTTCAAGATACACTAAAAAATTGTATATTATTGAAAATACATGCACCTGTCACACTTTGCTAGTATATAAATGGCTGTGTCTGTTTGCCATAACTTGGTAATTATAAACCTACAAACCATAATATTCCTAATCAGCATTTCTACGCGAATGTTTTAAAACGCGGACCATGTCCGGGAAAAAAATGAGGTCAACAATTTAAAGACCCCGGAGTTGATTCATTAGACTTAAAAATGTCCTACAGAATGATTCCCCTAAAAGTGTACGATAGACCCCTCCCTGCTCCTGGACTATTAACTTGAAATCGAAAATGAAATAAAATATCTTAAACATTTTACCACTTTAAAGCATCATCTTAAATTTCATTTTTTATCGAGGAAGTAATTACTCGAATTAATATTTTTTTCTATTATTCTATTACAATTTGGATGTACAAATGTCGCCATTCTTACAACCTTGTGATAATATGTAACAAGTGAAATTAACGCATGCATTGAAAGTATATGTCAAACCGAAAAGCGTTTCATGAAATGACCATCTTGAATTAGCTTGGAGATATCACGTGTCCACTCGAAATCATTTTGCTATCTAGTTTGTTTTTTATTATCTTTACTATTTGAACTTTTTAATAGTTATATATTTAATATTTTATTTTAAACGGCATTCTTATATACATACTTTTGGGCGTATGACCTACGTATTTATACAACACATGTTCATACTACGCACGCAAAATAAAAAATATACAAAACAATGACAAAAGCGTCAAAATGACGTCAGAAGGTTGCGTAGTTTCACTGGCAACCATATTTAAAAACTTGGAAAGTATATAGGTATATATAGCAACAACAACAGAAACAACAATATATATTTCACGAGACTTACAACTTCATATATATAAGTATAAATACTTTATGTAACAACAACAACAACAACAACAGAAATTTCTTTTAACTCAGGATCTTTTAATTTTAAGACATTGTTTGGCAATAACTATTTAATAAACAATAAGCCTAATTAATCTCGTGAATTTGTAGACACTCCTTTTCTTTTTATAATTATTTCAAGACAGAAGATTGAAAGGCATGAATTTTATATCACTATGTGTGAAGTTATCTAGTTCTTAGCGCTACAGCAGAAACAAGACACCATTGAAGACAAATGAACCACTTCATATATCACCCATGCATGTGTGCTTCATTTGCCACACTAAACATAATACTGATGTTTGAGGGAATTAATGATTCAATACTTGAGATGTTTTTAAGAAGGGAGGAGGGGTTTAAGTTCTATACGTCACTATATTGTTTAACGTGGCAGTGGTGTTAAATGATGTAGCTTTAATCACTAAAATACTCTACCAATTTAAAGCATAAATGAAAACAAATGATTCATGATGGGACATGATTTTTATCAAGTGCTAAGCTTAACACGAAGTTGCAATGATGCAGATATAAAGAAAGCGTAAGTTTATTGTAAAATGAATAGGTTAAATAATATCGCTTAATAAAGTCTAAATTAGCTTTGAGCAACAGATTGACAACTAGATTTCATGTATTCCAAGTGATTCGTTGAATTTTCAGAAAAGCCTTTCTTGTAAAAATATTAAATAATATATATATATAATGATAATAAATAATCATCAGTCAAAAATACAAAATTGTGATCTTTTTATGTGTTTTCAACTTGTCTTATGATGTTAGGAGAAAACTTGTTGATAAGAACAAATAACAAATTTTTGATTCAGTTACCGAAAATTGGCGTTGAAATATCACCCACAAAAAAATCAGGAGATTGGCGCAGACACAAAGTTCTTGTTGGTGGCAGAGGCTTTTGATATTCTCCATAATCGTATGTTTGTTATTTTTTTGATTTTGGAAATGCTAATATTTTCTGTAATTTGTTATCCTACTATATATAATGGAGGAAAAATCTGAGTATGTTTGTTTGTTTGTTGTCCGCCAATCACTCCCAAACGACTGGACTGATTGGAACCAAATTTTCAGGGTATGATTATGATGCCCCTGGGATGGTTTTTAGCCAAAGAATTTTTTTTTTTGACAAGTTTTTATTTAAATAAATTAATTAAATGTGATGTCACTTATCGATTGCATAGGTTTAAAATTTATAATAATAATTAAATATTTTATGGCTAACTTTGTTTCCCAAACAAATTCTTTCTCAATTTAAAGGTATAATTAATTTATCTATATGTACATGACTACCCATATATAGACTTTTTTGGGAGGAGATTGGCATAGATTGGTAACATACATACAGAATTCTTCAATTATCATATTATTGTTAACGTTTGTAGGACGGGTTCATTGCTAGTTTATATAGTTATAAAAGTTTACATTATCCACAAAGCATCTTATAAAGTCAAATTATTTCAGTTTTCTAAGTTGTTTCGATGATGGCAAGAGTTTTTCAGTGAGTTGCAAGTTCAGTTCCATTCTCCAGGCCTCGACAAATTAGACTTCTCTGCGCCCGATAAAACGGGCGCGATTCAGCATAAGGCGCGCCTGATCGGGCATGCAAATTATTGGGCGCGTGAATGAAAAGTACATATATTTGGGCACGTAAAATATTACTTAATTATATTTAATTTTTTTTTGTTACTCGTACGGCAGATAAATACGTCATTAGAGAAACCAAAAAGATCGAAAACGAACATTACTGAATGCAGAAGAATTTAATTAAAGTCAAAATATATTACAACAAAATTTGAATTAGTCGCTGCATTCATCGTCCTCAGAGCTGCTAGAAACCTCCTTGTGCGTTCGTTTTGGCGCTGGTCCACAGTTAACTAGTAAAAACTTATGTAAACATTTACAAATTATTTTAACATCTTAAAGATAATAGCAATCGGTAATATTGACTCTAATAGCTTCTTTTTTCAAAATGTTCTGCTCACGCGAAAAATTTTGATTATCGACAACGTGAACGCTTGAAATAGTATTTTTGTTGTTTCGTGTTCAACACCGATGTTACGATATACAACGGCGGGAAACGCAAATGAAAAAAGAATGCGGGACCTTTGAAATAATTGTATGTCTCATACGTGTGTCACAAATTATTTGAAATTGCAATTTTGTATTTAAGAGAAACTGTAAAGCCTGACAAACAAACATCATTGGAAAACTTGAAAAATAACAGTAAAAACGCAAGAATAACTTTTATTGATTTATTATGAAAAAATAAACACGTTGCCATTTATAGACATCGCCAAATTATGCATTTTCACATCGGTTGCGACATTCAAAAATGCACAATGAGATTTCGTCTGAAAATATTATTTCTAAAAAAAAGTTTGTGTCACGATTGTCGTTATTGTCCTGATTTCATAACCTCGCTAATGTCTAACAATTGGTCGAGTTCTCCGTGAATTAACCTGAAAAACAAAGTATAGGAATATTCTCCTAATGTAATTTAGACTAGAGTTATAATTTAATTCTTTTTAAGGAATAATATGCGCGTATATATATAAAATATTTATATTCGTTACGCGCCTGACAATTCGGGCACGCGTTTGATGTTTTGCGCGCCCGATCGGGCAATTTTTCGAGGCCTGATTCTCATTTTTGCACCTCAGCCAAAAGGCGAGCTCTTTATGATCAATTTGGCGAGGAAGGCTTAAAGAATGGCGTGCCAACAACTAAAGAAGGTATTTCTTTATTTTGTTGTTATTAATTATATGCTTCTTCATTCAAGTTTTAGTCTGAAAATAAAGGTAAATATTTAAAATGCATATTTTATTTTTTACATTACTAATTAGTCACTGTTAGCCTGGTGGTGGTAACAACATTTTCTTTCCATTCAAGAAAGCCTTTGCAACATTTTCTTTTCTCGTTAACAGTTCAATTAACAGTCAAACTCACATTGGTTAGTTTTCTAGTTAAGATATTTTGTGGGTGAAAATGAGCAACCTAGGCAGGCCTGGCATTTAGAGGCGCGCGATCGTGCTTGCGCGCCTCCACACGTGCCTTGATAATTTAAGGTGCGCTCTCCACCGCGCCCCTAACTGTGTTATCTTACTAATAATTACGTGTCTTAAATATATCTCTTGTAAATGAAATCTTAAAGAACGTACTTTAACTTAATTTATTTAGTTGCGTAAATATGTTTTTTCGTTTCAAATTATAATCAATTCATCCGTTCTTTAAATATATGAATGTGTAGCTTTATTAAGAAATTTAGTTTGTTTAACGAAATTTAACGTTACCAATTATTAACCGTTTCAAGAAGTTTGACGTCAATCAAAGAAAAAAGGAAGAAAACGACAGACATGTTTACACGCGATGCTACAGGTTGTTTAAAAGTTCCATTCAACTTAGAGACAGATATATGCAGAAGAATTATGCTGCAGTCGATGGAAGAACAAAAGATGAAATCACAACGAAACATTCAGTTTTGTTTACAAAACAAAAGACACTTTCACAAAACCAATAAACATGCATTAGACTCTGAAGGAAATAAACACGACAGCTTGATTTTAACGGGTTAACTTCACTTGTTCCTAATTTCAAGAAGAAATTGTTATCACTAAGAAGTCGTCTTATTTTAACTTTTTAAAGCTGTTTTTGCTACTGAAAACATGTGCCGTGATATTTTATATCATTAAAATTTCGATTGATTGGTTCAAAAACTGTTCTCTGTTAAATAGTTAAATATGTGATTGTCGAATTACTACGGCACAATTAATTATAAGTGCCAGTTGGTTGACATTCTAAACAACACTTGCATTTTGTTCTTATCTTATCTTATTTCATTCTTGGTTTTACACGGGATTCCGATTGTGCATATTTCATTCATAATTATGTTTAAAAGCAGCTGCTTGGATCATTGAATGTATCAACAAAACAAATCTATTTATTTATAGCTTTTAATAATACGCATGAATATAAAGTATTTATAATCGTCACCACCGACACTTCAGGCTCAGTATTATTGCGTGCCTGATCGCGCCCGGTGACGATCAGGTGCGCAACTTTTCGTGGCCTGAATGGTAAAGCATTGGTTCGGCTCTTGACTGAAAGGTTCTGGGTTTGAAACCATGCTATCACAAAGTTGTTTAGTGAGCGGTTATAAATAAACAACACTGTATTTCATCACAAATAACCATAGCACAAATGGGAGCAAGTAAATGCACTAAAACTCTGGGTTGAGGTCTTCATTATAATGCTTTAAATTAGCGTTCTGGAAGACACGTTAAAACCAAACCATTACATTATAACGTCTTAGTTAAGCCAGTTTAAGCATACCACAATAATCATGAGGAAAATTGAATTGTATAAACCAAAATTACCGATCGCACACCTCACAAAAAAATACTCGAATGAGGCGCGCGATTGACCACGCACCTGCAAATTTCCTTATGGCTAGGCCTGCTAGGTACTTAAGGACTAAACCACATAGGACTTTCTATTAAATATTCCATTTTTTGTTTTCACTTTGTTTTTGCTTCTTTTCTTTAGTGCATATATATATTATATATATATATCTTTTGGATGAAAAATTTAATATTATTATTGTTTATTTTTAAGTGTACTAGAAAAAAATAGAAAATAGACTCCTCAATCAACATTGAGAAACTAAAAACTGTTGGTTGTTGTTTGACACCACACAAACATTCCAACTTACACAGAGCTTTGTTGATCATTCTGGAAATAAAATAAGGGCGGTTAACAATGCATTGTTTGTCGAGTTGTATGTATTTTATTCCACAGGTGAGTTTACACAAGGTTATATTTTTCATGGTGACCCAAACCGTGTGTTCAAGGAGTTTTTCGGAGGAGACAATCCCTTCATGGGTGAGATATTTGATATTATGCACTCAAAATAATAAAATGAAATACAGTTCTATCTGTTGAAAGAAAGATTTAATCTCACTTTAGATTGTGTAAGTTGAATTGTTATTATTATTATTATATTTATTTTTTACGTAAGTACACAAATCACGAATGTAAACGATGCATCACTAGGGCATGTGGGTCATTTGAGTGGTGAAGCTATATTGCTCATTGATTTGATTGTAACTCATTGAAACATTCATTAAACTTAAAATTGTAATCATGCTCTACATTTTCCCGAAAATCCCGAATGAAATTTGACATTAAAGACATTAAAACATGGAACTACTCGCATTGGTCGCCCAGCAATCATCTATATTGACCAGCTATGTAGAGACCAGGACCATAATAGATGGCGTGATATGAGTGTCTGAGCTGACTCGAACAGATGATGATGACTATTAAAACTTCATTTACCCTATAAAGTCAATTGATCTTGAAGAGATAATCACTTTCTAAACCTTAATCAAATCTTTGATTATTTTTACCAATCGCAAATAAATCTTTCAGTCATAAGCAAACAGGGTCCGGGAAAATATTTTAAAAGTTATCTAAAACCAGTTGAAATTAGAATTATTATGCACATAAAATGGTAAAAATATTGTTTTTAACAAACTAGTGAAGAGTAAATTTCTCTGCAGAACTGTATGAAATTAGCCCACATGAAATCGATATGGGATTCGGTGGCTTGCAAGGGCGTGGTCGCATGAAACAAGACCCAGCAATCGAACGAGACTTGTACTTGACAATAGACGAAGTTTACCGAGGATGCACGAAGAAGATGAAGATATCTAGAAGGGTACGAAACAACATTCCACTATCAATAACATTCTTAAAATTAGTGTTTTGTTAACTTACCGTTAGTCATCAATCTTGTTAGGGTTCTTGTTGGAGTGTTTGAATTTACAGCAAATATACAACTAGGCTCTTTCCCGCAAACATATTTACATTTAGTTTGCCAGCGAAGATAAATTTCTTGTTCCTTTACGTACAAAAGTCCTTTCATTTTGAGATATAATGATAATATAGATTTGATAATATAAAAGAATTTATAGTTTAAAAAGTTTTTCATGGCTTTTTTCTTGGCAATCTCTGCTGAACATAAGTCTATATACGTAAAGGAGTCAAATATGCATATATGCCTGATCTAGTTTGCATGCCAGACCATTGAAGATAGTGCCCTGAATCCCTTGCATATCCCAGAGGAGCGTTAAAGGGGTGCAGAGTTTTTGTTTTGGGGTGATCTTAATGCACAAAAATCGTTTTTACTATTTATTATATAATACAATACCATATATATATTTATTAATATTTATATTAATGTTGTATATATATTTAAATGTTTCAGGTTATGAACGAGGACGGGCACACGTCAAGTATACGAGACAAAATCCTTACTATTCACGCAAAGCCCGGTTGGAAGGCTGGCACTTGCATCACGTTTCCTAAAGAGGGTGATCAGGGGCCGAACAATATCCCAGGTACGCTCATCAGATTGATTGATAATTACAGACAGAACCTGTTAAGTTATATTTTTATTTCTGATTAAATACTACTCTGATTAAATAAACTTGAAAATAATTCATGTAAAAAATTAATAAATCAAGTAAAAGCAAAATAGAAAGCGGAAAAGCCCTAAAACACAATCCCAACATTACGGTAACTTAATTCACTGTGTCGTCGGTCTAAACTACTCTTTAGCGCCTGAAATCATCATTTTAAAAATATTGAAATATCTATTTTGTTTACGTCTTCAGCTGACATTGTGTTTATTGTAAAAGATAAACCGCATAATGTATTCAAAAGAGATGGCGATGATATCATATATACAGCAGCTGTACCACTGAAGGAGGTGAAAATAATTTGGAAGTACCACACTCAACTTTATACCTCAATGAAGTGATATCATGTTTATGAGGTTAGGGTTGAGAGAGAGATGGAAACACTTTTAAAAGTCTCTGGAAGTACTACACTCAACTTTACATCTCAGTGAGGTGATATCATGTTTCTGAGGTTAGGGTTGAGAGAGAGATGGAAACACTTTTAACAGTCTCTGGAAGTACCACACTCAACTTTATACCTCAATGAAGTGATATCATGTTTATGAGGTTAGGGTTGAGAGAGAGATGGAAACACTTTTAAAAGTCTCTGGAAGTACCACACTCAACTTTATACCTCAATGAAGTGATGTCATGTTTATGAGGTTAGGGTTGAGAGAGAGATGGAAACACTTTTAAAAGTCTCTCGAAGTACTGCGCTCAACTTTACACCTCAGTGAAGTGATGTCATGTTTATGAGGTTAGGGTTGAGAGAGAGATGGAAACACTTTTAAAAGTCTCTTGAAGTACCACACTTAACTTTATACCTCGGTGAAGTGATACCATGTTTCTGAGGTTAGGGTTGAGAGAGATGGAAACACTTTTAAAAGTCTCTGCAAGTACCACATTAAAATTATCTCATGTTTCTGAGGTTAGTTTTGAGAAAGTGCCCTTGATACATTTTTTTGACTTTCAATTTACTTCAGTAGATGTTGTTAATCTGTTAATTGTTTTGGTTATGATAGGCGTTGACAGGTTGCATTATTGATATACAAACGTTGGACGACAGGCTTATTTCCATCCCCGTCAACGATATTATCAGGTGCGTATGTTAGATCTGTTTTGGCGCTTTGTGATTAACGCAACTTCATTGCATATTTCATTGCTTTATTCGTTAGAGGCCACATTTTTTCATCATTTTACATTTGAATCCAGCAACGAAGCTTTAATCCATTCAAAAACAGTTTTGGACAATTCGAAATATTCATAAGTTTCTTTTGATTTTCCTTCAATTCTTCGCATATTGTTGTTTACTTAAGGCCTGGCTACCAAAAGGTGATCCAACGCGAAGGCTTGCCAATCACCAATAGCAACAAATACGGAGATATGATCGTCAATTTCGATATCGTCTTTCCGGAATCTCTCACCCCAAAACAGAAAAAGGTTATTGACGAAATATTGTGAATACGTGTTTATTTGTTGACTTGTTCGTGAAAAGAGAAAATTTAATTTTAATATGACAATTTTTCCGATATATTTCCGACTAATCTAATAATACTAGTTCCACTAGTTTGACTAATTTAGAAAAAAATTTCACTCTGAAAATGGCTTTTCTTCCAATCCATTTATGGATTCGCATTATATTAATCTCATAAATTGCGGTGATGGTGAATTGCGTCACTTTCTTCTGCCAACAGTACATCTTCATGGCTGCTGCTCTCCCGCTTAACTCCATTCTATATTTGTGTCATTTTGTAACCAGAGATTGGCGAATTGTCTACCATATAAGAAATATCCTGGAAATACCACATATCCTGGAAATACCACACATGTGCGTATGGTGCCTTGAAGAAGCGCAAAGAATGTGCGAGATTAGTATATTTGTGTTTGATGAGATACGATCCATAACGTTAACAAGAAGTATGGTTTATATTTGGAGGAGTTTATGTGGTGGGAGATTGGGTATTATGAGGCTTATCAGCCTTAATAAATTGCGAGAGCTTTTTTGACTGGCAGTAAAAGGTTTTGAAGGACACTGACACGCAAATTGTCGGCCATTTGGTTGTGAAACTAGGTACCACTCCCTCTATGTCATTGGTGTCCAACCCATGGCCCGCAGGAAGGTTCTGAGTGGCCCGCGCGGTATTTTTCGAAATGACTTATATTATCAACTTAATCGCCTACGTAATTTATGGCGAACTTACATTCCGAGAAATTGACATTTATTGTTTGCTTTCTTTGTCTATACTCTAGTCTCTAGTGCAGGCGGTGCACAACTGTTCAAGTTAATTTTATTGCATCACAATGCACATTGTTACGTATCACATTTTCCACATTGTTACGTCCACATCCTTTCCACGCAATCGTACTCGTGCTCCAAGAGTCAGCCAGTCAGTAATATTTTGTGCTTCATTGAGGTACATCAGATATCAGAGACTCGCGCAAAACGCATTTAATAGTGAAATATCTTCTGCACTGTGCAGTCATATAGAATATATCAAATAGGAAACGAAAAGCAAGCAACGCTAACAGAATATTCCAAGAAAGGTGGACATGTGACTATTTTTTGTGGATGTCGACAATGAGCCAATTTGCCTGATGTAATCAACCTGTATCAGAATGCAAAGAATACGACATAAAGATACATTACGTCAGTAGACATTCATCAGCTTATGATAAATACCGGTATGAGTTCAGACAAGATAAAAGAGTCTAGGTATTGTGTTTTATTTGTTCTTAGGTATATTGGAGCAACACATTTTGTCATTTGCTGTACACTTTTCATTAACTAAAAACCAGCAGAATATTATAAAAAATAGTTTTTGCAAAAGAAACAGTGGGACAAAAAAATTTACAAAACAAAGAAATACTATTCAATGAATTACATCAAGGTGATGCGTGATTTCATTACCCTTATCGTCACATTATGATGCTGTCAAAGCAATATCGGACGGGATTGGTAAATAGGCAGTAGCTATTTTTTGAAGATGTAGGTAAGGGCGATGCTTTCAGCTTTTAAAAAATTAAGACTTCCGAGAACTTTTTTTATAAAGTGAAACAATCTAAAACTTTTCAAACCAAAATGTAAATCTAAAGTCGAAGAGTTTTGTATTTTTTATCGTGGTCCGCATTTATGGAATAGTATTATTTTTGTGGAGAGTACTCTTACAACGTTTTGATGTTTTTAAGAAAAAATTGAAAACTTTTTTGATTTCTCAAAATGTTGAACAAAACCTTTGAAACATTAACATTTGTTAGATCTTTTATATGATTTTGGCTTTTTGGATTGAAATTTCGTGTTCTCTAACAATCGTTTTATCTTTTCTCGGCATTTGCTTTTGTATACACGCGTATTTGATATTAGCTAGCCGCTAATACTATGATTGTAACAATAAAAAACGGTTTTCGACGATAAGACCAATCAAACGGTCTTCTACGAGTACCGCGGTTGTATGTACAAATTTATATATGGTAACATGCAATTGGAAAATAGATCGAAAAAAAAAAATTTTGGAAACCCAAATGGATCTTGTTTTAACAAAATTCTCAAAATTGAGAATAGAAAGACGACATTTTCACAAACAGTTTTCGTCATGAGTGTGCAGCCTTCTATCGAAAAATTTTTAGATTTCTTCGTTTCGGATGTACGTAAATGTCATTCTTTTAACTATTTATTCCAATGGGTTGTGTAGCTAGCTAAAATTTTAGTAGTAAAACCAATAATTATATATTTTGGTCTCTGATGAAACAGTAAATGTGTCTATATTATTGTTCTACATTAACAAGTCGTGTTTATAAACACCATCTTTTTATCTTCATGTAATGCATTTAATACAGTTTTGCATTTCTTACCGGCCAACCAATTTCAATGTGATGTCTGCTGAGACTCTTCTTAATGTAAATTACATAAATATAGTTAACAAATAATATAGCTATATATATATAGAAGAAAAGAAAACAATAGTTTATCTACTAAACTATAATAGTTTCATTCCGCCATACGGACGACAATCTTCAGTAGTAATGAACAAAACCATTAAAAATTACAAAATTGTATCAAAATTGACGTTAAAAAGATGTAAAAAATGACTTTATTATCAATTATTAAAAACTTTATTTATACAGGTTGACTCTTGCCAACAAAAATACAAATGCTGCTATTATAAGAGGACCTGTTATATAAAAATAAAAGTATAATTTAAAACCACAAATAAATATATATATAAAAACACATTATGATTGAGGCGAAAGTAGAAATTATGCAAGGATAATAGAAGCAAGATAGGCAATAAGAACATATATTGCTTGTCCAGAAATACTTGTCATAGATTCAGTATTAAAAATCCTGTAGGTAAACACAAAACGAAATGGGTAGAAGAGCATTAAAATAGCAAACAGTCAGTCGCGTGAGTCGAACGTAACGAGATAAAATTTATTCACATGTATGCATTTCATCATAATTTCAGTTCTCTTATTGAGGAGATTGTTGTCAGTGTAGATGGCAATCTGATACTTTTCCTCCTGGCAGAGCTGGCAAGGTTGTACTTTTGATGTAGATTTTAGTCCATAACATGTATGATAAATATAAGTGTCAAAAGTCAGACATCTTTAAAGCCACTTCTCCAAATTTAAGGATTATTGAATAAAAATAAAGAGTTTTATAAGTTCAGAAGGATTATTTCTTGATTTTCCAAAAAGAGTTCCACCAGTGATATAAAAGTTGTTTTTTTACAAACAAACTTTATTGTGATGAAGAACACAATTTTTTATGATCGGCAAGATAGCGAAGACACTATTTAAAAATTTAGTTTCATTTAATTTAGAAACTTTAGAAATATATGTCGAGTTAGGGTATGAATTGAAGGAAGTTTATAATTTAATCGTAGTTGATTATAAAGGCATCTATATGTTGCAAAATATTTAAAAACTTCTATTTTAATTTTATTACTAAATAAAGATTAACCAACAATATGGCGCCATTGAGCTGAGATGATCCTGAATAACGATTTGATTATTATTTAATTCTTTATTATTTAAATTTTTGACCAATAATTTAACTCATAAATATTGTTAGCATTAAGGGTTTCAATTGAACAGTTAACACAAGCATGATAAGATTCAATATGTAAAGTTTCTTTACTTTTTACAATGAATTTAGGAATGCAATTTAACAACTGCTTAGATTGAATGAGAAGCGCACCAGATGCTTCATAAAAAATAATAAAAGAAGAAAAAGATTTTGAAGATATGTAATTTTAAGTCAAATCAAGATTCAATCAACATCTAGCCCCCACAGACATTTTCCCAGATCAGTTCATGTGAAATTGTATCCAAAACTTAAATACAATATATATATATATATATATATAATCAGTAAAGTGCAACATTTTATTATTAATTATTATTATTTAATTATTAAGAAGTTTCCCTCTATATTAACTATAGTCATTTCATATTTTATATATATAATAAAAAAACTTAAATCACTACGATTTTGAATCCATTTCCAAAGAAAAGTCTTGTTTCAAATCTGCCTTATTGTTGGTCTTTAGAACCCATCTTTTATCTTACACGATAACAGTTGAGTTTTTGAGCGAAATTCAATGCCATACATTGCACTCGTTTCCTGGTGGTCAACTGTTATCAATCTTGACTTTTAGTCTTTTTATAGTACTCTCGAGTCCGGAATAATAGGGGTGGCTGGAATAATCGGGGTGGCTGGGAAAATTTCCTGATGAAAAATATTAGGGGTGGGTGGAATAAGCGGGTTGGGTGAAATTTTTGCACAAAATAAATAAACGGGGTGGGTGGAATTTTTTTCTCAACATTTTAAAAACTTGACGCGCTCCCCCTTTTTAAGAGTAGTTTTCATAAAGGTCTTAAGAGTGTTGGAGTATAAAACTAAAGAACTATTCTTCTTATTTTGCGAAAATCCAATATGATCTTGGGTAAACTTGTTTCCAGCATTACAGAATGGTTTTTCTGAGAAAAGCATCCCTAATAAAAGGAGTGCATGAAAAATGTTTCAAATTTTAATAAAAGGGGTGGCTGGAATAAAGATTTCTTGGGTGGAATTTTTCTCTAAAATCAATAAGCGTCCCGGGACGAATATTCCGGACTCGAGAGTAACTAGAGAACTTTAAATTATATTATGTGCGTTATTTTGTTATTGAATACGCGTAGGACACTCAACAATTACATTATCATATAGATTGATTTCTTTTAAGGATGGTGTAGCCTACTACCAAGTGAAATGGGCTCCGACTTGGGAAAGAGCGGATTGCTTGCAAGATTTTGCGGGACTTATGGATAAGTTCTGGAAATTTGTTAATCAGTGCAATGACGCAAATATTGATCGCAATGCTTCGAATATACAGGTTTGTAACAATAACGGATATTTAATAAGTATTTAGCAACCTAAATAAGCTGGTCTTAAGCACATGGACACTTCATCATGTCAAAAGTGTTGTTCCTCATACACAGGGGGTAATACATGATTTGAATTTGGGCGGTGCAAGCCGTCCACAATTCGCCTCGTGAGGCGAAAAATTGCAGCTAGGGGGTCTGGGGGGGGGGCGCTGTAAGCCCGGAAAATTTTTCCATTTTCAGGTCTATATTGGTCTAAAATGCCTTAAATCTGAACATAATTAAACACTTTGACGTTATTTTTTTTCTTGGAAACTTTCACATTTATGTAACAAGGAAGATTGGTTATCAAATTCGAAATATTTTCTTCGATATTCAACACGTGAAGCGATGTTATTTCATCAGATTTTGTGTTTACATGTCCGTCTCGCTCCGACATGTTTTAATTTTTGATTGTGGTTAAATTACACAACGCTATATAAAGATGTCCAATTTTATTCTGCTAAATAAACCTCTAGCCTTAATATAAGAAAAGATTCGGGTTTTTCCAGACTAAAGAATGCGGCGACGGGATAATTATATGACGGTGGTGTCGGGAATACCACGTTAAACTACCAACCTCGTTCCCAGCGCTTCTTTTTTTCTTCAGATTTGTACGGTTTAGCATTTTTATTATGATTTGTGCCTGTTGTTCTTTTTCTTCCATGCACCATGACTCTTGTTCAGTAGAAATATCAACAAAATGTGTATAACTTAACTTTACTCGCAAAGCACTTTTAAACAGATCACAACAAACTAATTTTTTCATTCGTTGCGCAGTAAATTTCGTTTACGTGGGAATACATTCACTTAAAAGTTTTTTAAGTTTTTAGGTGCGTGGTCAATCGCGCGCCTCAATCGATTATTTTTTTGTGAGACGCGTGATCGTTAATTTTGTTAAAATGTCGTGTTCATTTTCTTCAGGGTCTACTGCATGTTTATTGGTTTTATGAAAGTGTCTTCATTGTTTTTGTAAACAAAACTGAACGTTTCTTTGTGGTTTGATCTTTTTTTTTTCCATCAAATGCAGCATAGTTCTTCTGCATTTATCTGTCTCCTATGTTGAATGGAACTTTTAAACAACCTGCAGCATCGTGTGTAAACATGTCTGTCGTTTTCTTCCTTTTTTCTATGATTGACATCAAACCTTTTGAAACGTTTACTATTAATTGGTAACGTTAAATTTTGTTTTAAACAAACTAAATTTCTTAATGAAGCTACACATTGATACATTTAAAGAACGGATGAATCGATTATAATTAAATTGCCAGGCCTGTACACTGTTAACTCAAAAATATTTTTGAAGCCTTAACTTAAAGGGAAACGTAAACGCGAATTTAGTTAGATTCTCGTCATGATAACTTACGCGAATCGTCACGCGTTTCAAAATGCGTTGCATTAATTATTTCAAAAAGGGAAATTGATACTAGGCTATTTGCGATTTTTCCATCTATACACAGGTGAGTCCAACACGTCAAGCGAAAAGAATGTTGTCTTTTTTGTCTATACACAGGCGAGTCAAATGCAATAACTTCATCGGCTTTGTGAGCAACTTCCTTACATTCAAATTGACTCCTGAAGACTAATTTAATTTATCTACAATCGTTTTCTTGAACAAATTCTTTTTATTTTCTGGCTTTACATTAATTTGGGATGAAAATTTGGGATCCCATACCGGTTGACCGGTAGCAAAACCACTCTGGATACATCTGTGATAACATGATGGAGATGAGATTTCCCCGCGTGAAAGATGCAAGCATATTGTCTCGATGACTCGTTTTTCAAAACTAAAATGCTGTGAATAGTCAAGGCATCAATAACAAACTTATTTAGCAGTATTTTCATGATCACAGGTCAATGTTTGCCGCTAGGAATGTTGAGTTGAAATGCAGGTCTATCAATAGAGGTGGATAAACAACACATGTTTTAAACAGCTTGACACATTTTCTTTTTAATTAAAACTCTCTGATTTCAGTGATAAAGTTATAAAAAAAATTCACTGCAAAATTTTGAATTTGGGCGCCGATAAATCGGCGCCCAATAGCGCTTTGCGCTATGATATTTGTCCTGTATTAGCCCCTGATACATTACATCAATATAAAACTTCTTTAAAGGGATTTCCAAGTTCTCATACATATTTAACATATATAAATAAAAATCTAAAAAAAAAGAATAGAATTTGTCCCAAACATAACAAATAACAACTTAACTAGTTATTCTGTTTTTTAAATTGTTGTTGTTCAATGCGACGCTTTCTCTTCGGCCTTCTTCTCGGGATGTTTATTTCTAACTAGATTCAGACCTCATTGTCTGTATAAGGCGAAAAAGTGTGGTAATCATTTGTTGTGACGTACATGGTACGTAGTTTTGATTTATGAGATTAAGCCGTATAGTTTTTAAGCCGGTTTCTGCATATATTTGTTGTAAAAGCGCGACAACAACTTTTGCGTGAAGAAAAACAGCATTTATAAACAAGCACTAGGTAACTGGTAAGAAACGAGTCATGACTCCAGACTGCACTGAAACAAAAGACGATATCATTGAGCGATCGAAAAAATATTCACGTCTCACGCAATTTGATTTACCTTAAGGGAAGAAAATTTCGCGATTGACAGGTCTAAAAACTGCGAATTTCGCGGATGAGGTAATATAACTGAATTTCGCGGTTTGCAGAGTTTAGGGGAATAGTTAGTACTGTATTTTCATTAAGTTTTGCGGAATTTAATTTCGCGATTTACGAAGAACGTTTACGAAGAACATTACGATTAAAAACAAACATGACAGCAAAACAGGTTCAGTTAAATGAGGATTTTATTTAAGAGTGGGAGAAACACGATTGTTTAGCGAGGTTTTCTTGGAACATCCTCAAATAGTTTGCATATTCAAATCGATCTGCTATTCGTAGCCAGTAACGTGTCACATGCTCCTAATTGTGGTCGTCGTAACAGCCACGGTTTAACCCACACACCTTTCTCTGTTTCATTTTTTTCCTATAGCTAAATAGTGACCACGGCTGTTGCGGCAGCTAGCTCCACACTCAGCGCGTGCAAGATTAGAAAGAGTTATTACTTAATTTTTTGAAAACATTTGTATGAGCGTGTAAGCATACAGAAAAGTTGGCCAACTAGTTGTGTCATACAAATCTCATCATACAAATTGGAGCAGTGTAAGACCGGCTTAACACAAGAGATGTCTGGAATTTAAATTGAATACATTGAAACTCTTTTCTGGATGAGCTAAATTATGCATAACGTGTGAAAACACCTGGCAAGTCATAAAGAATAGACAGAACAATTTTCTGATATAATAACGAAGCAAATCACAACAAAGTTAGTAAACAGATAAATATTTATAGTAATGCCATCATTAAATTGAATTTGGTTGATTTCACGGCGATTGATGTGTTTGAAATTTCACTGCCGTCCACACTTTCTTCATCCTTATCATCATGTTTCTTATTTTTCCGTGAAGTTTTTTTTGTTTTGCTCAAAGCGACAAGGTTGAACAGACATTTCTATTCCAAAAGCAAACAATACGCAACGATGTTACATACCTTGTACGTCACAGGTCGCGTTATACCAAAGAGGTTTGAACCGAGGTTTAAAAATGTAAACATCGTGAAAATTTTAATGGCGGATAAAACACAAGACTTTCTTCGTTGTTTTAGAGGATTAGAGATAGCGACTTTAAAAACAAGTTATTGTATTATTTTTTACATTCGGTTTTGAGTTATTGTAATTAAGTTTATATGAGAACTTGGGAATCCCTTTAAGAATGATTTTACCTTTATCTTCAAAAATGATGAACACTATGGTTTTTATTCTCTACTTTATGTTGATGTCACAATGAGTAGTAGTAATGAGTTAAGAATTGATGTCTTTGGCCAAATTAATTAGTTTTCCATACGAAATTAGTTGTAAAAGTTGGACTTGCTTTTCGGTTTTCACTGTTTTCTTTCTTTTACTCATTATTAAATTAGCTGCACATATCCGTATTTAATATCTTTGGGTATGCGGGTCATATGACATCTTTGACCTCATGGACATAAGCATCCATGCCCCTGATGCATAGCTGCTACGGAGTTTTAAACACAAAGTTGGTACCTTGCGTGGGTTAACTCGTCACTGTTTTCTTCTTTATGGGGTTGACGTTAGGAAGGACATCCAGCCATAAAAACATCTGCACCAATAAACTATCAGATGATTAAACCTCCATAATTGGAGAAAATCATCTTTTGAAACCTTTTGTAAGCATGAAAAAGTGACGTTAAAAAGATGATAGTGATGTACGTGAAATACACACGAAATACCACTGTCTGATTTTTATTGTTGTGAAAACATTTAAATATCTCATACATAATCAACCGGGTGTTTGGTATTTTAAATAGGGAATCTGAAATCTATTTTCGTAGAATTCACAATTTGGAATTTCACAGCTTATAATACAAGAAGAACAGCATAATATTGTCCTTTAAAGAATGTCCTACAATGACTTTTGAAAAGGTGATTAAGATCTACGGTTAACTTTTCAATTCAAGTGATACAAAATACACAACAGAAATTTGTTGTTTTGATTTTTCAGTTGATGATAACTTGAGAATCATCAAACTTTATAGAGTTCTCCCCGACAGTTAAGGTGATTTTTGATCTTTTTACATGCATTTGCACCTCTCAGTTCTTTTAATGCTAATATAGATTTTGTCATTGAAATGACGACTGGTTTCTTTGTGTTTCTTTAGAACTTTCTGATTTCTTGTATCACCTCTTAAAAACAAACAGTTCTGAAACATTGAAGCTTTCATTTCTTTCTACTATTTTTTGTTCCAAAAAGTAATTTGTCAAATTGAGTTTCTTTTTACCTGATTTAATTGCATCGTTCATCTTTTGTCGAAAAAAAGAAGAAAAAGTAATATAACTGAACATTCATGGTTGTCATCAGAGTATTTATTTAACTTCTTTTTTATAGAAGCCACCTCCTTCCCTTCCGAAGCCAACACCTCAAAATAAAATACAAATGACGCCTCAAAAACCTCTAAAAACTCCTGCCCCACGAAAACAAGTCACACCCAAAGCACCAAAACAAGCGACACCCAAAACGCCGAAGCAAGTGTCGTCGCCGTACAATTCACAAGTCAAAAATCCTTTTCAAAACCAACAGCAAATACAGTACAATATGCAGCAGCAGATCACTCCTGTTAAGCAGCAGGCTTCGGTTGCCCATAACAAGGGCACCACAGTGATTATCGACAGCGATGACGAAGACACCATAGCAGGCAAAGTTTTCTCACAACATCCACCAGCTAGTGTTGATGGTGGCAATACAATGCAACAGGTTATATGATAACTAACTTCAGTAAAACGTCTATAACGACCGCTTAAGGGACCACAGGAATCTAGTCGTTGCAGAATGGTTTTCCATATTTTCCCGAGGGTGGTTGTTATAAAGAACTAGGTGTTAAGACAGGTTTGACATTAAGTGTTAATATTGGTTGCGAAAATTTATGCCGAGAGAAACAAACCAAGAAATGCACGTTTTTCCAGTTGTAAACCCTTTTGCTGTTTATAGTTTGCTCCGTGGGATATGAACATCAAATCAGAAGATGGGACAATGCCGCAAAGCCCCTTTAATCAGCAGTTTCCCATGCAAGGTCTTGTAGGACAAGGGGGTGGTAGACCGAGCACCCAACCAACCACAAAACGAAAATTGGGTATGCCAAGTGGTGCCAGTCCGTCCAAGCAAGCTTTCCCCATTAAACAAGAGAACAATATGGTACATGTCTAAATTTTATTATTCTGATGCAAACTTAAGTAGGAGGGTTTTCATTTTTCCACCCGTTTGATTAACTGATCATGATATTGAGCTCAAAAATCCAAATTAAAAGTTCAATTTTCTTCAGAAGTCTTGACAGAAATGTATAGTCGCAAAAGAGTATAATTTTGATGAAAAAGCAAATCAATTTTGAAGTCAAGTGTAATGCCAGTCAACATCTTTTCAAAATTGATTTATAGTTTTATAAATATTATTAATTGATGTGCCGCAGATTCTGTATTTTGTATTTTTTAAAACCATGCTTTCCATTTTTGTTGTTTGTACCACAACTACCAGAATCCTTTGCATGGTGAAATTTAAACTCAAGTTAATAATAAGGTTTTTGTCGTATTTGCTTTCTTCTTAAAACTGAATATATTTATATACCAGATTTATCTTTAAAAATTCTGGTAGTGGTGCACGTAAAATACACATATCTCTCACATTGTTGTCATTAGTTGGTGTCCTTTTACATGGTAGTGGCTTTACATATTCTATTGCAATATTCTCACAATTCAAATAATACATTTAATCATTTACAACGACTTCTGTTCTGCTGATTTTTCAGTTTTACCAAAAACAGCACTTATTTTAGAAAGCCTTTGCCTCTTCCACTACCATGATGGCGCCAACCAATGCCAATGATGACACCGCGAAAGTAGCTTGGAAAGAGCACTTTAACGTGGCTGAAAAGCGGGACTTTAGTGGCAATCAAATTGAAGTACACTATGTGTAAGTGCGGTGGGTTTTTCTTATGAAAAACGATAAAGCTCTGTTACTGTCTACTGGGTTTTCTTGCATGTATGAAATATTTATTTTAACTGGTGGTGCAGGGCGTAGGTAGCCTCACACAAGAGTCTGATGGCTCGTTGACTCCTGCAGACGGCATTTCTGCAAGTGATTGGAAGTCGTACTTTGAAACCTTGGAGAATTTTGTTGATGGGAAGCTCGTGAGCCAATCTTATAAGTGAGTTTTGTTGAAAATCAATTCATTTGTTTGTGTTCTGTTTATTTTTCATTGTTACCGTGTAATGTGAAGACTTTTTTAAAATAATAATACAGGGTGTCTCGACATAAACTTCATTGATGAGGGGTTTATTAAGTCAGAAAAGGTGAAACTATATGATACTTACTTGCTGAAAGATTATTACCGACCATCTAAATGTGCATCTGGATGCTGTTGGCGTCACCAAGTGAAGCAGCTGATAACACTTTGTATTCTAAAGATTTAATGACCATCAAAGTATACAATTTAATGATGGCGATGAGCTTGTTCTTTCAAGAACCCCTAAAGATTTCTAGGGAGTTTGGAAGAGTGTGACGATTATTTCGATAAGGTATGTCCAACCTGGAAAGTGATGATTTAGCCACTTCATGATGAAGGTTGCTGTGCAAGCAGTTGCGTCATCTTGTTGACATCGGCACAATTGGTGCCCTCCAGAAGAATCAAACATGTGTACCAAATTTGTGCTCTAATAACACAATAGCACAAAATCTTTCCTTCTTCTTAGACCATGGCATTTACTTTTATGATTTCAAAATGCTCTGTCGTGATCTATCAAACCTGAAAATATGAAAAACACTGACTGGTATTTACACATCGGGACAGCCTGTACATTACATGTTTGTTCATAATGTTATCAAGTGATAACATGATTAAAAACATGCTCCTTGAGTCATCAGTGTAGAGAAATGGAGAATCTATATACAAGTTTTTAAACTTCTTACTTTAACTTTAGAACCTCTTAAAAATAATTTCACGAAAACTATATGCAATTTCACTATAATGGTGGAACAAGCTCCCATGCTGTGTATTCCCCGAAGGCCATGTTTATCACCACCAAGGCTTCAAACAAAGGATAAATTGTTTAGACCTTATGAAAATTTCTTAACCTTATTTCAGCCCTCTGCACTTATTTCTCATCTATTTCTTTGTCTACCTTTCACTTAGTCTATGTCTCTTTTACTTATCTTTCTTTCCAATACACAGGACTCTGTTGAGTCATAGGCCTTGCCTCTACTGTGTATTTCCTTACTAAATAAAAATTAATAATGAAATTTGCAAGGTTCATCAGTAAGGATTTTGTCTAATTTTGACACCACAGGTGGTGGGACATAAACAAAGCCCCATACAGTTGTGATGTACAGGTTGTACATAAACAGAATATAGCATAAATGTCACATAATGTTTTCAAATGTGACTAAGGCAAGTAAACAATTTTCTGAGACAGTTAAAAGTTTGAATTGCATGTTTCTGAACAAGTGTGGAGCCAAAAAGTCATTACTGGCTATGATTGAAAGTTTGTCATATCGTAGTTTTGTTTACACATATACAAGTACAAGTACATACAAGTACAAGTACATACACAAGCACCTCATCTGTACGCACTGTAATCTTTCAGATGCAAAGTTTGCCAGTCGACCATTGCGCAGCAGAGCAATTGCAGACGCCATTTTAAAAAGCACACAGACGATGGCAGCCATGAACACGAGTGCCCAATCTGCGGGAAACGATTCTACCGTATCGATTACATTGAGAACCATTTGAAGCAGCACGGCCACGGAAGCAATGATGAGATACAGCGGATGATCAAACTTGTCTCGGCCGGAATGAAGAAAAAATGAAACTTGTTGTTGTTGTGTTGCAAACCTCTGTTACCTCTGTTAGAATTATAAAGAGCTATGCGTGCATGTTTATATATACCCTTTTGATTCCATTGTTGTTGTGTTGCCCTTTCATGACGGACTTGTTTATTGAATTTGTTTAATTTGCTGATTTCCCCGCCTGGTATTTTATGTTCTGACAATTACGTAACACGATGTAACATTTCTGTCTGTAAGACGCTTTTCAATGTGATTAATGTACCACTCTCTCGTGTGCACTCAGTTGTGATGTTTTGAAAATTTTTGAAAAAATGTGTTTGTACTTCTCTATCTAGTAATGGTTAACTCACCACTGTTAGAAAAACATCTGCTTCAATAAACCTTGGGATGTTTATAACCTACCCAATTGCGGGGAGTGTGGTCATGGTCAGTAACCACTCGTAAGAGGGAACAAATTAATGATATTTAGTAAACGATTTTACTTTGTTCTTATGAAGGGGAGTTGAAAATCGTCACTTTTCTTACTAGATGCAAGGTTTGTAACGTCAATATTAGCAACAAGACAAGCTGTTTGCGTCATTACAAGCTCCACACGGGTGACGTGTCACACCAGTGCCCGATATGCGAGAAAGGTTTCCATCGGCGGGACATGCTCCAGCGACATTTGAAAACGCACAGCCAGGTGTCCGGTGAGAGCCTAGATCATCTTGTTAAGTTGGCGATGAAAAGCGTACACAAGCAAACCTGACGTCATAAATAAGTCAATCAAAAGACTTTCGCAAGCAATATGCCTACAACGAGGTTTCGTGAAATGTAGTGAATGGACTTGTTAATTGCACGCACATTTCATTTTAGTATGAATTGCTTTTTTATGCTTTACTCCGATAACAATTCTTTTGTTTTAAGTGCAATATGGAACAATGTTATTTTTAATGCGGTTCTATTTGATTGTGTTCATTATCTTTAGGTTATTTACTCTCTTGTGAAATGAGTATATTTATATTATGTTTTTAAACAGTCTGAAAGTCAAACACTGGTACAAAAAATAATATGTTTTAAACTTAAATCAGCATTTAAGGTTGGTTTATGACCCCTCCTGTTATCTTTTCGCTAATAATTGGACACAATTTTGAGACAAAGGCTTTGTTTAAAGACGATTTGTTTGTGATAAAAAAACAATGTTTTCTTACCTTTTGGGTAATATCTTGAGTTGGCTATTAAAAACTGATTGTCTTTAATTGCCTCCAAACAAAGTGAAGCAAATACCGATATGCGTATTACATAATGATCAACAGTGCACTAAAAAGACTCTCAAAGTAGATATTGTGGTGTAAAAGGCATTGTAGACGTGTGATTTGTAAGTGATTTGTTTGCTTATAGTTATCTAGTTTTTTTATGTTTATGATATTTTTTAATGCTTGTTATAATATATCTATTTTTAACTTATGATTATGATATTTTAACAGGATAAACTTATGTACAATATTATATTATATACAGTCGAGTACAGTTTAAGTGCCCATTTTGAAGCAATTCACTATTATATATAGTGTTTGTGTTTGCCTACACTGTTTGAACGGTTAGTCACAGAGATAGACAGATTTGGAATGAACAGGTTCAAGCGGATGTTTTTCAAGGGTTTTTAAAAGAAGAAAAAGTACTTGCTTAAAAAAGCTAGATTTTTCGTTGCAAACACACGAAAATGAGATGACATTGTTTACTTAAAAGAAGTCATACATAACAAGTGCACGTAATTCTAATGTTTATCAGAGACTTTAAGCGGAGCAAAAACATTTTAAACCAAGGATCCTTGGATTTTCGAAGGTTTGAATATACACAGAAAGTTTTCTTTGTCATAGAAGTAATGAGTGCATATTCCAAGCGGGTTTTATTGCTTATATATATATATATATATATATATATCGCGTGGTGGGTATGCGGGTCGTATAACATCTTTGACCTCATGGACAAGCATCCATGCCCCTGATGCATAGCTGTCACGGAGCTTAAAATACAAAGTTGGTACCTTGCGTGGGTTAACTCGCCACTGTTTTCCCTCTCACTGGGGTTTGCGTTAGGAAGGGCATCCATCCGTAAAAAAATCTGCACCAATAAACCATCAGATGATTAAACCTCCATAATTAGAGAAAATCATCTTTTGAAACCGTCCAACCCATGCAAGCATGGAAAAGCGACGTTAAAAGGATGATGATGATGATAATGATGATGATGATGATGATGATGATGATGATGATGATGATGATGATGATGATGATGATGATGATGATGATGATGATGATGATGATGATGATGATGTCTGATAACGAAGAAGATTTATCTAACAAATATATATATATATATATATATATATAATTCACTATAAAGATTGTGGAAGGATAGAAAAAGTGAAAATTTAGTTGTTTTAGTGATTGAATTGTTATACAAATACAGAACATTGTGATAATTTTTGAATGAGGATATTTGAAGAGAGTCGTTTTATTTATAGGTTTGGAAAATGGCGAACAATGGTTCTACTTCTCAAGGTAACCCTGTAATTGATGTGCAGGGGGATAATCGCTGGAATGATATGGTGAGTTTTCGTAAAGTGCTCAGAAAGCTCTCTGACATAATGCCCTGGATTGTGCAAACATTGTAATCCCTATTCTATCTACATAATTAAATGTAAACCATTCAAAAGGTTATGAACATAGCGACATAACTGCATGCAATCACTCATTTGAAATAGTGTTTTTCACACATTGTTGACATTTTATAGCCACAAAATAACTTATACAGGAATTATTTGTCCTTCAATCAAATGCGACAGAAACATTCATTGAAAGGAGATATCAACCCATTTTCTAGGGTATTAATGTCATGTAAACAATGCCTTTAGACGCATCCTATGTGATTGTTTTTGTGCACCTGTAGCATGAGCAGCACGTTAAAGATTGTTGTACAAAAAAGCCCGAAATTCTCTTTGTCGGAGATTCAATCGTGCAGCGATTCGGAGACACACAGGTAAGAACTTTTTTCGTCGTTAGATGTTAACAAGAACGGACGTGTTTTATGTTTTTGTGTTTTAACACTTTACTCTTGGAATGCTTTATTTGTGGTGCTTGGTGAAACTGGTTTGACTGGAAAACATACTTTTGTTGTCTTCCTTGGATTGTCAATTAACAGCTGGGTATTGCTTGGAGTCATACTTCCAGGAAAGATAGATTTTAAAATTAGATCTGCTTTAATTTTACCATAAGCAAAAACTTTCGCTTTTCCTTCATCAATGCAATTAAACATTAATTACGAAACTCTTTCACATGGTTTTTTTGCTATTTTTTGAGCAGATCATAACTTCGAACTAATCAACTTTTTTCTTGTGGTGTAACTTTAATATAATAACAACAATGAATTTGAACGCTGAACAATTAAATAAATTTAGGGAGGCCTTGTTGCCCATTGCATAAAAATGCAAGAGGAAAATTACAATATTAAAAGCGAAAATAACATCCTACACTATACGCTAAAAGCATTGCAACTTCAAGTTTCCAAACTCACAGAAACAGATGGAAATCTTCAAGCTTCTGTTGGCCAGATAACCAAGTCTGCGTCATCACCAACAACCAATGTAGATCTTCTAGATAGCATCGTTAATCTGGAGAAAGAACATTACGAACTTCAACAATACTCTCGTCGAGATTCCATCGAAGTTGTCGGAATCCCTCCATCGGTATCGAACGACTATCTTGAAGAAAAGGTTTTAAGTTTGTTTTCAAAAATCGATGTACACTTAAAACCGAGTGACATACAAGCCTGCTATCGCATGTACGACAGATCACATGTCATTGTAAAATCAGTAAATTTACATAAACAAGAGTCTGTGTTCTCACTACCAAATGATCTTTGGAAAAGTGAAGAATTTGTTTCGGCGAAAACTGATTTCGTTGTTTTGGGTCTTCAATGGAACTGTGCGGTGCAAGAAATCTGAGGAAGACCAGGGTGTTAGCCAGGTCTGAATTTCTTACAGCGTTTTCTCCACATTGGGAATTTCCTCCGTAACCTTGGCCTCCCCAAGCCCCCATCTTTTGACTTAAAAGTGCTCTAGATTGGCTATAACAGACGAATTCAGAATAATTGATACAACTCCTACCTTTAAAAATAAAAACTTTTTCGTAGCGTATTTTATTATTATTGGTTATGTTTTCCTCAGAAAAAACAGCCATTATATAAGTTAAACCATGCGAAAATAATTGCATTAGTTACAATTCACGAAGTTTTAATGGTAAAAATTACCAACAAAAAAATTGTAAATAGTCATCACTTGATAACTCCGCCATTCTTAACCCCTGGAAAACCATTTTCATAGTGAAGATACTTTACATTAAGCCTAACGTGGAGCTGTAAAGACATAATTTAAAAATAATTTTTATTTTTGGGGTTAGGGCTGCATAAGTAAAAAAAATTCTAACATTTTTTACGATATGAAGTCGATTTTTTATATAGCTTTTAGCTACATATAGAAGACCTCAAAAGTGCTATTAGTTTGTAGGCAATTGGGAATACCGCGTTTATCGCGATGCCACAAGGCTGGCTAACACCCTGAAGACAGATACACGATCGTCCAATACATTGCTGAGCTGATTTTGGATACCTGTTTTTTTGTGTATCAAAGTTATTTTACTTTTTTTGTGGGTGTTTCCAATCTGCTGTCTGCATGACAGATGGCATGTGGTGTAATTTCTTTATTTATTTATTACAAATATTTATACAGGATGAAAACGTTTCAATATATGTACAAATGAGAAATATATACAAATACTGTTATCAACACGTGTCCTGTTTGTTAAAATTAAATAGTAAAAATATTAAAATATTCCCATACCTATTCCCATCCCTGTTGTTGCTTCCACTGAAGTTCCACACAATCACTTCATTGGACGCTCGAGTCTACAGATATCAGAGCAAATGTTTATTACAACCGATGAAAATAATATACAAAATATATTTTTGTTTAGAATAATATAAAATGATTTAATCGCTATTAATTGCCAACACAATAGTTTATTTAATATATTACACTTTTCATGAAGTGTACAGAGAAAGTGAACTTTTGTTTAGGCGTGGCATAGTATAATGGACCCTTTAAAAGTGGTCAACGCTGGCATTGGTGGTGATACAACAAAAAATGTACTGTGGAGATTGAACAACGGGCTGCTTGATTACTGTTCTCCAAAGGTAACACAATGTTTCCTCAAAACACAAATGAAGTGAAACTTTTCTTTTCTTTTCGTCATTTTCTTTTTATAAGCAACCTGGTTGCTAAGGCTTGAGCCCTCGAATCAAGCCCAAAGCGAAGCAACCTCCTTAGCAATCCTGAGGATTCACGCAAAGGGAAAGCAAACATTTAGAAACTAAAGTTTTGATTTTTCCTTTGAAAAGAAATGTAAATGCTAGTAAATCTTCTTAGCACATAGGAAACAAAACCTTTGGCAACTATTAATCAACCTGAGCCATGAAAACGACTTTACACTTTTTAGCAACCCTAGGACTGACTTGAAAGATGGGGTTGCTTGTAAAAAACAACATGTCGATACACTTTCAATCTCACATTAAATATATTTTTAGCAAATTGACTTTAGCAATTAATTCTGTTCTTTTATTTACTCATTTATTTATTTACATGATTCTCATTTTTACTCATAGGCGGTGGTGATATGGGTTGGTACCAATAACCATGGCGATACGTCGGATGAGATTGTCTACGATATTGAAGCAATAACATGGCGGGTGACATCAGAGACATGCAAAGCCATTGTTTTGGTAGACTGTTACTAATAATTTCCATAGAATCACCATGTGTTCAGAAGATGATATACACTTGTTCTTTAAGTTCTTTACATTTGACAGGTCCGTAGCCAGATACCATACCATTATCTAGTGAAATCACTTTGTAGTTTTGGCCCATTTTCTGTCATCGTACTGGCATCAACTGCTATCACTACTTCTTTTAAAAAGCATTTCTCTGAACGTTATGGGCTTTTAATTGTTTATCTTCTTTTGTTGTTAACTATAGTATATCAAATAAATGTTTTCTTCACGCCAATCAATGTCAAGGATTATAGTGGTTATACCTTTCCATTGCCAGCCTCCTTGGTTTACAGTCACTTTGAACCCTTTCTTTGCTTTGTATGCAGTTGAGTGAAACCCTAGTTAGATCAAATTGGTTGGTTTTCTGGCTAAGGAATATCATTACAGCAAACAGACACCACTCTTAACTGCATGGCCCCTTCTCCTCAGTTAGTCACGGCAAATATACAAACTTTACACACCTTGTCCTTCATATTGTTTAATATTTACTTTATTCCAGGCCGTATTGCCACGCGGTAAGAAACATAACATTCTACGAGACAAAATCGATGAAGTAAACAATGCAGCTGAGAGAGTTATTGAGACAATTCCCAATGCTTCTTTTTTAAGTGTTGATCCAGGTTTTGTGCAAGAAGATGGTTGCATATCCAGGGATGATATGATGGACTATTTACATCCATCACAAAAAGGCTATTCCAAAATTGCTCCCTTCTTACATTTTTTTCTTAAGAAAAGCATATTTAATTGAGATTTTGTATTGACTTTTTAATTTTTCATTAGTACATTTAATGTATTATTTATATATATATATATATTCTATTTGTATTTGCCAAAAGGGGATTTTCTTTATTTTTTTACTGTTGGTTTAATAATTTTTGTTACACCATTATATTTTAAAGAAATAATACAAAATCTTTGTTATCTTTTGCCATTCAAAGTTGTCTACCCTCAAGCTAGAGAATTATAGTTTAAAAGATATTAGGGATTAGTGTATTACATTTTCTTCATATCTTGCTTACTTAAAATGTTTTACTTGATATATTTATGCCGATGAACAGTAAAAGGTTGGGTTGATTTATGATAATTTATGCTGATGAACATTAAAATGTTGGGTTGATTTATGATAATTTATACTGATGAACAGTAAAATGTTGGGTTGATTTATGATAATTTATACTGATGAACAGTAAAAGGTTGGGTTGATTTATGATAATTTATGCTGATGAACAGTAAAAGGTTGGGTTGATTTATGATAATTTATGCTGATGAACAGTAAAAGGTTGGGTTGATTTATGATAATTTATGCTGATGAACATTAAAATGTTGGGTTGATTTATGATAATTTATACTGATGAACAGTAAAAGGTTGGGTTGATTTATGATAATTTATGCTGATGAACATTAAAATGTTGGGTTGATTTATGATAATTTATACTGATGAACAGTAAAAGGTTGGGTTGATTTATGATAATTTATGCTGATGAACATTAAAATGTTGGGTTGATTTATGATAATTTATACTGATGAACAGTAAAAGGTTGGGTTGATTTATGATAATTTATGCTGATGAACATTAAAATGTTGGGTTGATTTATGATAATTTATACTGATGAACAGTAAAAGGTTGGATTGATTTATCATAATTTATGCTGATGAACATTAAAATGTTGGGTTGATTTATGATAATTTATGAGGATAAAAGCCTGAATATTAAAAACGGGTGATGCACTTATTTGTCTGATTACCTTGTGATGAATTATTGTTGTTTTCACTGCATTTATATCATGAAATGTTAAGAAAGGGAATCCCTTCTACCATATTCATTTTATTTGTGGTTTTAGATGCAAATAACAAAAATGCTTTCAGGGATCTTACAACTTTCACTCGCCTCAATCCTCCTTTACAGTTCAGGTAATCTTGTTGGTTTGCCCAAATAAGGTTATAAAAGAAACCTGTAAATAATTGCTCTTAAAGAGATAGTTTTATGTGATTCAGTACTTTAACAATAGTACATCGCTAAGTTATTTAAAATATAGACTTTTCTTCTCGACAAATATTTAGTAAAATAATAATAATAAAATTTAATTCAAGAAACGTTTTTATGAAATATTTAAAAGAGTAGAGAAAATTTATTTTTCTTTATGGTTTGTATTGTGTCAACTTCACTGGTTTACTAGATTTTCAAATGAAAGTTTGTTGCAATCACTTATTTTCTTCTTATTTCAGGTTCTGCATCAAAAATTGAATCAAAAATCTACAAAGTAATGAATGAACATAAAATTGCCCCGTGTATTTTATTGACCAACGCAACCCACCAGGTCGGCTGTACCTGTACGTATATTTTGACGTTAGTATTAGTAATGAAACCAAAAGGAATTGTGGGAGTGACAACATTGCATTTTCTCATTGTTTTCACTTTAGACAACAAGTTTCAACTTCATTTTGTCTAGATATGTTGTAAGTGTAGACTGCATCCCGAGTTGTCAGATATGTTCACTTACCAGATAACTAACATTTAAATTTTTTCCCTTATCATCATCATTAACGTTCATTTTTAAGCTAGCATTATTTATTTCACAAATTTTTGTTTAATTATTTCACAACTTATTTTCTCCTAATTTATTTCACAAATTTCTTTTCATATTTTACAAATTTTTGTTTAATTATTTTTATTTCATTTTTTTATTAAAAGTTTTGAAAGGTTTGTTATGTGACGTAAAATATGAAAAGAAGGACAATTTTCAAAGTTCCATTCAACTCAGTGACAAACAAAGTGCAGAAGAACTATGCTGCATTTGATGGAAGAAAAAAAGATCAAACCACAAAGAAACATTTAGTTTTGTTTACAAAAATCACTAACAAAACTATTAACCATGCAGTAGACATTAAAAAGCAAATAAACACAACAGTTTGGTTTTAAAGGTTATTAACTTCACATTTGTTTCTAATTTCAAGAATACATGGCTATCACTGAAGAAGCTGTTGTATTTTAACTTGTTAAAGCTGTATTTCGCTAGTGAAAATGACATTTTATCCAGTCGGGCGCGGTATTTTTCAAGGCCTGTATAATCAAACTCAATGATGTCTATAAGTTAATAAAATAGAACACTGTTTTACTCCGTCACCTCTAATTTATTTCCCATGATATATATTCCTTTTTTATTCGTAACTATTCGATGACATAGAGACATACATAGCATCATTATCAAGACAAATATTTTGATATTTATATGTTTGCAATCCTTATTAAGTGAACCATTGGGAATATCTCTTCTGTTTTTGTTCTAGATGTTTTTTAAAAAGACCTTTTTTTGGTTGGTTTGATTTCTAATCTTTTATAAAAATAAAGTTGCAAAGACAGTATAAACATTTTCTAACCTGATATTAATCTTTTCGCTTAATTGGAAGTCCATACACTCTCTGCGACACTTGCGCTCAATGAGACTACCTGTGATATTGCAATTTTGACACGTACACCAGTGGGGGGTTCTCTAAATGACTGCTATCTAAGTCATCCTCACCACGGCTTTCCTCGTCATTTGAGTGTTCCTCTGTGTCGTAGCATCAAGTTACTTATTTGTATCTTCTGGCTCAGAAGCTTAACCATTTATACCAGTATCTTCAATATTCAAGCTGTCGCTAAAATTAACTTCAGATGTTGTTCTCGATAACTGGTTTCCTTCAAAATGCATGGGAATTCTAACTATCATGATGTCACATCTTCAACATTTTCCAGAAGAAAATAGGCCATTTCTGAAACGTTATCATTATCAATTTTTGAGTTTATCGTGCTGCCATTGTCCCAGAATCCAGGGTAGGCAAGGACAAGTTAGTTATCGCTTAAAGGTTTTTGTAAAATGTAACCTTTCTATGCTTTTCATTTTCACAATCATGCTTGATAAGAACAAATTGTTTACTGTATAAATGTACTGAAGAACAACTTACTTAAGGATATTGTGAAATGGATGTGTACGATAGTGGAACAGAAAAAACTTTTCTTATCGTCGAAAGCTATTTCCATCCTTTGTTTATCAGATAATTCACATCATACTTGCGAAGGTCTATTTTTACAAGAAAGTCGTTTTCGGTCTCACTGAGTGCTCCTGTATTTTTCAGCAAACATGGATGGGAACCGTGGGATTCTACACCTGGTGTCTCACTCAAGTGATTTGGATTGGTTGATCAATGTAGGACCGAACGCACCATATATACCTCTGCTCAATTCATCATTCTTTAACAAGTAAGTTTTTTGTGAACACGCATAGAAAAAGTGTAGGTATTGTTGTTTATCGAAAATTATTGAAATCTTCTCTTGTTTTACGCTCCCTAAATAACAAATTAGTACTTTGAACATGCCAAAAAATAACTGGCAAGCTGGTCAAAAATAATATCTGTAAAATTGTCTTGATGCTTACAATTGAGGTTTTGAGATCAATAGAAAATTTGTTTACTGGCACTCTCAATTTAAACTTTTACAGAGAAACTCTATCTCACAAATGGTCTATTGCTGCTGTTATTTTTCATAGAGTTCTGTATTTTCAACTACAAAAAACAAAACAACTAATATAAGGTTAATTAGAGGTGTTTAAATTTCCAGAGAGGTGATGGATCGTCTGATGGATTCAAAGAAGATATCTGGCGCTTTGGTAATGTACTTACCGTCGACTCCTCTACCACAAGGTTTGTTCTAGTAACAGATTGGTTTCCATTACATCGTGAGTTCACATAATAGCGTGTTACAATGATACCATTGTTTAATTCACTTGCGATTAATCTCGCATGTTTGTGTTTTTCAGAATTTTCCCCCGATCCCAAATGCCCTTTGGAGAATTTCGGTACGTATAATGTGCAGCGTTAATTTTTGCCTGTTCAAAATAGTGCATGATCCATTCATGTGAAAACTTGTCCTTCTATAAAACTGTTTTCTTCACTGTATTAATTAAAGGTTTTTTTAAAATAACTGAAGATGACTCATGATATTTTGAACTGAAATATAAGAATCTTTCACGAAAAACATACGTTATACTATGAAAACCTTCTGCTTCTGTTCACAACAAAGTTATATGTCTGAACAATCAAGTTACAAAGGTTTTTCTCCCATATTATTCACTTGTGGCAGTAATCTTTTGGATCATTTAAAAATATTTTTAATATTCATTCAATTTATTTTTTTCCATTCATGATTTGGTTAATTTGTTGTATTTGATCACGTTTTAGGTATGTATAGCAACCAGAAAGAGTACAGCCATTGCAAGAAAACACAATGGAATCCTATGGTGAGAGCATCGTATTTTTACACTTATTTTGAAATAAAACAACAATAATAATAATTTGTCGGTTTTTCGGCTAAATATATATGTATTAAGCTTCTGTGATTGCAAGAACCCTTCTCTCTCGAACGCACTTTCTGCTGTTTGCAAGAACCCTTCTCTCTCGAACGCGCTTTCTGCTGTTTGCAAGAACCCTTCTCTCTCGAACGCGCTTTCTGCTGTTTGCAAGAACCCTTCTCTCTCGAACGCGCTTTCTGCTGTTTGTAGAGACAATTTCCTTGAAAAGAAGAAATTATGTCCTTTTACCTACTGCACCTTATAGAAATTATCTGAGACTTTTTCATAGATCCAAATACTTGACTAGCTTGGGAAAGAATACAAATTTACAAGGATTTTACTGTCTCACATATTTTAATACTTCTTTTTTGTTCCCTGTAGAATAATCAAAGTTCTGGTTCATCTTTAGATCTTTAGATCTATAAGTTAGTTTGCATTTACGGTTTTCGAGTCTCAAATGAATTGAAACTTTACTTTGCTGTCCCATTGAAGTGTATAGAAAAACCTGACCCACATCTCAATTCAGTTGTTTTTTTTGGTGCAGGGTAATGACATGTCAAAGTTGTATTTTGGTATACCGATCTTTGCAATGTCTGATGCAGAGGAGATCAGCGCAATGGTCAAGGTGGTTGTTTGGTTAACGCCCGCTTAAATTTACTGTGTCAATAGGTCGCCATGATGAGTTGTTTTTTTAAGAAATGAAAATAAATTCACTGCTTTAACTTTTATGTTTTACAAGAAATAAACGTATCAATGTTTTAAATCAATAGTAATCAATCTGGGATAGAGTTAGCCAAGTTAAATTTAAACTGTGATGTTTGAAACTCTCATCAATATTCCTTTTGTTCAGTGCTACCATACGCACAACCAGCCTGCGAACGGTAGTTTACCAACGTATCCGTTATGCGGCGTTGAATTGAAAGATTTTATGTTTGCTGCGAAGGATACACCAACGTGCAGAAGGAAAACTGAAATGTATAACCCTATTCAAAGTGCGTCAACCTTCAGTGTAGAATTCATTATTTTCTTCTGATTCAAATGGTGTTGTGATTTTACAGTGTTTGTTCCAACCAATGAAAATTAAGTTTTCCAGGGCATTTATGTAAAACATCCGTATATTTCAATAACGGGAGCTTTTAATATAGTCTTTTATGAAAAACCGTGTTTGCACTGAGTATTATGTACCTGTATAAATATTAAATAATAAATAAATAAATACTACTAAAACATCTTTGATTTGGTTGAATAGCAACGTGAAATTTCACAGTATTCACACTGTTGCTATGGTTTCTTTAGGCACTTACTGTGATCCGTTAGGTGACAATAACATCTATGGGTCTCTGTTTCCACTGGTGGGTGAAGTGAAGCAGGATGAAATCATAATGGTGTCAGCAAGGGTGAGAATGACATTTTGCAGGGAGTTGGTCTTGGTCTCGTAGAAAAGAATGTTTCAACACAAAAAAACAATAGCCTGTATAAACAATTGAATCAGTTTCAGAATAATATCTGGGTTAAGAAGTGTAGGGATTTAGTTGTTGAGGGTAAGTGTGGCAGAGGCAGGCCACGGACAATATGGAGCCAGGTTGCGAAGAAAGATCTCGTTGAGAAACGTATTCAGCCTGGGTTGGCGCAGGATAGAGTAGGATGGAGGCGTGCTAGCAGTAGACCCGTCTAACACTTGCCAGCATGGAAAATAGACGTTAAATGTATATATTCCTTGGTCTTTTATATTCCATTTAATATTTTCATGTAATTTATAAGGGAATTAATTTTGTTTTTGTTTCTGTGCCAGCTTGATAGTACGGCATTCTTTCATGATTTTGCGCCGTCTGCTGATGGCAGTGTAACAGGAATTGTAACGTTGCTCGCTGCGGCCCATGCTCTCGGTGACTACAAGAGATATTTGATTGTAAGTGTTCTGTTGTTGCAACATTATACCTGTTAGCCAGATACTCTTTTTGTTCTTGTTTGGTATAAAGACATTGATATTGTTCTCCTTTTGAGGGAATTAATATACAGATCTTTGCTTGATATCTACGCCAAGTCTATATTTCAAACGGACACTCTCCATCTTAAGGTCATCATTTTGTCTAGAAAGAGAACAAGACAGAAGATTTGAAGCCGATCCTGTTTACGTTGTTCAACGGGGTATGTTATTATGGAAGTTGCTATCAATTACAGATCGCGCGTACGCTAATGTTAATAAATGCTTTTTAAAACTCCAACCAACCTGATACGGCAACTAAACCTATGAGTGACGATGCTTCTCTTACTTAGGGTTCGCTGGTTTTCTGTAACTTTTTCGTTCATCTATACTGTGTCGTCAATATTTCAATATTTGATACACTTTACACTTTAAAGAATTATCATTTGATTTAGGAAGTTTGGGATTACATCGGCTCATCAAAGATGGTGTATGATATGGAACGAGGATCCTTCCCCTATCCCAACCCCAACGTAGGTGTTTTCGTGAACCTAGTGATAACCTAGCAATTCTTTTCTCTTTTATGTACACAATATCTCGGTGTGTGAAACAATATTTTCAATATGCATTAATTGTTCGACATCAAGAGGGACAGAATCTTGTTCCTTCCTGTTCAATGAACGCTCCTAACAGTGTGATTTGTTAAAATATGGGATAATTCTGCACACACAAAAAGCTGTATCCATACATTTTTAATTCCATTAATTTAGGCTAAACATTCCACTGGTCTTTTGACTTGAAATTTCTTTTATTATCAAAATCAGACAATTTCAATGGAATTTGATAAAACTTGCGTGACGACCATGGTCACTTTTGTTGTTTTGCCATAGAAATACAAGAATTCAAAGGAACTGAACGATAGTGTTTATACAAGTAAGTTCGACCTGAAGAATATTGGTTACTTCCTGGAGTTAACGCAAGTTGGACTGGGGGACACCATCTACTCCCATGCTGATCCTGTCTCAATGGAAAAAGGGAACGGCACAAGAGAGAAGGTGTGATTTTTACAAAATCGTAACCATGACTACATTTTTAAGAAGATTTTACAGTAATGAATAATATCAAAAATAGCTTTCTATATTAAGACTACGAGAGGTTGCATCTTAAGGGAATAAAATTCGCGAAATTAAATTCTGGCAAAATCCAATTGTTAAAAATCATATTTTGTTAGTGAAATTTCTTTGTGAATGGGGACCAGAGAAACTAAAGATATTAATATTCACTTATGTTTCCATCAATTTCAATTACGTCTGGAACTACACAATGATGCTGACAGTGGTTTCACTTTTTGTCAGACGGTTAGTTTAGTAGTACAACACCATGACAAGTGAGGAATGTAAGAATGTATGGATGAGAAGAAGTGGGTATTGCCGAAGCAATAAGATTATCAAAGCTTCCTTCTCTTGATTCTTTCTTTGATATCTCACCAAATTTCATATTTCCTGAAGAAATTGATATCTGAGCCGGAGAAAACTTTCCGAGCACAGAAGACCCATACATAGACAAGAGGAAGGGGAGGGAGGTGTCGGAATGGAGCATTAGATAACTACAAATTTGAGTTTTTTAAATTTTATAAATTGGCTGTTTGCGAAATTTTATTCTCGCATAATTTTCTGACATTTTGTTTAAAACATGATTTTTCACTATAGATCGACATCATGTTAGATTACCTGAAACGTTCAATGAATGACTCCTCCACTCCTTTCAAAAGTGTCAACCGGACGTACAAGCAGCCCTTGCCACCAGCCTCCTTTCAAAGGTTTCTGCGTTCACGACCTGATATACCTGGAATTGTGCTCGCTGACCACGAAAAAGAGTTTGCTAATAAGTATGATTCTACCGGAGATGTTAGCTTTTACTTGACAGACAAGTGACGCTAGTTTTCCTATTATTAATACAAAAAATAATAATGAATATTTAATAATGGTAATTTAATTAAAAAAATCCAAATAATAAAGCACCAATGTTTGTTTGTATTGTTTGTCAGCCTCTACTTAAGAAATGATGCATGCAATTTGCATCTAGATATGCAAGGTTAACGATGAAAATTCCTGATTGAAAAATTTAAAAACCATTCTACTCATTGTCATTCAATAAATTTTTCAAATGTTTGTAATAATAACATTTAACCGTTTTCAAAATGTTGAATGGACACACCTACTAACTAAAATCGTTCGTTTTGTTCATGTTTAATTATCTCGCAGGTTTTACAACAGTCGCTTTGATAATCAAGAAAACATTGGCTTGTACCTGACAGATGTTGGTAATGCATCCTTTCAGAAGATCAATGGACCGCTAGTGATGAAGCTAACAAAACTATCAGAAGCTGTTGCCAACACACTCTATCTGTTAGCCTCGGGTGGAATTCCACCTAAAGAGAAGATCGTTGTGCACCACAACTTGGTATGTGCGATTATAACAAAAGCAAAGTCTTTTTCTTTTCTTTCTTTTCTTTCAAGATTTCATGCAAATGACGCACAAAAATCCATTCTTTTCTGAATGCATGAGCATGATTTAAAAGAGTAATTTCAAGGAATTATAAACTGTCAATATATATATATATATAATATAAAATCTGCATTATAAAACTTTCTTGGATTCAATTACTTCTTGGAATCGTTTTTAAATGTTGTTAAATTTTAGACAGGCAATCTTCTGTACTGCTTGATGTATTCAGCCAATTGCCCGGGGTTTAAAGAGGTGAATGGCAAACCGAACGCCTTCCCCACCAGTCCCCTCTCCCGATATGTCAGTGTCCTGCAGATAGATAACCCGATCACTTTCATAATACACCACTTGTTGAGTTATTACATTGGAGAATGGTTACCCGAAAAAGAATGTGCTGGAAAAAGTAAACCCAATGTAAGTATCTTTCATATATTCTTGAGATGTCATTGTACTGGAAGTCTCTGGAAGTGCCACACTCAAATGTATACCTCAGTGAAGTGATATCATGTTTCTGAGGTTAGGGTTGAGAGAGAGATGGAAACACTTTTAAAAGTTTCTGGAAGTACCACACTCAACTTTATACCTCAATGAAGTGATATCATGTTTATGAGGTTAGGGTTGAGAGAGAGATGGAAACACTTTTAAACGTCTCTGGAAGTACCACACTCAACTTTATACCTCAATGAAGTGATATCATGTTTATGAGGTTAGGGTTGAGAGAGAGATGGAAACACTTTTAAAAGTCTCTGGAAGTGCCACACTCAAATGTATACCTCAGTGAAGTGATATCATGTTTCTGAGGTTAGGGTTGAGAGAGATGGAAACACTTTTAAAAGTCTCTGGAAGTACCACACTCAACTTTATACCTCAATGAAGTGATATCATGTTTCTGAGGTTAGGGTTGAGAGAGAGATGGAAACACTTTTAAAAGTGTCGGGACGTACCATGCTCAACTTTACACCTCAGTGAATTGATACCATGTTTATGAGGTTAGGGTTGAGAGAGAGATATGGAAACACTTTTAAAAGTCTCTGGAAGTACCACGCTCAACTTTATACCTCAGTGAAGTGATATCATGTTTCTGAGGTTAGGGTTGAGAGAGAGAGATAGAAACACTTTTAAAAGTCTCTGGAAGTACCACACTCAACTTTATACCTCAGTGAAGTGATGCCATGTTTCTGAGGTTAGGGTTGAGAGAGAGATGGAAACACTTTTAAACGTCTCTGGAAGTACCACACTCAACTTTATACCTCAATGAAGTGATATCATGTTTATGAGGTTAGGGTTGAGAGAGAGATGGAAACACTTTTAAAAGTCTCTGGAAGTGCCACACTCAAATGTATACCTCAGTGAAGTGATATCATGTTTCTGAGGTTAGGGTTGAGAGAGATGGAAACACTTTTAAAAGTCTCTGGAAGTACCACACTCAACTTTATACCTCAATGAAGTGATATCATGTTTCTGAGGTTAGGGTTGAGAGAGAGATGGAAACACTTTTAAAAGTGTCGGGACGTACCATGCTCAACTTTATACCTCAGTGAAGTGATATCATGTTTCTGAGGTTAGGGTTGAGAGAGAGAGATAGAAACACTTTTAAAAGTCTCTGGAAGTACCACACTCAACTTTATACCTCAGTGAAGTGATGCCATGTTTCTGAGGTTAGGGTTGAGAGAGAGATGGAAACACTTTTAAAAGTCTCTGGACATTACACACTCAACTTTAAACCTCGGTGAAAATGTGGAAACACTTTTTTAAAAATGAAATTATACTTTCCCAGCTACCTAAAGCTTTGAGTTACATTACGGTTCCCGGGCGTGATCATGTGACATGCGTAAAGGCGAGTGTCTTTATGACACAAGCAGTTTCACCGGCTTTCGAGTTGCAGGATTATAGCTCGACAATTTATTCAACTTGGGCAGAAAGCATGTAAGAAATTTATATTAAACGACTCGATGAAAGCGAACGGAAGACGTTAACATAAGACCCGCGTGCAAAATGCACTCATTAATTTTAAGACAATGAATAACTGTGTCAGCCCGCCTTTCTGTGCTTTTATATAAATATATATTTGTTGCGGTGTGTTATTTATGATAGAAAATTACCCCCAGTTAGAAAATGTAGTCTATTGTTTAGCCGGTTTCATCATTTTGAACGCAGATTACCTGCGTTTTCAGTGACGTATTTTTTACTTGGTCATCTGCGGTTTTGAATTTCATAGCAGCATTTCACTAAATTGTAGCGAGAAAACAGTGATAATATTATATGTAATTTACTATAGATTTTGCATTTCCTTTCAATGGGTGTGACTCCTCAACCTGATTTTTCGTTTTTCTCCCATGACCAGGTGGAATGCTGATGTCGGAATACAAATGTATCTGGTGGCCAGCTCATCGTCAGAGGTAATGCAAATAGCGTACGCAACATCTCTTAAACATTCTACACGCCTAAATCGATAGTAATATTTCAGTTAAAATTCTTGTACGTGCGACCAGTCTAATCAAGAATGCCTAGCTTTCGTGTCACGCGCGTCAAATATTTGGTTAACTTTATTCTCGAGATACATTGACATTATAATTACATTAAGAAGGTGTATCGATGATAACATCTCGGAGTAACTTGATATTTACTGATGAATCTTTCTAATGTAACACGTAGTTTCATGCTTCACATTGGTTTTTGTACGTAGCTGTTCACTTTCATTATTCCTTAGGATGTCCGCAGGGTTTCTTTTGTTCTTTACTATATTTACATTATAGTTTATTATAGTTAGCCTGTGTGAGCTATCATTGCAATAAAACCTCTTTTAGGGCCTGGTTCTAACTGGTGGTCTACTCATTTTCGTCTCTTTTTTTGGCGTCGTGTACTTTATCAACAAAAAGTCCGACATTCTCTTTACGCCGGACGTCGCGCCGGTGCAATAACGTCACATGTTGTTGCATGAGAGAATCATCGTTTTGATCGCTGGCGTATTTACTCTTAATAATGAATTGACATTGTGGCTGTAAATATCCGAAACGTGTCTGCCGACAGCGGTTTTAGTAGCTAGTAATTTTTTTCTACGAAAATTTGATACGAAACGAGTTATTTGTGTCGTTTATTGTGCTTTTGCAAGCATATATCATATGTATGTACATTTGCAGAGAATTCACTCGTTAATATAAAGATCCAACCCCTTATATGTTGTTTCGTATATTTACGGTCAACCATGACATCTTACTCAGAAGAGGTTGTATGACATCACTGGAACATTTTTTAATTTATGTAGCAATTATTTGTCAAGTCGCCAACAATAACAAGGATCGACCACTTCTATTTTAAATTTATGTAAATGCCTTACGTCATAAAGAAATTCAATGCCTTTTCGAAAATATGGCTACTTAACTGCCAAAAGAAATTCTTGTTTTCAATGTCTTTCAAATAACTTGAAGTAACCTATCGTCACACTTTGATGTAGCTGTCATATTTGAAGTAATTTTTGTTCACTATTTTACCCTATTACCCTGCATATAGGCGCCGCGCTTAAAAGCGCATGCGCCTTAATCTGGTAGCAACTCTGGTTGGGAGAATCAAGGACAACAATCTTGTTGTCTTTACTTTGTTATTTTTAAATAATCCGCTATAAATATTTCTACTTTTTCCACAATAAATTTCGGCCCTTTTACTTTTTAAATACATGGTACTTCGAGGCATTACTTCTAGTGGCATGTATTCTTGCTCATTTTTGACAACTATAACGGCATCTCTTTTCTTGCATTCTCGCCTACGTCAAACGATGGAAACACCTTATGTCCTTCAAGAGACCATAGAAGAGGTAAATGAATTCCTCAATGAGGTGTTATCGTTAAATGTAGAGGAGGAAGACGAAAATGATGATGTTACAGAAGATACCGCTAAATCATCACAATCCACTGAGAATTCGTTTGATGGTGCAGAGCATGATGAGAAGGATGAACAAGCTGAAGGTGGAGATGAAAACGTGATTGTGGATGTATAATTTGATTAAAAGAACTTGTTTTAATGAATCTCTGTCTCTATTTTTGCGTTTTGTTACCTCTTTCCAAAGACTCCCTGAACATTTCAAATGTTAAAACTAGGCTGGCGTATAATGGCGTCCGTTTTTTATTTTTTTTTAAATTCATTAACTTTTTTTAAATGCTTTTAAAATATAGTTAATAAAGTCTAAAACTTAACATTTTACTATAGGTATTTTTATGTTTTGCTATTTTTCTCTTTATAAACTAACAAGAAGAAGTGAGATTTCCTCATTCGGCAATTTGATATTCAGTATAATCACGGTAACTCGAACACCGGAACTAGAACTCGCGCTAACTCGAATTGTTTGAACCATTGTTGGTTCGAGTTATCGGGAGTATTAGACCAGGCAATGTGGGGACGGAGGGACCACCTTGGAAGTAATACATTTTCGTTGATATTTTGGGTTCCTATACAATTTACCTCTTGTAATTTTAAATCTTATCAATCCACATATGTGTCAATTCCAATTACGCTGTGAAGTGTATTTATATATATGACGCGTTGATCATTCATTCAACACCACGTCGTTTAACTCTTTAACTTCGTCGACGTTTGAGCGGTCGTGAGGAAGCTTCGGTTCATCTGTGGCGTCCAATACAGTCGAATTTTCTGTAATTTTTCAAATTCATTCGAATCGAAGCCACGAAGTCCTTTTGGTAAACCTTTTATAACAACTTTGGTGAACTTTGTATTCCTTAGCTATAACATCGACGTTTTCAATTTCAGCATATGGGGTTAAATCTTTCGACTTTGCAGCCTCTTTGATTGCCAAAACAGCAGCAAAGAGGTAATTTTATACGGTACGGATCGGGCCTTTCTTTGCTGAATGCGATCTTTTTCACAAAATTGGCATTCATCCGGGAAAAAGGAGATATTTCCTTTGAGGTTGAAAACTTTCGATTGTCAAGTATTTTCGTAAATCTTTAAAAATATAACGAAAAGAAATCTTTTTACCACACATTTTTGTTGCATTTTTTTTCAAATTCGACCGAGCTTCCTTCCACTCGCTCAAATATCTTGTAGCAAAACGGTAGCAAAATATATTTCAAATTTGATGGTAAGATTTGTGGTTCGTTTGTAATTAGTCAACGACTGGCAAGGTAGCAATAGTTTGTTACAAGGAGCAATATAAACCCCATGCCATTCAATGTTGTTACAAGGAGCAATATAAACCCCATGCCATTCAATGTTGTTACAAGGAGCAATATAAACCCCGTGCCATTCAATGTTGTTACAAGGAGCAATATAAACCCCATGCCATTCAATATTGTTACAAGGAGCAATATAAACCCCACGCCATTCAATATTTATTTTGTCTGCAATTCTAGAGACTCTTGGATATGATTTTTAATTAGTTAAACTATTCATGATTTTTATTATTTTTCAACTCATATATGAAAAAACAACAATACATAATCATAATGAGTTACAATAAAGCTGAAGTAATTTTCGGGACTCAGTCACGTGACCTATAAATCATGATTGATGATGGCATTAACTAAAGAATGTATTCATCTACAAAATTGACACAATTTGACAATTGCGTACAATATGCAACAAATGCGGTTGTATCACGTTCTTAGATATTACACGTCAAAAACAACGGTCTGTAAAATACACAAATGTCATGATAAAGTGATAATAACATTATCTCAATGAATACTATATTTGATGAGAACATCATTTATTGGTTTATCGGCGAGCATTAAAAGATGTTAAAAATGATAATCCCAGGATTCAGCAAAAAATAAAAATCAAATATTTTGGTCTGTAAAATGTTGACTAGAAAACTTGCACAAGCGTTTTTGTTTACCTCCACGAGCGTACTGCAAAATTTCATTGATGTAAGATAATTATTTGTTGAAATGTACCAAGATCCCTAGACAAACTTTGTTAAACATTAACGGCATGTTAGAAATTAAGTAGGAAGCAAAGTATTAGTGCTATACATACCTCAATATTTCAATATAAACTTTTGTATACATATTTACTCATCTATTTTGATGGCAAAAAATTTACTAAAGGCCTAACCTTTTGTCTTGATTACCTTATATATTTGCATTAAGTTTCACTATAGTTCAAATATTACGTAGTTATATAAAATTAGGTTTTTCTCGGTTATTCAAAACTATTTAGGTAATTGCTTTATCTAATATTCTCAAGTTTTACCACATATATAAAAGAAATCACATACAGTTAGGCTTACCTCGAACAAGAAACTTCTTAGTTCATTAAAACATATTATTGTATTCTCATATTAATTATGCTAATTATGCTAATTATCATCACTTCTATCGGTCCGTTTTTCATGCTAATACACATAAATATCGTCGAAGAATTTAATGACAATAACAACCGTGACAAGAGCACTGTTCAAAGTTTGACGCTTTCTACAACGATTCAATCTTCAATAAAAGCCGCCATGTCGGTCAATTTTCATTTTTTGTTCATCAATTTATACAAAAGCAACAAGACAGTCCACTTGCGCAAAATGTACATGTTATAGTCAAAGAAGAAAAAAATAGTCTCTTCTCATATTCGAATACAAACAAAACTAACTAATAACTTTAAAAGCTATTAAAATTCAACCGAAGCAAAAAAAAATAAAATCCAATATCAGTTCGTCAGTAGTGAAATATCACGTGTCGTTCTTAACACTTAAAAGTCAAAACGCAAAGTAGCTGTATGTGTAATACATAAAAAAAATCTGACTCTCCGATACTCCAATAACAAATTAGCCTTTTACATATGTATTCAATAAATTGGAAAATATGCGAAATGAAATAAAATTGTCTTAAAACTTATTTTTGACAATTTTTTTTGTTTTCTGTAAACATTATATTCCCTGGGATGCTGGGAAAGTCATTCGTTCAAATGCAAAGTTTGGTTCCCTCAAAATAAGTTCGCCTTTCTCTCTACAGAAATAAACGAAAGTCAATCAGATATATTGAAATAATATTATATAAATTGTTCCATTCGGATTTTATCATAACTATAAAACGTTTTTGAGTAAAATATAAATTTTAAAAATATTTAACCCCCTGAAATATAGTGTTTTTGAATATCAGACAATTCAATGACCTTTCAACATCCATACCTTATTTCCCATAAATGCTTTTCTGGAGCAGATTTTCTTTGCTTTTCAAATGAACGAAATTGTTGTTGTCATAGCTACGACTACTGTGAATATCAGGAAATTCCTACAGAAAAAAATGATGGGTCAAAATATTTTGAAAACATTACTTCTTCAGATAATAACAAAAAATAATTGTTAAACAAGAATTGTTATCAATAGTCTCATGTTTGGACAAACTTTCTCATTTTTTATCAGTCATTGTATTTCAAAATGATTCCAAGCTCACCTTTAAATTTAAAACTGGAACCGAAGACGAACGAGGGATGTCTGATTTGTATTTTAGATTTTCTATGTCGCATTTCAGAATTTGATTCTTTGCCAATAAATGCTGAAAATAAAGGTTGTAAGTATATGTATAATGTATGCGGAAAGGAATAATGTATGCAAGGAAAAGATCTAATGTTTGCACAATGCAGAAATACCTCATCACAAATTATTCTCGAAACTCAATCTTTAATAAGATTAATAAATAAATAAAGATTTCAGTGTTTATTAATGTAGTTTGCTTTATCTGTGCTTTTTTCGTGACTTTATTCCTCATAAAAACATATTTCACTCAGTATTACTTCCATTACGTTAAATTGAATATGGTATAATAACGTTTGTTTTTTCTTGTTCCGCAATAATGTTGACACTGCTTGCAACTCCCCCTCCGTCACTGTAACTTTTCAATCTTCTATAGGAAATAAAGCTTAATCTTCTTGGAATAGTCTCTGATAAAATGATTTCAATAATATTTTCCTCCTTAAAAATGATTCCCTAAAAATCTCATTTAAATCCGGGTTCATACTAACATATACAGGAGTAAGAAAAGTAGATCAAACCTCTTTCATTTTTGCATAACCTTTTCTTCCTTGCAGTATTTTACCATGCAGGCTGGTGTTTCCATTTACAGTGGAGCCATTGCATACAGAAGGAGGTTTCTGTGTTGTTTGTATATTTTTCACATCATTTGTTGTATTTAAATTAGGTTGTGTGTTGCTATTGTCCTAAACACAACAAAACATCATTTCAATAGACCGTAGAAAAAGGGTCAGCTCTTTAACGTCATTCAGTTTTGAAGTTGCCTCTTCAGTTTTTGAGAATGGTGAAATCAAATAGCAATAAAAATAGACTAAATTTCAAAATGGTGGTTTAAGGCGAAATTAAACATAAAATCATTTTAAAATAGCCACTGGAAGAAGGAAAGGTAAACATTTCAAAGTCTATACGATAGATAAATATAATACCTTGTCATTAGCTTGAACTTGTGCCTCTTTGTTTGCATTAACTGCCTCAACCAAGTACTTTATGCGATTTTCAGCTATAAACATGAAATAAAATAGTCTGTTGAATTATCTTCAACACGTTCACGATAAACATTTCCTCATTTTTTTAAACATAATTTTTGAATGCAGGCCCTAAAATAAGAAGAGGGCCCTCGACTGCCAACCATCTTAAAATGCCATTATAAGCCTTTAAAATGAAATAACAACAAATTCCCAACGTAAACAAAATTTTGTCATGGGTAATATATGTAAAAAATATCCAAATGCAAGCATACTGGCAATGTACACGCTATTGAACCCAAAATTTAATTAAGCAGTCCGGGTTAATTCAGAAAAAGGTGGAGTGAAGATTTTACCTTGAGCAAGTTGCGAACTGAGCTCAGAGATTGTTGTCTGATAAAATCGTCTTGCCATTTGCAATTCTTCTTGTAAGGTATTGTTATGCTCCTCATAGAGTTGGTTTTGCAACATTAACTGCTCGTTAACACTCATGATTGTCGCGTGTTGATGGCAGCATGGTGTTGTTGAAATACCCCATGAAATTGAATTTGAGGTAGGAGAACTTTGTTCCATACTATTTTCCTCTGTATTGTATGGTTGTAATGAATTAGAGTTCTTTGAAATTGTTTTCGAGCAAACACAACTACTATTTGGTAGACTGCTTGACCTTCTCTTATTTATTGAAACGTCATGTAAGCTTTCACGAGAGCTATATCCAGATGATGTTTCTCCTTGCTTGACTTTAGAATTCTTCAACGTTTTCATAGTAGACTTGGAATTATATTTTTTTGAATGAGAAACATTCATTTCAACATGCATCTGAAATGTAAATAAAAAACATCTATTTTAAAACAATATCCAGGATTAAAAAAATACATTTATAATCATGCAATTTCAAAGGGTTGTTGGAAAACTGCGTATGAACAATGCATCTGGTGATGTTATCTTGTGTGCTTAGATGCCAGAGTAATGTGATAAACTGAGATAAGTAGAGCGAGGGAAAATATGTAATATAACATGACATTGAACAGTTTCACACTGCTGTGAATGCTGAGAGACCTTACTTAGCTGTTTGACAACATTCACCATTGTATTTATAAACACTTACTACATTGAATGCTCCAGATATTCATGTTTATTTAGTGTCGAATTTGGCAAAATTTTTATACACTATTTATAATATACACCTTGATCCTTCCTTTTAGCAAAAGGAAACCAACCCCAAAATTATTTAACAAGATAATTCAGTATATATATATATATATATATATATATATATATATCAATGTTTCTAAAGGTGATTGTAATTGGTTCTTTTGTTTATCCGATTAGATAATCAGATTCAACGCTATTCTGAAAAAAAAATTTCTCACGATTTTTACACTATTCTTTTTCTCCCGCCCGATTAAACAAAATACTTTCAAATCTCCTGATTATGATAATTTTTTCCACACAAGAGAAAAAACCAAATATATAATAATTCAAAACAACATGTTTCTGACTCAAAGTAATGTATAAATTATTAAATTGGTTGAATTATATCTTTATTGTGAATTTGGTTGAAATATCCTAGAGTAAATGGCCTAAAATATTATAAAAAATAGGGCGGCTTAAATCACATTTCAGACCATTTGCAAGGGTAAAAGCCAAAAGCTTTCAGCGCCCCTCCCCCCAAATCCAAGGACGCCGCACAGGATATGGTTGGTACGGTCTCCGCCGTACCAGATTTTTTCCAGTGAGTAGAAAAGTTTAGACTTAAATAATAACGCGTTTTATACATCTTTTGCAGCCCCGTCTTTTGTAGCCCTTAGTCTCTTAATGTGTTCTTTATAAAAAAAGGATTTTAATGGCAGTTCAAATCATTAAAATAATTGGAAGATAGATATCTTTTATCTTGATTATATATAATGACAATGATACAGAAATTTTACAATTTTATATGAAAAGAGATAATGGCAAATTGCTATTCTCCGCAGTTAGGATAGGTTCATTTCAAAAGAAAATTACGGGCTACACCCCTGGATCCTGCTGGGAGACTCCCAGCTGAATTTTAACTCGCTTCGCTCGTTTTTGCTCGCTACACCCGCCTATAAATCCACTCCGGCAGCCCTGAAACCCCCAGTTCCAAATTGAGCAAATTCCACCTAGTGGCTAAGCTTCCTACCATAAACTCCCCCTTCCAAATTTCAAAATGTTGGCATGTCTGAGGTAGGTAATAATTCCATTTCTGCTCGAGCATCTCGCCAGCAAGATATATATTCACAGTAAACAACATTAATGTATCAAATAAGAATAAACACAACACTGAGTTTAGAAGTTTTACGGAGATGCAAAGAAAAATATACGCTAGTTAGTTATATAACTAGCTAAAATCCAATCATCTCAAAGATCGAGTCAACAAAAAAAATATTTTTTGTTGTTCTCCCCCTTCTCGACTTTTATCAATAAGTAGTAGTTATCGCGAGTTACGAGAAAAATATGGCGAATATTTTTTGAGTTTTTTATGTTTTTCAAAATATTTTACAAGCCTTTAGGCGAGTTAAATATTTAAGAAAAACATAAAAAACAAGTATTCTTCGAGTATTTTGCGATAACTACTTTATCAATAGGTGTATATGATATCTTATATAACACGCTTATCATATACACCTATTGATAAAGTAGTTATCGCGAAATACTCGAAAAATAAGGCATAAATACTTTGAAAAACATAAAAAACTCAAAAAATATTCGCCATATTTTTTTTGTAACTCGCGATAACTACAACTTATCGAAAAGAGCCATGAAAACTGGAAAAGAAAGTAATTTATTAATATCGATACAATTAGTAATAGAGCGGTGGATACATCAATTCCAAGATGAGAGCACGAGCTTCTTCGTCATTTAAAGATGGAAATATTCTTTTTAAAATAAACCTTTGTCATCTAAAGCTCAATATTGGGGAAAATATATTTATTAAATTATACAAAAAATATAACGGAATTACAAAAGTTTACACGGATATTGGATGTTTCTAACTTGTGGTTAATCGAAGGATTAAATACATTAAAACATCAACATTGAAATAAAGTCGACAATATCGAACAATGTATAATAATTTTACTTATTATGTAATATTCTCCAGATATTCCTCAACCCACTGCTTTATACTCATGGTTTCAACTTCGTTTTTGGTTAAGAAACTTGTTTAAAAATGCAAACAATCTTCCAGACACCACTCGTTTTAGTGATTTGCTTTCATTGTTTGAGAAACGTTGTTGACATGTCACAGTTATTTTTGTCAACAAAATGGTTTGCAGTTTTTTCAACGGGTACGCCCTATTCAACGCGGTTTAGATTTTTAATTAGTTCACAACAGGTGTTTCCTCTATAATCGCGCAATGACATATTCATGTTTTGAGAGCAAATGACAACAAATGTAGCTTAACAGCCCTCGAAAGACCAGTGGAACGAATGTCTTGAAATCTGATATAGTGTGTCTGCTTTTCAGCCCGTGAAAATACTAAAAACAAAAAAAACAAAAAGTCAAGGAGTAAACTTCAATTCTTGTGAGTGAACCAAGAACCATCTTTTGCTAAGTACTGTTTCACTTGGATAAACAAACAGTTTAAGAAAGAAAAGAAGTTGTCTTTAAATATTTTACCTCCTATTAATGATACACACAATTTCTTTGTTCATTTTAGTTGTGTTGTCTTTTAATTCCTATGTTGATTTTAGTTGTGTTGTTGTCTTTTAATAGGGAGATTAAGAAATAAAACCTGAGACGGCGACTGCAACGCGTGTGATGTAAACAATCTAACTGCGCATGCGTTCTTAGTGGAAACCCCAACGTTCATGTTTTATACAGGCCGCGACAACTTCAAATCATCAAAATTGGCGTTTTGTTAAAATGCGTGATTTGAAAATACAATAGTTATGCAATGTTTAATAAGTTAATGAATGTTTGTAATTTTAATTGTAATAGAACAATAAAAAACGTTATTTTTCATCTTTCAATAACATTTTGTCTTTTGTAAAAAAATCAACAAACAAGAATTGTTTTGTTGTTGTCCTTTTTGTAACTTAACTATTTTATAAGAAAACGTCAACCGTCAAGACGTCTCGTTTTCGATTTTCGCCGTTGTCGTCCCCGTTGTAGATTTGTTTCTTAATCTCCCTATTATCTATCGTGATAGTTTTGCCGTAAAAGAGGTTTTTGAAAATTGATATTATCATATATTCCGATATCCGAGCATATGAAAGCATTCCTTGTGGCTGTTTACCAGAGATAAACTCACAGACGATGAGGCCTAGAAACACTGAATAAGTTGCATTAAGAAATTAAACAAAGCGAGTTAGACCCTCCCATATGTCTCGTCCGGACAATACGCGAATATATAGCATATTATTTAAGGAATCTACAGTAAATACATTGGCTCGTACAAATCCATTTCATACGACTAAAACATTTCCACGAGAAACATTTAACAGTTTTGTTTTAATCAATTTCACGATTTCCCATCAAAATATACGCTTTTATTCAACGGAGGAGAGCAATAGAGAAACGTTAATTATTTGGAAATATCACCTCTATGTAGTAGGATCAGAACTAACAGTCGTATCTCTTCATCGTCAGACGTATGTTTTTTGCAGGCTCAAAAATGATTATTATGGTAATAAGCAACTTGGAACAATATATACAAACGCACCTATATTTCTTTTTTCTTCACTTTGTTTTGTGAAATTTTGTTGTTGAGGCAAACAACAACCTTCTCGGAGTAAACATATAATTATTTTTATTATTTTTTCAACTTTTAATTGTTGCTGTAAAAGTGTTGTATCTTGTGCTACAAAATAATAATTTAAAGAATTCTCCGTAATTTATTCACCTTCGAGACGAGATTCTGCCAAACGATGAATCAGGGGAACCTTACAATGGAAAATCTATCGGTTTTCGAATAACGTTTTTTTTTTTTTACAAAACAGTTAATCACTTACTATGCTTACTTACACCAATAGAAGAATTTCAAAATAGTTGCTTAAACGTAATCTTGAAAGAGTTTGTGAAAATCTTGCTTTTCCAAATAACCGCCAAATGCCTTAGCCAAAGTTATTGTGCAATAACTAGACGATTATTTGTTTAGCATGTAACAAAATATTTTTGTGCACGTTTGTTTTTTAGAGAGTTTTTTATAAGAAAACGTGGCTCAAAAACCTTAAAACTGGAAGAAAATGAATGCTGAAGAAATTACAAGCTTCGAATATCTCATTAATTTACAAGCAATCACAATTCATGTTTTCTTGTTACAATATGAATATCAAGATACCCGCTCGTTTTCTTGTTTACATTGCGTCATCTGTAAAAAGTGCCGTTCGCCGAAAATGAATAGAATGTATGTAAAAGCCTGGATTTAGACTTAAGAAATTGTTAAGAAAACTTCTTTAAAATTGGGGTTAAAAGAAAATTGTTTAATTTGGAGTTGAATGGAACTCCTAATCAGTTAAAAGCCCTTTTCTTTCAAATTTGGCCGTTTCAGACTGTGCCTTAAAGTTCAGAATTACCTTGCTTCTGTAATCAAAATTCTTCGTAAATCTCTCTTGTCATTTTTATAACTTTTTCATATCGTATATGCATAAATTATCGTATATGCATAAATTATCGTATATGCATAAATTATCGTATATGCATAAATCATCGTATATGCATAAATCATCGTATATGCATAAATCATCGTATATGCATAAATTATCGTATATGCATAAATTAGCTACTTCTTGCTTCTTTCTTTTATATATTTTTGTGATTTATAGAATTTTCAGTTATAATAATTTTTTGGAATTATTATATATTTTTTGATCATAGTTTATGTTTCCATCTTTTGCTCGTTCTCAAACTTACATATGTTTTCTACAATGCAATCTAACATTTCAAATTAACAAACCAACATGGTAACTATATCTATATATAAATCCGGCGATAGCGCAATAGGAATGCTCTTAACTGAAAGGTTCTGGGTTCGAGACCATGCTATCACAAAGTTGTTTAGTGAGCGGTTATAAATAAAAAAACACCATATTTCATCAAAAATAACCGTAGCACAAATGGGAGTAATTAAATACACTAAAACTCTGGGTCGAGGTTTTTCATGATAATGCTTAATTAGTTCTGGACTAATTTTATGATTGTATCATATATATATATATATGATGGGGAGAAAGAGGAAAGTTTCAGCCCACCTTTTCAAATTTCGATTCGAGAAAAACGAGGTTCATCCTATCAGAGGAAAAAACGTGTAACTTGATACTTTTGTTGTTGTTTTCCTCATCGTTGTCCTATTACACGCTTGCCTCGATGACAATATTTATTAATAACTTCTTATAAATATATGGAAAAATTTACACGAATAAACCTTTCAAAAGGGGAGTACATATTTCCAGGTCCTTATTATATTATTTTGTCTTACTGCTTTCTCTAATTCCGTCTTAGAGTTATCACAGATTTGTATATTTTAATCTCTTGTCTCCAACAATGAGCAGGATATTTAGCGCGTTTGTATGCATTATATACCATAAATATTTTACCTATTTTTTGTTAGGGTTTAAAAGAATTCAGTTTCACTTTCGTTTCTTCGTCTTAGTCTCTAAGCTTGTTGTTAATACAAAAGATTAACAGGTTAAGACGCGTTAAGCTTTGACGTCATAGATGCCGATAGTGACGTACACTAACATTATTAATCCCCAGGGGATGATTTAATCTTAAAAATAACCACGTGATGAAAAAAACACGTCCATCCATGCTTTCAAGTTAACATTGGAAGTTTGGGTACGCACGTCGTAATTTAAACCATTGGTTTTAAAGGTTAAGCAAAATTTGGTCTTAATGAAAAACCATTCTTTTATCTGATCAAACTTTGCCCAAGATGTTGGTAATTGAAGATATTGAAGCTATCTATGCTTCTTTTCTAGGGTGGATAATTACTCAAAATCCAAGCAAGAGATTAGTGGAAAGTGGAGAAGTAAACAAAAAAATACTACAAACTTTAAGAATTTTCTCCCGCCTTTCAAAAGAGCTAAATTGGGATGGCTACGCAATGAGAGAAACGACGATTATGCGAGTGTTTGCTACGTTATGGATGGCATTAACGTTCCCCGCGATTATTAAATCATATTTCTATGGAAACGACAATGCTTTCGGAAACTTAATTTTTTTCTTTTAAAGTTTTGTTGATGTTATAAGGAATTTTCTTAATCGCTGCAAATTGTAATACCCTTTTCAAATTATCAATGCGTTGTTAAGCAGTTCCCTAACGACCATTCCTAACAAAATAAGTTCATAAAATGATTGACAGTTCAACCTTAACCAGCAAAAGGAGCTCAACCTGAGCCTCGTTTTCATTTAAAAATTTGTCATCTTGCAAATGGTTTATTGCTCATTACTATAATTGTTAAGTCGTAAAAATCACTGAAAAAAGAGAGAAAGAGTAGAGGGAGTGGTCAAGCAAGTAAGAAATGAGGAACGGCTCGCAACGTGCACTAAAATCTGTAAATAAAACGTAGACTCCCTCCACTCGCGCGCTCAACCACAAATCATTGTTTCACACGTGTCAGCACCCATGCGTGACGTCTACAGTTATTAACAAAACAAAAACCTTGTTATAGTCATACTAATTTCAAAAACATATTTTCAATTTTAATTAGCTACATTTTTTGATCTTCCTGTCAATTCATGAAGATACAGTAATTACATGAGAGAGTCGTAACTAAGTGTTTCTGTCATTGCGACAAAACATTGTTTTTAGAATTACGCGGATTTCCTTTTGGTTGGTATTGAGGAACACACGTAGCTACGGCATAGAAACGAATGTTTAAAAGAACAATGGGGATGAAACCATAAGTTTCGGATGAATGAATGAATTGATATTTAGGGAAGAATTATTTTTTAAACACTATTATGTCAGATTTTGTTATAGATTTTATTAAGTATTAAACACACTAGTTAATAATTGGATCCTTCGTCTAACTGCAGAAGAGTTATTTTTCCATTATTGACGCATTCGCTAATCGTTTTGATTTAAAAGTAAAAGAAGCCTTACACCACATTAATTTAAAAATATTTGAATGAATATCAATGTGTCGGTTAGGACATGTTAAACGAAAAAGTGAATTATCAACTTACGAATCGCTTCTCCTACTGATTTACTGTCGAAAACCTCAACAGTGTGGTCGCTTTCAAACGTCTTGTATCTATCTAGAACCAAAAAAACATTTCCATCGTTTGCAAAAATAATAGATGGTAGTCGGCAGGGAAGTGAGGAGACGCTCATGTTGTTTATGCGATGACGCACGAAATGTGCTTTTACAGTAAATAGCTCAACAGTGTAACATTTCCTTGAGAAGACAATGTCACGTGGAAAGAGCGCACGTAAATGATAACGAAAATAAACAAAATGTCTTGAAATAAATAGACTCACCGAGCGCAGAAAACAATGTGATCATCGTAACATGCTCTCGAAACTTTCGTTTATTTGTTTTCACGTTGCTAGGCGACAGCATCAAAAGATGGTTATCGTGTTTTTAAATGTGACATCAGCTAATCTGAAAAGACTGTATTGTTTTCCGACCAGAAAAACTTCTTTCTGTCTTAACAGCTTGTGATCTCTTTTTTTTAGTCAAACGTTTCGAAACGAATGGTTTATACCTCAACCCTAGGGTCGGTTTTTTGGTGACGCGTTTTTGTTTCTTTTTCTATTTAACAATAGACGGACAATTTTCTCTAACAATCTCTTTAACACGTCTGATTTCGAAAGTAAAGTGCACTTTGGAAACAATTGCGCATATATACTGACATTGCGGTAAAACAGGGTTGGGTAGGAAATACGTTTTTAACCAACGCTAAATCACCTTTTTTCATCGATATTGGATGTACGTATCAGTAACTTTTTACTTTTAACTTTCTAATCGTGAACTTCACTAAAATTTCAAAAACTAAAAGTTCAAGTATGATGTACTGTAATATATATATATATATATTAATGTAATATTTAATGAAGGAAAATTGTATAAGATGTTTAAAAAGTAAATCAATATCTCACTAGTAGTTTATACTTATAGATTGTATGGGATATTGATGCGATGTGGTTCATTGAGGGTGGACAAGGATACTAAAAACACGTGAATATTCTCTCATATATATTAGAGAGGTTTGGTCATCAAGGAAAAGGATGAATCAAAGTTCTTTAATGTCAGAAATTTTCGCGTCCAGAAATTTTCTAGAATTTCGCGAATGGTCCTGCAATTCGCGAAATTAAATGCCCGCGAAATATTTCATATTTGATCATTCGCGAAAATAAATTCACGCGAAAAATATTCAATTTTTTGCAGATTCGCAAAATTTTTCAAAATTTCATATTAAAGTGAAAAAAATCTTCAGAAAGAATATTGAAGTTATTTTCTTTTTCTTTTATGTACATTGAATAAATATTTACAAACTAACCTATAACAGTCTGTGCTGGTTTGGTACTTTTTTGTTACTTGGCAAAACATTGTTCTAATGTCACGCGAGGCTGTTTCAATTTAACCGATTCGATAAAGACTCTGTGAAAAATTTCACTTAAAAAGTGGATAAAAGTTGAAGAATTCGCGAAATTAAATTTCCACGAAATATTCCATTTTGACCGATTTGCGAAAATTAATTCCCGCGAAATGTAAAAAATTTTGCGAGTGAACCGATTCGTGAAAATTTCTGGACGAGAAAATTTCTGAAATTAAAGTACCTTATTCTAGGAAATTAATGCGCAATGATTTTGAGACGAATGAATTTAACACGAACAAAATTAACACGAATGAAGACCATTGACCTAAATTTTCCGATAAAATTAACACGAATCAAGCAAACAGATTTCAAAGTCTATAAAATGAACACGAATTTTTGCTAAGTACTTTTTTTCTAATGTAACTACTAGAGTAGGTTACCCTAGTAATGACCTGGGTTATGTCGATAACTCAAAGAAGATATCAAGATAAATACTAGGAGACAATGCAGACGACATTGACGAAGATGAGGGAGATGTGATGCTGATACTGATATATCATGTGATACCGAAACGGACGGCGAAACTTCGGGTCAAACCAAGTGAAAAAATTTTTCAGTACATTTTTTGGTCTTGTTAAAAAAGTTTGAAATATTATGCAGATAAAATTAACACCTTATGATATTGCCCCCTTATAAAATTAACGCACTAGAAAATTAATGTATATAAAATTAACACGCATTTTAAAAAACCGTGTTAATTTTCTAGCGCGTTAATTTCCTAGAATAAGGTATATAAATAAGTAACTGAACAAAATTAGTGTACATTCAGCAGACTATATCATATTTTTCAAATCTGTTTATTTTTCAAATCCATGCTTTTTGTTGTTTTTACTCTTTTTTCTCTTGTAAAAAATCCGATTATAAAACATTTATTAAACCCTACTTAAAAAACATTAAAGCAATTCTTATAATCCAACATTCCGATCGAAAATGCTTGATAAACATACGATGCTAACTACCTAGATGTAAACAAGAACATTTGTGATTAGTGTAATCAGTCAAGCTTGACCGCATTAAGAATTTTATGGTTTTAAATCTTAATGTTAGGTCGAGAAGCTTTTTACAGTCGCCATCCGCTATCTCGAATACTCGCTATCTTGAACTTTTTCTTCGGTCCCTTCAGCATTCCCAGTAACTTCCTTATAATTCTATTCGGTATCTCGAATACCTACTATCTCAAACTTTCACTATGTCGAACGAATTTTTCGCTCCCTTCAGCTCTGTTAGCCCACTATCTCGAACTTTTCTAATTCGAAGTTCAATTTTTAAATAAAGGTTTGAGATTGAAATCGTTATCTTCCTGTGTTCATTTATATTTATAACAATGTTCTTTTTCCGTTAAAAAAGTTTTTCGTGTGAGGTGCAACAAACATGATGTCAAGGCCAAGCGAAAGCTTATTGTCAAAGCCTTAGGCGAGAAATGAGCTTTATTTGAAATCAAAAGAGAAGACATCAGGAAAAGATTATTTCTTTGCATAAAAAATACTGCGCCAAATAATTATTGCAAATAATAATATCCGTTAAAACCTCACAAATAAATTACAATATAACAACTGTAAAGTATAATCAGTGACAATAAATGAACTGTTGAAGTTGTTGAAGAATAAATGAAGTTGTGACACTGTTTACTGTTTACCAATTTGATCGTCTTGAATTTGATCGTTTCGCAAATAACCGCGTTGTAAACTACATTATATTTTATGACAGTTCAGTTGTTTTCGTGGAATAGACATGTTCTTGTCACGAATACGGTAAGTTTGTGGAGTGACACGCTTGTGAGTGGCAGATACGGCACATGTTTAACCTTTATTTATGACTGACACGTTACAAGGTGACTGTATACTATCAGAATCTCGTGACTCATTCTGTTCCAATCTAATAGATATGGACTTATCTATAATCTTCAAGTAAACGCCGTCAATTTCATATATTGTTTATAGAGTTTTTTTGTATTTTTAGCGATGACGTCGTCAATTGAGAGTTATCGCTTACCTTTACTTTACAATCCACGTTTGGTTTGTCCGGTGTCATATTGCCCAGCACTTTTGGTTTCCCTGGTGTCATATTGCCCAGCACTTTTGGTTGCCATGGTATCATATTGCCCAGCACTTTTGGTTTCCCTGGTGTCATATTGCCCAGCACTTTTGGTTGCCATGGTGTCATATTGCCCAGCACTTTTGGTATCACTGGTGTTATATTGCCCAGCACTTTTGGTATCACTGGTGTTATATTGTCCAGCACTTTTGGTTTCCATGGTGTCATATTGTCCAGCACTTTTGGTTTCCCTGGTGTTATATTGCCCAGCACTTTTGGTATTACTGGTGTTATATTGCCCAGCATTTTTGGTTTCCCTGGTGTTATATTGCCCAGCACTTTTGGTATCACTGGTGTCATATTGTCATATTTGTGTTGTGGAGAAGATAAGCTCCCATTCACCGGGTCTCCAGGTTGAGGATAGGAGAATGGCCTTCAGATATAAAGGTTAACTGCGAATATACTGAATAAGAAGTCCAGGACAAAATCATGGGTTGCCCAACAACAAGCAAAATGTTCCATAAAAATGTTTCATATCTTCCGATATAACAGAAATTCATATGATGAGATGTATATGTATTGCTACATGAAATTTCTATGAATTCTGTTAAAAAAAAATTAACCTTTTATGAGCAAGATGAAGCCGAATATTTCGCTCTGTCCTAATTCAATTTCTTAAGTAGAAAGTAGCATACTTACTTCATCATTTGTTGATTGATTAACAGAGAGTGTACATGAGAGTGTGTGCGTACGAGAGTGTGCGTGCGTGTGTGCGAGAGTGTGCGTGCGTGTATGCGAGAGTGTGCGTGTGTGCGAGAGTGAGTGTGTGTGCGAGAGTGTGCGTGCGAGAGTGTATGAGAGTTTGTGTGCGAGAGAGACTGATCGAGAAAGAGAGTGGCGTTTAAACATCGTGAATAGTGCTACAACCATGAAGAAATGGCTTACATTTTAGAGTGCAACTTGTTTTTTCCCGTTAAGAGATATGTTGCAGCAGCTGTTACATTCCAGCTGTTATATTTCATTAAGGTCATTGGTCTATATACGTTACGGCCGTGGTAAAAATACTTGATATTACCCTATTATACCTCTTAGAGGTGTAACATTGATAGCAGTTATAAATTTTTTTATTTTACTGAAGTTTTTAACCTCGAATATTTGTAAATATTTTTGATAATAATAATAATGTTGTTAACAGGCGTAAACGAGGGAATCTATCTTCTTTTTGTTAGCGTAAGTCTGAGTCTTCGAGGCTGGGTGGATTTAAACACGAAAACCAAGAAATTCGAAATCGCTATCGCTATGGTTACTTCGGCTATCGCCATGGTTACTGTTTCATTTCATGTTCATATATTTCGACAAATAATAATAAGATAAACAAGTTTGTTAAAATACACGCTTTTTTATAAAAATACGCTTTATAAGAATAGCAGGGTGAAAATGGGCATTTTGTGAAGAATATTCTAAGAATATGCCCAGTGTGAGAATTCCACTGTGTTGGGGAATATTTTGGGAAATATAGCCGTATTTGCAAAAGTTGATTGAAGAAAATTAGATATGTATTTATAAATTGTGACAAGTTCTTCAGTATATCTCTTATTTGAACAAGTAAATGAAAAATTTTTATGGAACAAAAAATAAGAATATTTCAGCCTGATTTGATACTTGACCCTGACCGAAGCAAGTCTATGCTTATAAAAAAAGCGTGTATTATACTAGCTATATAACCCACACGTATTGTACTTGGTTCTATGAGAAAGACTAAACTGTGGCGGCCCTCAATATTGAGTTTTTATTAACATATTGGGTTCCCATTGTTTTTGACGGAACGTCCCACAAGTTTTATATCTTATATATTATATATATATATGTAATTAATAAAGGTTAATTTTCATCGCCACTATGTAATATTTAAAGTTAAATAAAATATTACAGCATATAAAAGAACAGTTTTAAATAACAGGTTCGTTATTTAGAAGATTTATCAGGAAAATTTTAAAACTGTTGTATTGTAAATAACAAGTTTTTCTGATAAATCACGTCGACAGAGATAAACATGGTTTTTAATCATATTACAAACGTCAATGTTGCAAATATTACTGAAAATTAAAAAGGTGAACCAGGTCAAATCACAATGTATCACTTATGGAAACAAGGTCAGATGAAGACGTATCACTTATGGAAACCGGTCAAATCACAATGTATCACTTATGGAAACCAGGTCAAATGAAAATGCATTACTTATGGAAACCAGGTCAAATCGCGAATACCTAGCACAATTGGTTGTTCGTAAGCAAAGGAGTAAAAAACGAATCAGTAATTATGGTGTTTATGAGAAAATTCTTCCTGTGAATAAATACAGTTTTAAATCTTACTGATGTTTTGTGTTCCACGCGCAAACCCTAATTTCATGGGCAAATAAATCCCCCAACAATCCTGCATAATAATAGTGTTTAACAGAAAAGTATAAAAGTGAAAGAGGTGAAAATATGGACAAAAAATATTCAAAAGGTTCAAGCGATGTTTCTTTTCTCTTCGGCAACCAGATGTATATTATTTGCACGAATAAATCACACAAAAAATCTAAAGGTTTATCAGAACTTGAATTTTCCACTTATTCCGTAGTTTTTAAAAGCACCAATTATAACGAATTTCCCAGAGGGATAGATGATGAGTTATCTTCTCTTACAAGAGAGGTTTGCGACATTTCTTTATTATGGCTGAATATATACACTACGTATTGTTTGTTGCTCATGTAATCCTGCAAAATGCATTTGGAGAGGTGTTTCTGAGAGGTTATGATAAGCGAGTGCGACCACTAGTTGGAAGTAATGAATATTTCGCTCTCTTTATTGAAACTGGTTTGCACGAATCGAATTTCTCGATGTGAACTTAAAGACGGATTGGTCGAATGCTTGAAATAACGAAAACGAAGAATTTCTAACTAATCAGCTTTCAGCTTTATAGCGAAAAATTCGCTGGTTCTATCCCTTTCGCGCTTTTCAGCCTTCTATCTCCACACGATAGCTGATAGCTATTAGTATTCTCATTTACTTTAGATGGTAGCATCAACGTGTATGTACAAATTGAAATTGTTTCATTGGGACCAATTGACGAAAACGCCTTTGTAAGTGAGAATATGTTCTTTTTTCTTATTTTTGCTTGTACATAACTTCCCCAGACTTACAAAATTGACTACTTCAAACGACTTTGGTGGATCGACAATCGATTAAAAGCGAATAACATATCTGATCAACATGGGAACGATGTTTCACAACTCGAAGAGATCTGGGCGCCATTAATTTCTGTTGTCAACTCCTTGGAAACGAAAACTGACGATGAAAAACGAATAACAGTCGGACCGCAAGGAAACGTTTATCTCTCGCAGAGGTACCAGATAATTCCAACCTAGAATACATGACTTTACGTTTCTCTCTCTCTTGTTAAGTTATTATTATTTCAATTTAATATGTTAATGCCAAATTTAATACCTATATATATATATAACTGAGCTAAATAAACTAACGTTTGTTAAATAAATCGCTAGAGTAAATAAACAAAAATTATTGTGATGTAATATGTTCTACGTACATGAAAATATATATCTTTTTCGTGTGTATCTATCGCAATATCATTTTATTCCGCACGAAAATTGACAATAGCCTTCTCGTTCGAACTTTCTTAGATTTCGTTCCACGTGTTCATGTCATATGGAGCTGAGGTACTACCCGATGGACAGTCAACAATGCGTTCTAGAGCTGGAAGATTGTAAGCACATTTATAAAATAGTTCTATGCTCACGTAATACTTGGATAGCCCAGTGAACCTTATACAATTCGCCTTTCCATAATTTATAACAGTTTGAACGCTTTAAAGGAGATCTAAGAAACTATTTCAAATAGCCCACCTTAATTGAAGCCCCCTATAATTCGAACCTTTTAAAATTGAAATTCCTTTTCTTTTGGTGTCCAAGTTTATTAACTCAAAGGAATTAAGTCAAATATCATTTTAGGTCTCATGAAAATAAACCTCAGGTGTAGATATAAGATAGTCTACTCCGTAAACCATTTTAGTTGTGTTCCCAAGCAAAGACATGAGTTTGAACTGGCACAGAAGCAGACCAACTGTTGTTCCATCGAATGGCAATCTATCTATAAACGGATACATACTCAATGATGTTCGCGCAGATAAAACACAAGTTTCGTATAAAATTGGCGGTATGACCATTATATTGTTTTCCATGTCTACTTAGCAGATAAATACAAAGCAAATTCTAAAATCGCAATCCATTTAAACGCGTCAATGGAGGATTCCTTAACGTTAAGAAGTCTAGTGCAGTATCATAGGTTGTTAACATATATCGGTTGGTGTCGCTTAATGTGGAGCAATGATGATGTAAGAAAGTATACAAGCCCACTCGTTTTCGCATTTCACGTCATCCATTCCAGTCCCTAATGAATATGCTACAATGAAACGACAATTCTAAGGATATTTAGGAAATCCTGATTACACGTTGTTTTTTTTTATAAGAAACCGGTTTATAAGAAACTCTAGTCACTTCAGCTCGCAAACCTAAGAGGCTACTACAGTAAGCTCACTCTATTCTAAAAAACTGAGAAATTTTGTGAGTTAAATTTTTTCCCTCAATCTTGTGAAATATTTGATTTTTAAAGGAAAAGAAAAGAAAAAGCGCCATAAAACTGAAAGATAAGCAAAAATCATTAAAAAGGTTATTCTGATATAATAAGAAACCCTTAAAAAACTTTTCTAGTAAATTTAGGGTAAATCTGTAAGAAACTGCCTAGAGACCCAAAAGCTTAGTTTCTTATAATAAAAAATGTGTAATTCCCAATAAAAAATTATTTTTAAATTACTTTATATGTATTTTTAGTAATATTATTTAAGCAAACATGTATGTTAAGACCTTTACGGTTTTCAAACGCCTAGGTTTTTATTCAGATGAAGACGAGCATTTTGATCGGTTGGACCTCAACCTTCACGTGACAAGAACATTCAGATATTATTTCTACCGCATCTACATGCCATCAATACTGCTCATGGTGTTTGATATGGCCTCCTATTGGGTACCAGACAATGCGGTCCCTGCAAGAGTTGGATTGATTGTCACCATGTTCCTCACCAACACATTTATACTGCAAAGTGTCACAGAAAGCACCGTAAAAGTCCCCTACACGACAGCGCTGCAGATATTTTTACTAGGGAACTTGGTTTGGCTGGTGCTATCCATTCTCGAATATTTGATGGTGCTTTACTTAAAGGCAAATGAAAAGGCAGTCCATTTACTCTTCCTATACTGTCACTATGATGATATACCATTTTATAAATACAGTGGACTCTCTATAACTCGAACGCCCACGGGGAATCAGAAATCGTTTGAGTTAAGGAGAGGTAGTTTTTATGAGAGTTTATTAGGAAATTTCCACCGTGCCAGCGAAATTGTTCGAGTTAAAGAGAGATTCAAGTTATAGAGAATCCAGTGTACTAATTTGTGAAAATCTAGAAACCTACTTTGTAGACTGTGACTTATAGCATATTTATTTATTGCTATTTTGGATCATAGGAGACTAAAGGTGAAATGAAGAAGGTGCCTGTCAGCATAGATACACTTCACGAGTGTTACAAATACACGAAAAATGGACCAGGTGTAGAAGCTAACGGCAGTCACGAGCAAATCACTAAAATACCTCTCCTTTCTAAACAACCGGCACCGAGCCAATCGGCTACACACTATCTGGATAAATGGGCGCGTATTTTCTTTCCGATCCTGTACGGCATATTTTGTTTGGTTTATTTTGTTTATTATTTCGCAAATAGACGGATGTAGAAAGACGACAAATATAATAAAAATTGCATGTAAAGTTTACAATTGAAAGTACTCTATCATCAGATAACAATTTGAAAATCCGAGTGTTTATTTTCATGGTGGTGAGCAACTGTAACAGGTGAAACAGGCCAGAGGATAGCCACAACTACTTTAAACCCCAGAAATATTTAACTCCCTAAGTAGAGACCACACGGGGAGCTATACTGCTATGTTATTTTTACGCTGTGTCTGTATGACCGGCAGCCGGTAAAGACAAACTGAAAACCTACATACCCGGCAGTTTAAACGCATGCGCTTAACTTCCTCTCGCTTATTAAGTGCCGGGTAGATTAAAACTGTAAAGAATAGATGCCCGGCACTGGACTTGCAACTCAATGTAGATTTTGGTCAATAGCTAGCATTTTGTAGTTACTAATAAAGAACATTTTTGATCCTTAAAAATTTGTAAATCGACTTACAAATAATTTTTTTACCAGTAAATGTTATACATTCATACAAGTCAAAAATTGAAATATTTCCCGGTTGGATAAGTCAACGCTTGGATCGAAACATACGCGCATGCGTATATCAGCTGCCGGGCATGAGTAGGTTTTATGTTTTTCTTTACCGGCTGCCGGGTACTCAGACACTGCGTTTTGTTACTTATTTTTATTATTTATTTTGTCAACTACAGTAATAATCTATAAACCATATAAAATATAATTGGTATAAGTAACGGAACATTTACCTTGTAAATATGAAAAAACAAACAAATTAACCCAATATAAAAATATTTATGAAGACTAGCTAAGAAGCAAAATTAGTTATGAAGTTTTTCTTTCTGATTGATAACCATAAATTGCCAATATGGAATATGCAAAACCAAAGTTTTATTATAAAGTTTTTAAATTGTTTTTAAACTTTTTCCTTTTTATATTATTTTCTTACTTGCTATATAAACCTGTGCAAATTGCATTTCATAACTAGTATTAAAACAGGTTTGAGGTTAATTTGGCAATGAATGTGTATATATCCTATAACATTGTAGCTATAATAGATAGCTGAGAGAAATATTGTAATTTTGTAACAACCTTATTTGGGTATATCATTTCACTGATGATTGTCAAAGGGTAATAAACTTTAAGTTTAAAATGAACTGAGTTTTTCAGTGTCTTAAAATATTATCGTATATAAAATATATAGAATTAGAAATATATATCTGTATTTTTTTTATATCATTGCCTTTTTGGTATGATTTTTAGAATATTTTATTCCCAATATAAGCAAATTAAAGATGGGAGAGAGTATGGAGGAAATGTTTGATATTGTGAGTCCCGAGCGATTACAAGGTTTTAGTGATGCTGTTTTTGCAACCGCTGCAACTTTGCTAATAATTCCAATCCGGCGATTTGAACTGGAAGCAGATGAAACTCTCCGGGAAGGTTTATATCGGCGTTTACCGCAATTATCTGCTTTCCTCGTGGCATTTCTAGTTATTTGCTCAATTTGGCAGTACACCAACATCCGATTTAAAATCGTTGCCAAAGTTGATGATGTTATTGTCGCCTTGACTTTGGCTTTTTTGCTCTTTGTGACTTTTATGCCATTTTCATTGACCTTATTAGAGTTTTATGGCAATTATCAAAAAGCAATACTGATCAATTGTGGATTGGTTTTTATACTTGAAGTTCTTGAATGTAGTATCTTTGTTTATGCATGTCACACTCCAATGGTTTTGAATGAAATATTTCAGCAGCTTGATTCCAATGAAATTCGTTCAAAGAAAAGACAAGTGTATGCAAAAACCTTTTTTGGTTGTCTGTTGATCTCAGTTGCAGCATTATTGGGCATGTATTCAACACTTGCTGCTCTCATTGTGTTTGGGTGTATTCCAATTTTGCCGCTCTTCCGTCGAATTGTTAATTCTAATTGCATTTCTTGTCAAAACCCTGCTCATCAGTCTCCCATTGATCTTGTGACGCGACAAATCGATAAGGATAGAATTGAATGCTTTTCAGATGCCGCTATTGCAATCATTGCCACAATACTGGTACTTGATCTGACTACTGAAGATTTTCCCAATAAACAAGAAGTGGACAAAAATGGGTTATCAAAGGTTTTGTTTAAAATGGGGAAAATGTTTATCTCGTATATCAGCACAATCATGACCGTTGTTATTTTGTGGTTTGTCCATCATTCCCTATTGAATCACATTAAACGATTTTCTGGTTTGATGGTGTTTTTCAACCATGTTTTCCTGGCCTTTCTCGCCGGGACACCGTTTATGATGACGTTGCTCAATAAATTTCAGGGAGTGAGTGCGAACGAACAAGCAGCAGTGCAACTCAGTTCTATAATCATGTTTTCAGCCGGTTTAATGCATGTTATCATTCTTGTAGTGGCTCTCTGGAATAAAAACTTTGCCCTCCATTCGTGGGCAATACCTGATCGCATGCTTTCAAGCAAACCAAACCCGCACATTTATTTGTTACTGAAAACTTTGATTATTCCCTGCATTTCGTTGACCACTTTTCTGATTTCGTTGAATTCAATGTATACCGCATATGTGATCTTTCAAATCTCTGTGTTTCTTTATCCACTTTTGTTTGTTGCACTCAAGATAAAGTTTGCCTGCCATTGCCTTACAAGGAAACAGAAAAAAAATGGTTATGATGACATCAGCCTTGGGATTGGGGAAAATCCACCTCCTGATCAACCCATCAACGAGTCCGACAATTACGAGGCCAACAATTACGAGTCATCGTCAAATTATTTCACACCGTCTTCGAGTACCCAAAGTAATAAGTCAAACACTGCGAGTGAAACATTATTGATGCTATCCAAAACACGTGCCGAAAAGCTTTAACTACATTTACCTATGAATTTATTATATACATTCTTTCCTCTTTTTGCCCGGGTTCAGTTTTGCATAAATGACTGTGAATTTAAATTAGATATTTTTGTAGTGTTTCAGAGTCTGTGTTAAACCAACTGTTCAAATATTGGAAAAGACTGTTTAATCATAACTACAATTCTCTGTATGCATTTGCAATCACTTTCTTTCCAACATTTTGCAGAACACTGACTTATGAAATGTGGCTCGATTTTATTGCTTTGCTGCTGCTATTTACGGCAGGTTTGTAAATTTGTGAGTTTATTTATTATTTCGTAGAGTTGTTTTCAAACACTTTTTTGTTTACGAAAAATAGTTTTTGTCCAAAAATCAAATTGGAATATTTTTTTATTATAGGCAAAATTTCTAGAACTTTTGTGTTTCCATAATATTTTGTAGTAATGTATCTTTGGATATAAAAAAAATTGTTCATATTTTGAGGGTGCAGTTCAGATATAAGACCAAATGAGAAAAGGATTTTGTTGTTTTTAATATAGTTATCTTCTAATAATATTAATAAAATATCACGATGTTTTTGCACATATCAATTTTAACTAAATATTTAAACTACCGGCAGGAAATTTTCAAAGGAAGTCAAATGTTTTAACATGATAATTTAGTTACATCAGATGTCAAGCAAATGAAGTTAGTTATCAACACTCAGTGGGATGGTAAACCAATCGATCATGAGCCAGCTGAAATTGTTTTGAGCGAAAAAACTGGTTTTCTCGTTGCAGAATTCAAAGCTAAGTTTTTTGATGATATCCCAGCACCAACTGGTTCTGTTGGCAAGCCGTTCCCGAAACTCTGGGATTATGAGGGTAATATATATATACACACATAAAAATTACACATAAAAATTGTGTAATAATTTAAGCTGATAATTTTGAGTGAGTGTCTAAAATGATCTATTGTATTTTTATTCAGTTGTTGAAATATTCTTCCTTGCTCCTGACAATAAATACTTGGAAGTTGAAGTTTCGCCGTAAGTTTATAAGTGTTCCCATCTCTCTCTCTCAACCCTAACCTCAGAAACATGATATCACTTCATTGAGGTATAAAGTTGAGTGTGGTACTTCCAGAGACTTTTAAAAGTGTTCCAATCTCTCTCTCTCAACCCTAACCTCAGAAAAAAGATATCACTTCATTGAGATATAAAGTTGAGTGTGGTACTTTCAGAGACCTTTAAAAGTGTTTCTATCTCTCTCTCTCAACCCTAACCTCAGAAACATGGTATCACTTCACTGAGGTATAAAGTTGAGTGTGGTACTTCCAGAGACCTTTAGAAGTGTTTCTATCTCTCTCTCAACCCTAACCTCAGAAAAATGGTATCACTTCACTGAGGTATAAAGTTGATCGTGGTACTTCCAGAGACTTTTAAAAGTGTTTCCATCTCTCTTTCTCAACCCTAACCTTAGAAACATTACATCACTTCACTGAGATATGAAGTTGAGTGTGGTACTTCCATAGACTTCCATATTTTTCTAGACATGGTCAACATCTATTGCTTCTTTTGAATGGAACCAGAAACATGATCAAGGTAAGATTGTTTTTATCGTAATAATCATTTCTGAAGAAATCCTCTTGTTAACCACATTTACTTTGCAAAGGATATTTATTTTTGTTACTAGCAACTACTTTTGATTAGAATTTGTCCTTTCTATCATTTATTGAGTTTCAGAGAAATAATTTTGCGTTTTTAGCATCATGTTTTTCTTGAAAAAATACTTTTCAAGAAGTTCAAGGGAAAATGGACAATTGAATTATATTTGAGAAATGTCACTCTTTACTTCTTTACACATCTCATTAATATTATGAATTAAAAATTAAAATATAATTTAAGTGGATATATAGAAGAATCAGAGTTGTTTTTATTGGTTTGTCATGATTTTTCAACATTGTATTGGATCGTCCCGCCAGTAAGCTAAGTCCACCATTTCTATAACATTTGGTTTCCAAACCATGAAGTCCAATGCGTTGACCGCTGCGCATCTTTCGAACAAATCGTAAATCTCGTGACCGCTAAGAAGCCTCGACCAGAAGTGCACCTGAGATATTGAACCTTCGAACACGGTATCTCTGTTGGGACTCATACATTTGAACATGCCAGTGTATTTTTGCGCCCCGATTCCGATTTTAATTCGCCCGTCCTCCCTTATGCTACTACCAACGTACACTCCGCTCTGCTGCGCTTTCAAACGGCCGTTAAGAAACACGTCAATGGCTCCCACGCGAGAGTACCACGACACGCACAGGTGGTAGTAGTGTTTCGCGCGCATGAATACGTCCATCTTGTGGCGCTCTCCGCCAACGCCCACGTACAGTTGAAGGGTGGTGGAATTGCGCGCCACGCCCTGCATATAAATGTCCTCGCAGTTACCATCCTCCTGCTCCGCATAGCTAAAGATTTCGTGGATTTCTCCCTGTTTGTAGTTGACAGCTGTGTTCTTCACCCAAGCACATATGGTGAACTGCGTGAGATTGTCCTTTGGTGTGATGTTGCTTTCTGTCTTTCCGAACGAATCGTTTTTTGACGTTGTCAACCACAATGGTGTCTTTTGACACGCCATGAAGTACTTGCACGACCCCTTCTCTTTACAGTGGCAAAAGTATTTATCCGTGATGATGTCATCACTAAAACTCATATCTTTCCGCACTTGCTCGTTGATGATGTCCTAGATGTTAAAGACACATGGTGAACAGTCAACGCCGGATCATTTGAATGCTCATAAATTGATTACCTATTATTTAGCGAGTTTTTCACAAAGAGTTTCCAAAAACAGATCGAAACAAATTCCACCGTATAATTGAATTGTATTAATTTTGTTTAACTATTGTGTACGTTTTACGTTAAGCATGAATGGAATAAGGCGAGAATGAATGAATTAAATATGTCAATACTCCTACCATATGCAAGAACTGCTGACTTTGTTTCCTCCACATGTTTTCAACTCTCTCCCCCTCATCTTCACTATAAAGCACGCATCCGTCGCTCGTATACTCGCTCCATTTACAAGCAGGTGTGGAGGAGCACCTTAACGCGCAGCCAGTTTGCGAGTTGATTGCGCGTGGAGCGGTTATTGCGCGTCCGCGCATCCCACTCGCGTGTCTCGTAAAAAATGCCGAGTTTTTCGTTGCGGAACAACGGAGGAGAACAAATAAGAAGCTGAACGGTTTAATCATTCCTGAAATAATTTTGCAAATAATTGTGACAATCAGAAAAGTTAGTAGATCCTCCAAACTTATCTAATACGTATAAAAAGATCGCTATAGATATACTGAGATGTAATGTAAGTCAAGAGTTCTGCTCAAGATTCCTAATTTGCTTAGAAAGTGAGTTCATTGGTACACGTAGTTGTTTATAAGAAACTGAGAATTGGTTCTATTCAATAAACTTTCCTCTTGAGAAATTACTGTTTTGAGTAGTCTGAATTTCTTAACTTCTGGAAACGTTTAATTTATCTTAAACCAGGCAATTTATGAGAATATTTAAGAATATTTATGACAAGCGGTCGTATTTATACACTACTTTCAAATCGCAAGCAGCCACCCTGATGTCTTAATACTGAACTCCACCCTCTAAAAAGAGCAAAGTAAGAAATTATCGCGAAAGAAAAATTTTCCTGTCACAGCGATTTCAATAAATGACAACCTTCAATTGGCAACTTCAAATTGCTACTAGTTCTAATGCAACTGTTCCAATAAATGTACCTACCTGTTTTTCTCTTCCCGTCCCTTCACAGCACAATGCGATTTCTGCTAATGGTGCGTGGATGTTTCGTTAACACCTTGATACTTTTCAAACGAGCGAAAGGCGTACCCCCGTCTTTTTTTCCTCTCGCATGAAAGCACCTGCCGCATGCGTTTTCCTGACGTCAGCGCGCAGATTCAATCAGCAGTTTCCGCGTTTTTTAGTTGTCTACCATTTCGCTTTGCTATTTGCAAGCTGCAAAATTTTCTTTGAAATCTCATATTTGATATGGTGCCCGTCATTGTTCGCTTCATATTTCCTTTTATATTTATATCAGTTCTAAATCATAACTTCGAAAAGTTAAAAATAATAACTTAACGGTACCATGTTAATAAGGTAGATAAAACGACAAAATGCTTACGGCATTATTTTTCGATTCAACCAAGTTCTTGTTTAGGACGAGCTTCCTTTGGCGTACACTTCCAACATCGATCGAGCTCAAGGAATATGGTCGGGTCGCGCGGAGATACCTCTATCCTATCTGCCCGTAGGTGTTGATAAACTAAACGCGTACGCGATACACGGAACAGGCCATCTACGAGTGTACGAGTCACTATATCCCGCTGTTGGTGGCAAGTATCAACAACCGGATTTGTAAGTGATAATTCGATGTGAGACACGTTTTGCTTGGGGAAATCAAAAGATGAAAATGAGATAGATCAATAACCCGCTGAATTTTCAAATTGAAATTCGCGTTTCTTTGTTCCTATAAGAAAATCATTTTTTTTCGCGCCTCAATTTTCTTAACAACTCGAGGGTATAAGGCTGAAATTTTCTTAACAACTCGAGAGTATAAGGCTGAAATTTTCATAACAACTCGAGAGTATAAGGCTGAAATTTTCTTAACAACTCGAGAGTATAAGGTTGAAATTATCTTAACAACTCCAGAATATAAGGCTGAAATTTTCTTAACAACTCGAGAGTATAAGGCTGAAATTTTCTTAACAACTCCAGAATATAAGGCTGAAATTTTCTTAACAACTCGAGAGTATAAGGTTGAAATTATCTTAACAACTCCAGAATATAAGGCTGAAATTTTCTTAACAACTCGAGAGTATAAGGCTGAAATTTTCTTAACAACTCCAGAATATAAGGCTGAAATTTTCTTAACAACTCGAGAGTATAAGGCTGAAATTTTCTTAACAACTCGAGAGTATAAGGCTGAAATTATCTTAACAACTCCAGAGTATAAGGCTGAAATTTTCTTAACAACTCCAGAATATAAGGCTGAAATTTTCTTAACAACTCGAGAGTATAAGGCTGAAATTATCTTAACAACTCCAGAGTATAAGGCTGAAATTTTCTTAACAACTCCAGAATATAAGGCTGAAATTTTCTTAACAACTCGAGAGTATAAGGCTGAAATTTTCATAACAACTCGAGAGTATAAGGCTGAAATTATCTTAACAACTCGAGAGTATAAGGCTGAAATTATCTTAACAACTCGAGAGTATAAGGCTGAAATTTTCTTAACAACTCCAGAATATAAGGCTGAAATTTTCTTAACAACTCGAGAGTATAAGGCTGAAATTATCTTAACAACTCCAGAGTATAAGGCTGAAATTTTCTTAACAACTCCAGAATATAAGGCTGAAATTTTCTTAACAACTCGAGAGTATAAGGCTGAAATTATCTTAACAACTCGAGAGTATAAGGCTGAAATTTTCTTAACAACTCGAGAGTATAAGGTTGAAATTATCTTAACAACTCCAGAATATAAGGCTGAAATTTTCTTAACAACTCGAGAGTATAAGGCTGAAATTTTCTTAACAACTCCAGAATATAAGGCTGAAATTTTCTTAACAACTCGAGAGTATAAGGTTGAAATTATCTTAACAACTCCAGAATATAAGGCTGAAATTTTCTTAACAACTCGAGAGTATAAGGCTGAAATTTTCTTAACAACTCCAGAATATAAGGCTGAAATTTTCTTAACAACTCGAGAGTATAAGGCTGAAATTTTCTTAACAACTCGAGAGTATAAGGCTGAAATTATCTTAACAACTCCAGAGTATAAGGCTGAAATTTTCTTAACAACTCCAGAATATAAGGCTGAAATTTTCTTAACAACTCGAGAGTATAAGGCTGAAATTATCTTAACAACTCCAGAGTATAAGGCTGAAATTTTCTTAACAACTCCAGAATATAAGGCTGAAATTTTCTTAACAACTCGAGAGTATAAGGCTGAAATTTTCATAACAACTCGAGAGTATAAGGCTGAAATTATCTTAACAACTCGAGAGTATAAGGCTGAAATTATCTTAACAACTCGAGAGTATAAGGCTGAAATTTTCTTAACAACTCCAGAATATAAGGCTGAAATTTTCTTAACAACTCGAGAGTATAAGGCTGAAATTATCTTAACAACTCCAGAGTATAAGGCTGAAATTTTCTTAACAACTCCAGAATATAAGGCTGAAATTTTCTTAACAACTCGAGAGTATAAGGCTGAAATTATCTTAACAACTCCAGAGTATAAGGCTGAAATTTTCTTAACAACTCCAGAATATAAGGCTGAAATTTTCTTAACAACTCGAGAGTATAAGGCTGAAATTTTCATAACAACTCGAGAGTATAAGGCTGAAATTATCTTAACAACTCGAGAGTATAAGGCTGAAATTATCTTAACAACTCGAGAGTATAAGGCTGAAATTTTCTTAACAACTCCAGAATATAAGGCTGAAATTTTCTTAACAACTCGAGAGTATAAGGCTGAAATTATCTTAACAACTCCAGAGTATAAGGCTGAAATTTTCTTAACAACTCCAGAGTATAAGGCTGAAATTTTCTTAACAACTCGAGAGTATAAGGCTGAAATTTCCTTAACAATTTCTTAAGCGAGTTTCATCATTGAAAATTAATTTATCTATAATCACAGGTATTTGACAGGTGGTGTAATGCTCTCAGTGAAGCAAAAATAAACCGTTTGTTGCAATTGGTCACCAATTTAAGTTCATTGCATATATATGTGTTTTTTGTTCATCGGGGAGCATTTTCATTCATATAAAAAATTTGTTGAGAGACATTTGTGGCAAAGGACGTTTGCCTTTTTTACAAAAAATGTTCCCATAAAAAAACAAAGACAAATACTGTGCATTCAGTTTTCATTTGATATTTTTCTTCGCCACGGTATAATTTAATTAACTCATTACACGCTAAACAAATATTTCCAAGCATTATGCGGATAACATCGTCGTTGAAAACATCGCTTTTCCATTTCTTTGCAAGCTATCAGTGGATTCATCAACTCCACATGTCAACTCGTTTTTAGTGTTGTGTTTGAATTTATTCAACCGCGTGAAATTAATTCGCTGAATAAAAGAAGACGTTTGCATTATTCATGTGGTGTTTGGATTGCGGTGTTTTTTTCGTTGATTTGGAGAAGGTCCCCCGGCTTCCGTGAAATAATTCACAACATATTGACTATTCCCTTGTCATTCTTCGGTTCACTTTCTTTTTTCTAAACACTGGTGAAATTCACGGGCCCGAATAAATGTTAATTTAATAATTAAGTGTTACTATATTTAATTTAATCTTATTATTATTATTATTCCCTCGAATATTTACATAGGATGGCATTCTCCAGTCGTAAAATATACACTGTTTTCAATAAGGTCCTGTACAATAAAAACTTAAAATAAAAATATACACGAAAAGTTAGAAATGGTTAATATAAGGAAAAACGGATGCTAAAATTGGAATCTACCGCGAGTACTTGTTCGTTCGATTTTATTTATGCATATACATATGATTTTAAATTTTTGATTATTATTATTATTTTAACTAAGCAGGACACACGTTGATAACAGCATTTTTTATGTTGAAGTGTATTTATATTTTTGTATATCCTGTATTCGTTATAAATAAATAAATACATTCTTGATTTCATGTGCAATTATAAATAGAAGAGTTTTTTACTTTCAGCCATCGATTAGAATATTTCCGGACTTTTAAGCTGTCGGATATTGTTCAAGATCAATCGGCTCTCGGTGAATACTGGAAAACTCTCTAACGTGTTACGTGACCGTAATAAATACTCTATATAAATCAATGGCACAATTTTTTCTGTTGAATTACTGAATCGAATCAATTTTTAATATTATCTGGTATTATTTTACCTGGAGATTTAATCTAGCTATATTTGGTAAAAAATTGTATTTTTAAAATTAATTGTTAATAATAATTATGAGACCAATTTATAGTTGTTTGTTTTTTTCAAAATCACGAGATAATGTCAACATATGTCTTGGTGACAACATCAGCTTCTCGTCGAACATAGGTGAGGGATATTGTACTCTAATCCCGATCATAATCAAAGGAAGTTGTAAACAAAGAAAGATTTGGGTATACAAGGACACGTCCACATTTTCTGCATTTAATCAGCACGTCAAATCTTACCTTCATCCCACACGCACTGCGTGTTACGCTTAATCTTTTGTAGCAACTCTTGCTGTCAGCGCTCAGTAAATAAACATATACTGCAATAGATGAGTTCGTGTTTCAGCGACTTTACCACGAAGGTTGCATCATTGGTCATTAAAATAGATCGCCAGCTAAGGCATTAGATCCGGATTTTATTAGCTATAATCCCGTTGTGGCGTCATCAAAATTGCTGAAATCCAATTTTTCTGTGTTGCGTTTCTGTTGTTTTGTCTCATCGTAAACCCGTTCGGTGGCAATGGCCGTGGATATTGTTCCGACAGCGGATATAGACCAGACATTTCATTGTAAATCTGTTATTTACTTTCTTACTAAGAAATCTGATCTAACTTAACCCCAAACCTATCCCTAACCCAATCTCTTAACCTATCACTAACCTTACCCTTACTTATAGAAATATAAGCTCCGATGTCGGAACTCTAACCACGGCGTATAATAATACGGTAGTCGTGCGAACAATAATTATTCGAATTGGTACGTATGTTGTTGATACTGTGAGAAGTTTCAAATAATAAGGCTGGCGTTTTCTGTTAGGTAGGCTACTTAGGGACGAATCAAAAGAGGGATTTAAAATCATCTAACATTTTTACGATTTAATTTTCATTGCGTGATATATTTTGACAAATTTTAATATTTTTTATTGCATAGAAGAATCAATATTATTAATATACTATAACATTGAAGGGTTATTTTAAGGAACAATTCTTAAAAATATAATTCCTCTTTGTCATATCTTTAGCCACTAGAAGTTGTAACTCACTATCCTAGTTTTTTCTCTTTATTTACAATCCTCATGATAAACAAATAAAATAAACAAATAAAGATACAACATGAATACACGTGCTTCATTGCAACAATATTTATTTGTCACAGTCCCAGAGTTTTTAATGACAAAGATCGTTTGGCATTATAGTAAGTAGACTTAAAATTTCGCAGTTAAATCATTAAGTAAAAAATCGATTGTTGGGTTTAATTTGTCTCAATTACACATGTTTGGACTTCTTGTCATTTCGTACGCTATTTCCATCCTTTGTGAGGCCTGTGCTTGCATACCGGTGTAGCGGGAAATTAAGACCCCAGGAAATTAGGACTTTCAAGTCTTGGTTTCCCGGTAAATTTTGACATTACCGGTTATTAAGATTCCAGAATATTAAATTTATCGACTACGTTTTTCGTGAGCCTGCATGACGTGTCGCTGAAGAGAGGTTTTGCGGATAAAAAAAATTAATTTCAACCTAAAAACCTTTTTACATTATCTCGAAAACTGAGGTTTTTGTCAATCATGAATATGGTACCAAAATATAACTAAAACGAAGAAAAACACGAAAGTTTTAGATAATCAACAATTTGTTTACAGGTTATGCAATCCAAAACTAAAGGTTATTCAGTAATAAAACAGTCCGTTCACTTTCGTTTGGTTCACTTTGTTGAGTGGAAGCTTCTCGGAGCCCCTAGTAACTTTAAGCATCGCTTCGATCAATTCTGAACCCTCCTGTGTTCTCAATGAATTCATTGATATCATCAGCGATATCTGAAGCTGCTCTGGTAATTTCGGTGCGGGTCGTCGTAATTTTGGGGCAAGTCGTTCAACGTCAACGAATTTTTCACTCTTCCTTCCAGGTTGCTGAGTGTACATTCGTTCTTTGCATTATTGACTTGACCCAAATGGGTTTCGACTGTCGTGTTTTATTCCTGTAATAAATACACTTTTGTAACTCTGCAAATTCTGCGTCGTCAACTTCATTAATTTACTCAAGATTCAGCGAAATCACTTTTTGCAAACAGTTTTTGCAACGACAATTGTTTCTTCTTTAACATTTGTCCAGGCATCTATGATGCATTTAATTTCACTTCAAATGATCGACACTGTTAATCGCATCTGATGCCTTCGCTCCTGCTTTTATTCTGGCAAAAACGTGCTGTAACAGTTCTTATCTGTAACAGCTTTGAAGTTTTTTTATTATTCCGGCGTCAAATGGCTGCAATTGTGAGGTAGTGCTCTTTGTTAGGACACTTTGTTAGGACACCTTTACATAGGAATAAGAATCTGAAAGACATTTTGGGTGGCTTGGGGTGTTGGACAATAAACTATAAAGATCCTCGGCAACATATTATATTCATAACAAATATTATACTCTTTATGTTGAAACATAAAAGATTTTAAAATGTGGTTAAATAATTTGTTTAAATGAAAATTTTTCCAAAACTCCAAAGTAAGCAGAGTCCTAATCGGGTACATATATGATGTCCCAGAGCAGAGGGAGGCGAGACCACCCAATGTTAGATACTTTGGGATGGAGGAGGAGGTAGGTGTCAGTAGGACTATCCACTCATGTTATTTTTGAGGAAATGGTGAATTGATTAAAACATTAGTCACATGCGGGCGGCAAATGTCTGGAGGGAGATTTTTGCAAGTTCTGTGAAATTGAATTTCCTACGCCTACACTGTGTGAACGGTTGGTCCCAGAGAAAACTAAATTCTTTAAATAAGCAAGCTACAGTATACTCCCGATAAGTGGGACACTCACGGGACCGACGAAATCCGTACCACTTAGCGAATGCTTATATTAGGTTAGGAAGTTCAAGGGACCGAGAAAAACCGTCCCACGTAGTGAAAGTCCCACTTATCGGGGGTCCCACTTATCTGGAGTATACTGTATATGTTTTTATTTCAAAGGCGCCGAAAAGGGATGACGCAACATTCACTACTTGAAAGAAATGATGCGTGCAATTTGCACGGGCATATGCATTATTTCGCACGTGCATGAGCATTATTGCGCACGTGCATATGCATTATTGCGAACATGTATGTGCATTGTTTGGCACGTGCATATGCATTGTTGACGACGAAAATTCATGTAAGATATATCTAAATCCATTTTTCATAAAACTATAACAAATTTAAATTAAATTATTCAGATTAAATATATAATAATTTATTAAGGTTTAAATATGTGTTTGAAGCCCGCTTCAGTTTACCTTTTCCAGTCCATAATGCTTAAGGAAAGTTTAACTTTTATAACCCCAAGTTGGGCTAAGTATATCCATCGGTCGGTGTCGTTTAACAACGCGCAGAACAATGATGATGATGAAGTACACTTTTTTTTTATAAGAACAATTTTATAAGAACACTAAGGCTTAAATTGGTAAAAAATTAAGAGCAAACTAAAAACAAGGCTAAGGCTTAAGTAATACCCCATATTACGGAAGAATATTCAAAGATATAGGAAAAATAACAGGTGCAACATAAATTTAGTATTATTCTTCACGAATATTCTTAAGTGTAATTGGGCCTGTACGTGTTTGTTTTTTCTTTTCTTTGTAGATGTATTAGGCAACTTATGGAGTAAAAACACAAAACCTTTTCTTACATATATTTAAGAACAGAATAAGAACAAATCGAGGCTAGAATCAGCTAAAAATTAAGAACAGCTAAGGCTGAACCAAATTTACCTGGTTCTTATAAAAAAGTGTATATCCATAAAAATAATTGACCATGTTGAAAAAATCCTAGATCCGCGCCTGACGGTATGTTCTAAAAAAGATGTGCATTTTAAACACACACAAACGGAATGACGCAACATTCGTTACTTACTTAAGAAACGATGCGTGAAATTTGCACGTGCATATGCATTGTTGACGTCAGAGATTCTCGTGAGATAAATCTAAAGAGCGTTTTACACAAAACTTTAAAAACCACAAACTTAAACGTTTCAAAACATTTGAAACCAAAAACTGATTTTTAAGTATTAAGATTTAAGTATAGAAATTGTCCCTGATAGACACGCGTATATATATATATATATATATATAACAAATACAAAAAGAGTTGACAAGCAGACACAGTTTTTCTCTATAAAGTGAAGAATGCAATTTGCATGGGGTTATATAGCTAGTTCATTAATAACAGCTAGAAAAAGTTGCCAAATTCAACAAACTTTTTATCCTAAAAATAACTACTACTTCTACAGTTAACTCGCTACTTCTACAGTTAACTCGCTACTTCTCCAGTTAACTCGCTACTTCTACAGTTAACTCGCTACTTCTCCAGTTAACTCGCTACTTCTACAGTTAACTCGCTACTTCTCCAGTTAACTCGCTACTTCTACAGTTAACTCGCTTCATTTAAAGAGGAGATCAACAGCGGGTGTATAGGCACATCACGAGTAATAGTGGAAGTAATGCCACAATTACTAAAAACCAAACCATAGTAGAACACATTAAGGAAAAGCTTTTCTGTGAAACGTACCTCATTCAAAAGATATTTAAAGTTTTCTCTCGCACAACTAATGCATTTAACATTAGAACTCAATGAGTGTTTTCAAAGTAATACACTATATATGAATATATGAACTCCGAGTTGCTCTTGAATGTTTAATACGCTTTGCTGATAACGTCAATGCAAAAATACAATGAAAAGAATGAAACTCTTCAGCGTTATAAAGAGTAAAATATTGTTGTTTTTAAAATGAAACATGCTAATCAAACGCAGTAAACGAGTAAAACAATCAAAAGTATAAACAAAAGTATAAACAACCGAAAACTAGAAAGGTTCCTTGAAACTTCCAAACTTGAAGTGTTATGTTTTCAAACCGCAGAAATAGATAATGAGGGTACGATATGAACATTACAAAAGGAATGCAAGGGAAAGAGTCGGTTAATATGATCAATAAACAAACCAGCATAAAAGATTTTTTAGTAATAATATGTTTCTATGGATATAGCTTTATAGAAATAGTTGCTTTTGTTATTCTTTGTTTAAAATATGTACCTCCTTTTCCAACAACAGTCGTGTTAAATCGGTTCATAATTAGGATTTATTGTGTTAAAATTTGCATCTCCATTGGCTTTTATCATATTTTGTTGATGTATGCCTGGTAAAAGGTCCAAAGAATTGCCTTTTCTCTGTATCAAAGTGGTCGATTAATCGTTCTTTCATAGCTTTCCCGCGTAAAGCGCATTGTAGTACAGACGATTTCGAATTAAGTTCCCAGATCCCGGGAAATCGCTCTCCTAAAAAGCTCTACAGCGTTGAATTGTTTCGCTGCCCTTAACGTTAAACAAAATGTTTGTATATCTGTGGAACCATTGCATTGGACCTTGTCTTCTGAAATTCTTTCTTCCTCTGAAATAACAATGTGTCTTAAAAGATTTTCTAATAATACTTCATCTTTATCGCTCAACTACGGGAAAGCATCGTTGCTATCAATAATCAATGTTTGGGATTTGGGTGGTTCTTTGGAAACCTGAAGGCGGCTAACTTGGTTGGTTCGATACGCTGTAGCATCAAGGGAATTGCATGTCCAACCATCCAGAGTTTTCAAGTCAATATCGTCTTCGCTCATTCCATCAAATGGATCATCAAGTTTATCTTGGACACTTTGTAAAGCACCAAATACAAATGCAACCATAACAGAGATATAATATGGCAACCAGTCGTTTTTGTCTCTGCCAAGATGCACATAATATGGAGACAATATGAAAGGAGAAAGAAAAATCAAAACCTTTGTTAATGAACGTATTGACCTCGGAGAACGGTATTCTCTTATGACACGGAGTCTCTCAAATGATAATAGCATCATGTTTAAAAAATGCACAAGTCTCGATACTAGTGCCGAACTCCCTTGCATTTTGCTGTTTCGTACTCTTTCGTTAAGTTGATTTGCGTCACTCAAATCTTCGTAGATAGCGCGAAGGATTGTCATTCTGCGATCAAGTTTCTGCGTGAACAAATACTCGCGCAGGAGAAAAAGCATACCTTTAAGTTTCTTGCGCAATGTCTTTATAAAAACATCGTCTAACTCACATGAATCCTGCCAGTCTCTGTGGCAGAAAAACCACATCATGGAAGAAGATTTAAACTGAGCCAAGTCTTCCAACACTTTTTCTCTTCTTTGAAAATCTGTGTTGATGGAAAATGCTAATGGAAATACAATGGGCGATACAAACAGACTAACGGGTAAATCATAGGTGATGTGCAATAAGTCGCAAGCATACGTTACAAGACCTGCCAAAATCATCTGCAGAATAAGCATGCCATTGAAATTTGCGAAAAAGCTCTTCAGCAAATTCAAGTCGATGGCAAATATCTGAAACGCACTAAAGGATTTCTGAAATCCTTTATAACGTTGAAATTGTCTTTTGCTCCACTTGTGAATATCATACCTCCCATCTTCGTCGTGAAAACGAAACTCGTCGAAAGTTATCTTTGTTTCCATTTAAGATGAACAACTTGTTTCCTTGAGTAGTGGCCCACTGAAGGAAACCGAGAAGTGAATATTTAAGGAAAAATTTCAGATTGCGTGCAAGTTAACAATTGATAATAAATAGATAACAAATTGAAAACTCAATTGTTACATAAATAATTGTGATAACAAATTAACAGGTGCAGTAAAACTGTGACCTGTGATATAATACCATGACGAAGATAGCTACAAGAGAATTCATCACGGACAGTACTTTACGTAATCGCATAAAAACTTTAAACGATCATAATTTTTGCTTAATACAATTGATTGTTAAAAATTCAATATCTGAAATAACTAAAAAAGATTCTGAATATAAAAGCCTTTTTAGCATATTTAGTTTGGAATACAAACACTGTTGTAGAGGTTTGAAATGCAATTGGATTTAGCTTTTCTGTATAATTCACAAAAGATTAAAGATCATCTCTGTGCGTTATTATGTTATTTTGTTTGCGTAGACGAGTATAGCGCGCTAAACCGGCATTTATTACTATCTTTTGAAATATAGTACTATGTCATAAATATGATACTATGTCATACTTATAGTACTATCTCTAGAATTATAATATTTTATGCTACAAATATAATACTAACTATGGTTATAGTACTAACTTGTACTATAATAAGACTTGCGTGTTGGACTATAAGACTTCCGTGAAAAGGTCTTGACGTCACAATGAAAGGTCTGAATCGATTACTCCAGAACATCGGGTCAGACCTTTAAAACAGGCTCTCTCTCAAATCAAAATGGCGAACAGCAACAATGACAACAAATCAATATTAATTTTATTAGCAACAGAAGCTGCATTAGGAAAGACTGTGTCTGTCAGTAAAGATAGCTATGTATATAGTTGATTCAAGAACATCTCCATCGTACCATATTTAAATAAACAAGTATTACAATTACAATTAAGCCAAAGACTGGGAAAGCGAGCCTCAATTTTACCACGTGTTAACAAGTAACATGATTGTGCACCATGACGTCATACCAAGACTTCTAAGTGATAGTACTATAATCACAACATAGTATTATATTTAGAAAGATAGTACGATAATCACCACATAGTATTACATTTTACAGGATAGTATTAAATGCCGGTTTGGCGCGCCATAGACGAGATCAATTGAATCTAGTGTGGTTCCTATATTTCATACAAAATCACAGAGATTTTGTTTCGCATCAATGTTACTACACTCTTTAAAACCCATTTAATTTTATTACTCTCACTAAAAAAACCTTTTCATCGGCTTCTGTTTAACTTTGTGTACGACTTTTGGTATCTCACACTCATAAACATGGGTCCCAAACATGATGTGTCTTTTACAATGCAACAAGTAAAGGAAATTTTGAGCATCCATGAACAGGCACTTATTAATGTTTTTAATAGCAATTGATGCTAATTGGGAGGAAAAGATTTTATTAAAAAAAGAAGTTAAAGATTCGAAAGAGTAACCTTTAAGGATAGGCAACTTGTTCTAGAGAAATTTCGAGAAAAGTGATTGTGGGGTGTTTTTTAACGAAGATTTTTCTGAAGCAACGATGAGGAAGCGAAAGCTATTATTTAAGGAAGCGAAAGAATTGAGAGAAAAGGGAAACCTTGCGAAAGTGGTGTACGATAATTTAATTACGTACAGGAACGACGAAAAAAATATTAGTCGTTTAAATTATATTATCAATCTTATTTTACGATATTAATATCCTTACATTATATTTCAAAAAATTCGAATTTTGATTGAGGACTTTGAAAAATATATATTTAAACCGGTGTCACAGTAAAAAAGGACTCCCGTAAACTTGCACTCCCCAGTCGTTATTTACTAGCAAATAATGACTCCCCAGTCTTTATTTACTAGTAAATAATGACTCAAGGGATTCAGTTTTTTCTAGTTAATAATGACTCCCCCAGTAAAATAATGACTCCCCTGCGTTTTATAAGTTTTAACAACCAGAACATTGCCTACATTTTTAGGGATTTAAACAATACTGATTTTAGCATAAAAGCTAAATTAAATACTTTTGCTTTTGCCTCTGACCATTTAGAAAGAATAATTGATACAAATAATAAGGTGTTTATATCCGTCAACATCAGAATTCGGAGTAGGCACACTCTGCAAATCAGAGAAGGCCTTTTTAGAAATTTACTCTTGTTTTTGACAATTTTCACATGATAAATTCCGCTACGTCGTTTACAATATTATGCCAATAGAATCTTTCGGAAACTTTTTGATATGTTGATTCTCGACCTCGATGAACTTGGCTTTAGGGTTTTCACTTAGGCTAGCACATGAATCTTGATTATTTGACGCTGACGCTCCTTCGATGAAACAACAACTCGTTATACAATTCGTTATACAAAAACTGACTGTTTACAACAGAAAATTTTCGACATGCTCTTCGGAAATTCGCTTTTTTACTTTCATCACCTACTATTTCTTCAGGATACATATTTTATCTAATATATAGCTAATTCGATACTTTTTAACTCAACGTGATTTGCCATATTGTGTAAATTTAAATTCCGCTGGAGTAAAAAACACACAACTTGTTAAAATCGAACATTCAAAGTAAAAGGAATAAATTAAATACAGTGTTCGAAACATCGAAACCTTAAAAAAAAGTTTTTTTCGTTTTAGCATATTTTAAGAATATAACTTATTAGTGAATAAACTATTAAACCATTATTTATTATGGAAGTACTTATTTTACAAGGGGAGTTATTATTTACTAGTAAATTATGACGCGGGGAGTCATTATTTTAGGGGAGTCATTATTAACGGTTACACCGGTTCTTAATGATCAACACTTTTTAAATACTGATTATTATCCGGATTTAAATTATTTGGACGATTCTTCTAACTATGATACAACTTACTTTCTCCCTGATGAACTAGACTCATTCTTTTCTAATAAAATTACAAGTGAAAATGCATCTATTATTCTAATAAGGATAATGAAATGATAAGCTTTGAAATTATTAATAAAAAGATAAAAAATCTTTTGATCTCATGTTGCTATAGACCTCGATGGTATCTGCAAAAACTTTATTGTCGATTTACGTAAAGTTATCAATACTAGTAATGTAGAAAATAGTAATTACGTCATCTTGGGAGATTTTAATATAAATTGCTTGAACTATAATGAAAAAAAGCTATGTGAAATTATTTTTCCAACCGAGACCAACCGTGTTACGGGTAATTCTATTTACTTACAACGATAAAATCGTCGTGATTTTTATACCGGATAGCTATCAAGACGCAACGCTCTCGAAAGTGATACGTTATATATCGGATAGCTTTTTAAGACGCAACGTTTTATAGTGTAAACATCTAAACGACATAATATATAGTTTTTAATTACATCTTGATACAAAAAACAATCTAAACGGCATGATTTTCACAACGATACCGTGAAAGAATTTAATGCATTTAGAATTTTATGAAAGATGTCGTCTACAGATATTATGAATAAAATAGTCGCATTACAACATTTATGGAATAGCTCTTGGTTGCATATCAACGAATTCTATGTGGTATGCTTGTAAATCGGAGAAAAAACATATTTTTAAGTTAATTTTGTGCGAAATTTGAAAATTTATTTTAACAAAACTGAAAAGAAATATACCTCGAAGTTTTTTAGCATAAAAATAGTATGTCTATCCGGCATGTGAACGCATTGAAAACGAAACATCGTCATGAAACGATTCTGTTCACATTATATCGGATAGCTTTCTATGCCGTTGTTTGAACAAAAGGATACATATTCTTTGGAGTTTTTAATTTCGCTATCCTCTCCTCTTAAACCCCTCGCATCCTCAGTTTGTAGTTTTTGTTTTCATGTCTGCATGATTTATCAATTAACTAAGAAGATACAGTACAATGCCGATAACTCGAATCCCCGTTAACTCGAACTCGCGTTAACTCGAACTGTTTTTCCATTCCCCTTCCCTAATACTTTCTCATTAAAACTCCCGATAACTCGAACATTCACTATCTCGAGCTATTTTAGTCAGTCACAATTTTCTGGAAAGCGTGATTGCATCATTCTTATTATATTATAATAATAAAATAAGGTTTACATCAAAAATTCAATGTATAGGCATAAAACAGTGCCTGTCAACCTATAACAAAGCAAAGTCATGCAAAAGCATAAAAATGCGAAGAGAATAAAAAATTGATAATAACAGAAAATAAAATCCATCCATCCAAGGCATCCAACCGGTTTAAATCCAAAAACGATTGTTTTTCCATATCGTTTGGCCACCTTCATCGCGTGAAGTCGTTAGACACTCATCACTTTTTGGTGAAGCATTAGGAGATTTCTTTCATGATCAAAAAGTTCTTCTTTTAGCTGCAATAAATTTGGTTAATAAAGGTTGATCTTTATATTCAGTATTATGCGCATGAACAATGTTAGCTGGTGTACTAAGCCACTGGTATCACTAGCACAATAAACAGCTTGCAGTTGTGGTGTTTTCACATAGGAAGTTCGGGCGTCCATATATTCTCATATCTTCTTCCTGTACCAAGGCGACGGTTACTTTCTTTCGTTTTTTTTTTCCGTTTGATCCATCAAATTATAATTTTGATTTTACAATTAATTACAATTTATTTGCCTCGGGATAGCATCCAAACTTTGTTAAAAGATTACACAACGTATCCCAACACTTTCAAAGAGGAGAAGTTTGTCGATCCAACTGCAGTAAACTCGTCAGCATAAATAACAGCCAACTCTGATTGGTTTCAATCCAGGTTTGTTATCGAGAGGAATTAACCAGCAAGCGAGAGAAGCTTCTAAACTGTTTTATGAATCATTGACGGTACACAACCTGAGGCGGATCCAGGATTTTGAAATAGATGGGGCGCAGAAAGCCGATCCGGCCCGGTATTTATTATACCTCCATGGTTATAAACAATTTCTATTTACCAATTACCAATTACCAATGTCAATTTCTACTACTTTCCGAGAGGAGTGGACACCCTTAAATTTCGCGTTACGTACATGCCAATGATGGCATACTTGTCAAGTTTTATGTCTTTGTGGGCATACATGAGAAGCAAGGCATGCTCTGTCCTCACCCATTCTGCTCCTGTAAGCATTTTTACATATTTCAAAGCGGAAAAACCCAGAAAATAGCTGTGGTGTTCGAGTATATCTTCTCACTTAACCCATCAGTTGAAACTTGCTGTAAGGTGGCTGCAACGGTTGTGGACTTGCTCCTCTCATCTGAGCAGAGCCCAAATTCTGGTTTCTTGTTCGAAAGTGATGAATTTGGCAAGTCACATGATGAATTTGGCAAGTTACATTCGTATGCTGAATGAATATCTTGATCCATCAAATTATAATTTTCGATGATAGACGAGTCAGAATTTTTTTGAAAATTACACCTTCTAGAGTGGCTGAAAACGTACTCTTTTTTGCGTGTTTTACCGAAAATTTAAGAATAAGTAATAAATTTTAACTTAGATATGTAATCAAGTAAGGCCAAAAATAAGAAAGTTAAACACAACTTTATTCTTTCAAAGTTCAATTAACATCTTTTTGTAAAAAAATTCCAAAATGATTATATCTCTTAGATTGACTTTCTACAAAGGTGTTTCCTACTAAACATATTTTATCCGTCAACTCTTTATGCGTATTAAAAATAGTTAGTGTATTGAATCTTTTTTGCGACATCGTCGAACGCAGCCAAGTTTTTAGTCTTCGACTTCGAGTCTTGCTGCTGCACTTGTTGCGCCATTGGCAAGAAGTAGTTTGGCAATCTTTGAAATGTTTGGTATGAGAAGGGTTTCTTCTTTCAGCTTTCTCAGAACGGCGAAAATATCAGCAACGTTATTTTGTTAATACTGAAATGTAATTTATTATTCATTTTATTTCTTATTTTTTGTACGTATTGTTGATTGGAAAATAAAATTGATTGTATCAGATGATAAGCTGCATCGGCTTGGTGACATTTCGATTGTTGGTGCTCTTCAAAGCATTTAGAAGCTTTTCTCCTTGTTTCGTTCTGCCAACAGAGTTCCCTTTTTCGACTGGGTAGAGCAGTAGAAGCAAAGTAGACAGTCACGCCTGAATTCAAAACAAAAAGACCATAACATAATCTTAAGCAAAATTACATTACAAATATCATTTATCATAATGAAACCACGGAAACTTTTAAACCAGTTCGCCTGAAAAGATCTCTCTCTTTTTCCAATAAGGGTTTTCGGGAAAGTGTAGTTTGTATTTGGCTGAAAAAATTCGCCTTCCGTTTCATTGCAAACCTCGTTGTCGGATAATGGTGGATATATTTCATTTACGTCAGCGCTTTGCTCTTCGTTCGTTACATTTTGTTTTTTTGTTGATTTAAAAAAGTCAGTTAGTTTTTTCCTCATTCTTGCTTCAGTTTTGCGGCCTCGCGTTTGTCTTTTGAGAAGAAGAAAACACAAGAAAAAAGGGCTTTACCATTTTGCGCTCCAGGCCACTCCAACCCACTTCAGGCTACTCCCACTTATTTTCATTCATTTTTGATTCATTAAGTTACATTCCAAGAAAAAATCCATTCAGACCCATAGTACGTATAGTAAATTGGGTAATAAAAAGAATACCTTTGCGTGTTTAAAAGATTTACTTTTCTTCATTTAAGGGGTATTCCTCTTCTGTATTTACAATCATTCCGAATAAGTGGAAGCTTTGCATGAGGGTGTACGTGTATATTAATGTATTATTCTGAGTTTATAAATATTATGACGGTCAATAGTCAAAATTTTTTTTTTCTCTGCAAAAAAGTGGTGGGGGGGGGGAGGAGGCTATGGCACGGGTCCTGGTACATCCCTGATGCTGCTAACAAATTAGGGTTAAAACATTTTTTAAGCAAAACATTTTTCTTCTTTATAAAATCTTAACAATGATTTAACCAAAGCATTAAATTGGTTTAAATGTAATTTTATGGTCGCAAATCCAGCAAAGTTTCAGGTTATTTTCCTTGGTACCCATAACAGGGAATTAAGCCTTAATATTGATGGAAATACCATTTATGGCTCTGATCAAGTCAAGTTATTGGGTGTTATGCTGGATAATAAGTTAAACTTTTTACCACATATCAAAGAAATTTGTGCAAAAGCGAATTCCAAAACAAAAGGGCTTCTCCGAATTAGGAAGTACTTAAACATCTCAAAAGCTAAAATTTTATGCAGCTCGTTCATTTTATCTTGTTTTAATTACTGTCCCATTGTCTGGATGTTTACAAACAAGGAGGGAAATTTGTTAATAAACACCTCGCATCGTAGGGCGTTGCGGGCTGTGGTTAATAATTTCTCACTGAGTTATGAAGATTTGCTAGAGCAAACAGGAGAATGTGCTGCATGCAAATCCCCTTCGAAAATCAATTTTTCCACTGCATCGAAATACAGCAACATTTTACTATCGCTCTTGTCATTGCGTGGGCAAAATCATCAACAACGCTTGAGTGTGTAGTGATGCTGTGGAAACGACTTCCACTGCTTCTTTTAGTGTAAATCCCTGTTCTTCGAGTGGAATCACGTTCAACCAACTTGAAGCACCTTTTTCTTTTGCTTGATGAACAGCTCTGAACATGTTGCTAATAGGTTATTTTCGATTGTATCTGCTATTGCTTCAAGTAGAAAATTTTGTATTTCGAATGGCAGTCTTCTTCGTCGGGTAGATAGTTTTCTTGTAGCATCGTGATTGTTGCTAATAATGCAGTTATCTTCTTTGATGTTTCAAAATTGAGAGCAGCTTTGTCAGCGCAAACTGGCATGTTCAGTCCACGTCCATCTAGTGAAATAGGAAGAAACTTCTCATTAATGATTGTGTCTAATGGCTTTATATAATTTTTCATCCCCGGAATCGTTCTTAAGAAATAGCTGAACTTATTTGGAACTTGAGGATGTAATTTCGTTATTGTTTCGTTAGTTTTTCGATTGCGTCATACCCTTTACTTAGTAATATGTTACCCATGTAGCATATTCTCTTTGAAAGTTATCGCTTCCAATAGCTGCCCCAAGGTGTAGTTTTCTAACGGTTGTGAATTTGAAATCTGAAAACATAAATTTTTGCTTCGTCAAATATTTTTTTGTTGGGCCAAGATTTCGATTCGTTGCCGTAATACCCAGATTTTCTACCATCTCGGATAATACTGTCTCACCAGGATTTAAAGTCTTTCAATTTCGCCGCGTCAGTCTACAAGCCATACTTGTTTAACGCGAGCTGTGTAGAGCCACATGTCGATTTAGCGAATTAAATGTATATCTTGCATCAATTTTTATGGTTGTTGAACATTGTCTTAAATCATGAGATTATTTTATTTGGTTTCGCAAATCTCAACCAACAAATCACTTCTCCACAAACATCTGGCCAAAAAATGCTCAGCCAAGACTACTATTTTTGACAGCAACTTAACCATAAAGCAAATGCAATACAGGAGAAAATTCAAAACATGTCATGGCTCTGATTGAGTTTTCCACAATATTGCTTGTTAGATCTATTCTCAAAACGTTCCCAAGACAACAAACGTCCGTTTAAATGTGAGGCAAAATTTGGCAAACTAGACTTTTATCTTCTTGTTAAACAAAACTGTTCCGCTTCTTGATTGGGTGAAGTTTTTAACCAATAGGATTTCGAGGTGGACGAGATCGCCTAGTACGAATATTATCGTGTATAAAGCGAGGATTGCACTCGTTTTACTGTTTTAAAGCATGTCCATTTTGTTGTGTGGGTTCTTCGAACGTTTTCAGTGTGTTTTAACTTGTTCGGTTCGTTTGTCCACTCTTAGCAACATATAGCATCCGATAGTTTGGAACGTATTTTGTTGTATTTAGTGTATTTAAAAATGGCCAAACGTGGTTTAGCAAAGGTCGAGAAACGCAAGTGGTCCGACGACGAAATTGAATTCATAAAAGATTTGTTTGAAGCAAAGCCCTGTCCTTGGGATATTTTTGATAGAGTTAAAATATAGCAAACTAGACATCAAAGATAAGGCATTAAATAACATTTCTGAAACCCATATAATGAGATAAAGAAAAGTGGACCAGTCTTCATGCTTAATTTGGATGTGAGTTGAGAAACTCAAACAAGCAAGAAAGTTGTCAAAGCACTGACAAATAGTATATATCTTAGGCCGAATAACTTTTATTCAACTCATTAGTTCAGTTGGAGCAATATCGTGTTCTATCGCTGACAGTAAATCGCAAAATGTACGATAGTCCATTTGCATCAACTTCGTAAATGTTCGTTATATGTTCGTATATGTTCGTTAAATGTTTGTTATATGTTCGTTATATGTTCGTTATATGTTCGTTAAATGATCGTTATATGTTCGTTATATGTTCGCTATATGTTCGTTAAATGTTTGTTATATGTTCGTTAAATGTTCGTTATATGTTTGTTAAATGTTCGTTAAATGTTGCGTTTAATGTTGCATTCATTTATTTCGGCTTTAGCAACATCATTAATTTACCGAGTGTACATACATACGTATATTCGTACGATTCGAAAAGAAAATTAAACAGAAATATAAAGGTTTTTTAGTCTGTGATCGCTTCTCTATATTCGAAACCATTTTAGTGCTGTTATTGCGCAACAAAACTGTGCAAACTGTATACTTAAAAATTTTGAACTGTTTAAATGTAACTAACTATCAATCTTTAAACTTAATCAATCTTTAACTGTCAATCGTTCGTATTTGGATATTGTTTTACCTAACCCTAAAAAGATAATACAGTACCTAACATTTTAAGACGTTTGGAAATCAGCTTTCCTAAAATTAGATTCAAGCTTGATTTCCAACTTACTAAATTGTTAATTTATCTTCATACAATGAATGGAGAAATGTTTCCTGGTGACGTCAAATCAAAACAGTGATTTTCTATCTTGGTCAGTTTGTCCAGGTGGTGTCTCTGGTGATGGCATTAAATAATGGCAGATTAAAATCGAAAATAGACTCAAGGTTTGTTTTATAATTTCCCTGAAAGTTTTGGAGATTGATCAATCTTTGAGTTTTACTGTTTTATATTATAAAAGAGTTATTTTGTTCAACTTGAACTATGGTCATGTTAAATAGTGAAAATTAATGAAAACCTTACAGATATTGCTAGACAAGTTTGCGGATTTGTAAAAATAAACTCTTTGTCTTTGATATTTATTTTGTCCGTTTAGTTTTTAGCTATATTTATATTGTAGTAGTTGTTGTAAGGGCTAGTCATACGTCTTTTTCCCTACTCTTAGCAGCAGAATAGTGCTAATGGGTAGATGAGTTTTATCCATCCATGCTAGCCAAAGGAATTTGACATTGTGTAGTAGATATAAAGGAAAAGAAAGTTTTGTAGCCCTGGGTTTTATTGAATTAATTGGTGAAATTTACACCGACAAAGAACTTTTTGACGATATAAATGCTGGTAAGTTTCTGCACATCAACCTCAAAAATTGTGCATTCAAAGTACTTCATTATAGTACATCTACAAACCACAAGCTTTTATAGAAAGCTCCACCTTTATCTAACGTGATCCAAAAGGCGAAATGTTTTGGTACGTTATACTTGACAATTTCCGTTGAACATTCTGTTGATTACCACAGATGTAAAGTAGAAAAAGATCCACTGACTAGTCAAGCAAACGCATTTCAATTGTTAATGTTATCTGCGAGATGTCAAGTTGCGCATTCTTTACCTAAAATGATTGAATATTCCAAAATGGCAAAGGACGGTATGTACAGCACTATGAGATTTTGAAATATTTGCAGAACAATAGGTGTGCTATTTTGCAAGAAGCAGCGACAATAGGGACCCGTTTTCTTCGAAGATTTACGAATGCTTTGTGGTTTATTGACAGTCGTGCAATAGCAATTGAAAGAGAATCAAGTAGAAAATTTCCCGAGAATTTTTAGAAGCTACTAGGCTTCAATAAATCGGAAAAACATAGGAAACGCGCAGTAGGAAATCTTTCCAGTACTAGACTTTCTGAGTTGTCAGCGGGTTTAAAGGAGGTAGTCCAGGCAATATACCCCTTGCAAAATGAGATGAATGGTGCAGATTAAAAATCGATTGTCTGAAACATTTGTAAGAGACCATGATTGCGCTGATCCTGTTGAAAAGCTCTATTATTTGTATATATTGTGAATGGTACCTTGCTGCCGTCGATGAGAATGTTTGTACATCCCCGCAGTGTGTTGATTGTAACCTTCCTGAAGTTGAAAAACGATCATAAGATATAGATAACTTCTGGGTTTTACATGCTGTTAACGTTAACCTGTCTCATTCATGTTATCAGTCTGAGATGCATCCTTAACCAATCAGGACCAATAGGCAGGTCACATCAAACAAAAATAATTTTATCGTGAAATGATTTCCAGAGTCTAAAAATACTCATGGGTCATAACTCAAAATCTTGTTTTATCGTATTCTGATTTGTTTTAAATCTAAAACCACCTTTTGACATTATTAATCTTATTGGTTAAAAAGTCATTTCCGAGATGGTACATGAATCTATCCGATATGCAATCTTGACGGCAGATGAAGAATCCTTTATAGTGCCAAGATTAAAACCACGTTACATACAGTTTTTATCTTCTGGTTGGCTGACAAAATTTGATTTTTTGTTGATTCCGTGCACTTTTACTCGATTATTCTGTGATTTTTAATATTCACCAACGAGTGAAGTGAAATCTGCTTTCTTTTTCTTTTCAAAAAATAAATGAATAACAAAAAATGAAAATATGCCGTATATATAGAACTTTTGAATTAAGGGTGACGCTGAACTAATATCTAAATTTCGTCGGCCTTAAACCAAATAAGTATATATATAATAGATTTTTTTTGATTTTTTTTTAATAATTTAGGAAAAACATTGTACTGTTGAGGAAACCAGAGAAAATGCTAAGAAAAATAATAGATTCAGAGAGTTTTTAAGTATATATAAAATGTCACTATAAATCTGATCTAATTTCAGATATAACAAAATATATATATATATATATATATATATATATATTAAAGAGTAAAAACAACTATGTGATGTTTACAACTCTGAGTTTCATGTGTATGTTGCACAATCTTCAGGTAAAAACTAAAAAAATTATTTTAAAAACGATTTTATAAATTAAAGTGGTGTAATAACATATCTCTGGAGTGTTGTTTAGTCTTTAGATTTATAATTGGCCATTAAAAACTTATTCTCGTGGCGACACTTTGATATAACCTCCAAACGTTTGTTTAATAGCTCGTCTTGTTTCTCGAATGTAATTGTAGCAAACTTCTTGTGCAGGCAAAGTAGGCATCTCTTTGAAAGGTTAGAATATGCCGGGACCGATTTCATTAACGACCAAGATAACGAAGGTGTTACATTATGATTATCTTTCAAATTCCAGACATATGTAGATAATGTTGTGCTCTTGGCGTACTTCTTATGCTTAAATGATTGCTTATGGTTGTTGTACCGCAGCTTCCATTCTCCTTTCGTTAATCCAATATACGTTTTTGTTGGGATGTTTGGTGCTGTGACATCACATCTATAAATTACGTTCGATGCTCGACACAGTTATTACACCACTTTAATTTATAAAATTGTTTTTAAAATAATTTTTTTAGTTTTTACCTGAAGATTGTGCAACATACACATGAAACTCAGAGTTGTAAACATCACATAGTTGTTTTTACTCTTTAATATATATCTTTGCTCTGATCATATCATTGAGCACTCTTGGTGATCATATATCGTTCACTGATAATATATATATATATACGCTATTACGCAAACAATTTTTAAATATTTTTAAAAATCTAGGATTTAAAGAAATATTGGTTTTCAGGATTTTGAAACAAATACTAATTAACTATATATATATTTGAGATATTCTATATGGACGATATTTTAGCATTAACATTCTGTATCTATATATAAAAATATAATTCAGTAAATAACTGTTGTTGTGTTGGGAGAGCATTGCCAATTAATTAATTAATTATGACAAACAATCGTTATTCGTCTGGCAATGTTCGGAAACAACGCAGTCTGTCAAAAAGTCCTTTGTTGGAACGACAATCCACGAGTTACAGTCCTGTGTCAGGGTTAAGTCCAACTATGCAACCATCCCATAGTTACCATTTGCCAGGTGGTTATGAGAACTTTGATAAATTCGGTCATCGAAACCCTACATTGCCAAACAAAATGCTGAATGAAAGACCGTACACGTTAAAATCATATCGAGAAACATCGCCACGGGACATTGTCAAAGGGCCTTTAAAAGCAGACCATAATTTGCGTGTATCGATGAAGAAAAAAGAGAATCCATACAAAGTTAATCAACTTTCACCACTCGTCAGGAAAAAGTCAAGTTCACTGTCAAATCTAAGCACTCGTCATTTAGACGATGTGTATCACACAAATACTATTGATTGGAGGGGACCGAAAAAACAGATATATTGTGATGACTCTGAACCACTTTCGAAGAAATCTGAGCAGTTGCTAATCAATGCGAAAATAAAGTTAAGCAAACTAGGGCATATTAGTACATGGAAACGTAATACTTTACATAAAAAATATGGCTCGTCAAATGATTTGGAGTTTGTAAGTGATGGTGTGAAAAAAATTAATATATTGAATTCGAAACAGAAATCTATGGACAATGGCGGGTTGAAAACAAGATCATCAAGAAACATTGGTGCCGGGTCATCTGGGTACGGTCTGCTGAGGAAGTCATCGTCCGAGTTAAATGTATGCGTTAAGGGTACACAGTTCAAGTCCAGCGAAGATAAAGTTACCAGCAAGAGAAGGGTGAGTATATGCAGCATTTGTTCGGTAGCGCCATGTTTTATTCTTACTTTCTTTATTTTGTGCACCATTATCTATCACTACTTAAGAAGCCTATATTACAGCGCTCTGCAGTGTACCGATGGTTAGGCACTACTGTCAATTTTACCGTTTTTGTGTGTGTTTCGTTTTTGCAGCATAGTATATCTGGTGAAAGCAGCAAAAGGGAGTACGGTCATGGATTGGTTGGGCTACGTAATCTCGGGAACACTGTAAGGAAATTGCGGAATTTATTTATCTCAATGTGCTGATGGATTGATTCTTGTTATTTTCACATTCCTTCATGTGTTGTAAGCTAATTAAAACAAAGAAATGAGGTGAAACATTTTTGCTCTCTTTCAGTGTTACATGAACTGCGTGCTGCAATGCCTCTGCAAAACAAAACTGCTTCGAGCTTATTTCTACAACAACAAAAGAATAAAAGGGAAACTCGCTAACGGTAAGAAGATATGTGTGTGTTATACGTTTATTTTATTCTGTTGATAATGATAATAATAATAACGTAGTTTCACGGGACTCTTCTCATATATCAGTGGCTAGTATTTTATCCCAAGGTTTAGGTCCTGGCGTAGGGCACCCATTTGCACCTACGAAGTCGCTTCACCAGACAACCCACCATTTTGAGCTAGGCTTGCATTACGCAAGTTTCGCTCAAAAACTCAAGTGAAATAAAATTGAAATAAAATTATGTCGGAACTGGGCTTGAACAAGCTTTCCAAAACTTTGATAACTAGTAGTACACTTGCATCCATCCAGATCGTTCTTATCCAAAAGGTGTTATTTTATTTGAAAAACTACTATGTATATATGCAATCTTGTCTTTACTCATAGTTACACATTTTCGTTAAACCAAGACATTTATAAACAAACACATTATCCTTCCAATTACCAGAAAACTTGTTCTTTAGCTTCTTTTTAACGTTTCTTCAGCATTCATGGACTTAATGCAGGAGGTTTGGAGTAAAGGAGCGCTGGATAGCATCACGCCAAGTCTGCTGAAATCACAAGTGCAAAAATATGCTCCACGATTTGCTGGGGCTAAGTAAGAGCAGCATTTGTTGGTGCTGCATTTGTTGTAAATGAGATTATTTATTTGGTTTCGTCATGCTGACATTTTTATCTTATACCATAAAAAAACTTGTTTTCATCACTCAACGTTGGAAATTGTTGCAAAATACAAAATAGAAAGCGTACAACTTTGATTACTGTATTGAATACGACTTTTCTATAATAAATAAATTTCAATTAATATATAATTATCATATTTTGTGCAACGTTTACATACAGCCAACAGGACTCCCAAGAGTTTCTGCGTTTCTTCCTCGAGGGCATACACGATGATCTGAACTCCGTGAAAAAGAAACCAGTATTTCCATTCACCGAAGACGACCATTTAAGGTAACTGTCATCATGCATATTTACGATGTGAAGAATAGAGGTGATATTTTGGTTTTTTCAAATCGTAGGATCTACAGTAAAGTGAAGTAACTACAGTATATTCCCAGTAACTCGAACACTCGAACTTGCGTTAACTTGAATTGTTTTGCAATCCCCTTCTTCCCTAATGCTTTCTCATAAAAATCACTTGATAACTCAAACATTCGTTAACTCGAACTGTTTTCATGATCCCATGGTTGTTCGAGTTATCGGGAGTGTACTGTATTTCCGCACTATTTTTTAAACCCATTCCAAAGTTCTCTTGATCAATCCTGTTTCTATTGTTAGTCAACAATTTTCTAACTTTGTAGTGACGCTGAGATGTCAAACATTTATTGGGATAGATACTTGGCCAGGGAGAACAGTGTTGTACAAGGTGCAAAAACTTTTCTTATTTAGCTTTACATTGCTGTAGCAATAATAACAGCTTTGAACCATTTCAATAATTGATGGCTGTATTTATAACGTTTTTGATTATTTATTTTGCATTGAATTCACATTGTAAAAATATTTGTTGATATAGTCATGGTGAAATAATATTCTGCATTTATACTTCTAATGATGTCATTTCTTAGACTTGTTTGTTGGTCAGTTGAAGAGTACACTTACTTGCTCTGTGTGCGGACATCGATCGGTGACCTATGATCCTTTTTGGGACCTCTCCCTTCCCATACCATCAGTAAGCATATATTCAGTAAAACCAAGCCCGCTCTGCGTCTGTATTCAGTAGAAACATCAGTGTGGTGTTGTGTAAACATCTACTTTCTCTCTCTAGAAATCTTGTACAGATGATGTTGAAATTGCAAGATGCTTCGAAGGACTTACGCAGGAAGAAACCTTAGATGGAGATGAAATGCCGGTGATTTCATTGTTTGCTAATTTAATTGAAATATTATACGTCACCTATGCCCATGCATTTACGGTAATTTTATTTCAATGTGCTATTCTAGACCTGTGAGAAATGTAAACGTCGAAGAAGATGTTCTAAAGGCTTCCTCATTGAAAGATTCCCGAAAATACTTGTGCTGCGTATCTTTTCATTTCATGCATCATTGCTCATGTTTACACATTGATGATGAGAGAGAGAGATGGAAACACTCTTTTTAGTCTCTGGAAGTAAAAAAGTAATTCCGTCTCTGAGATTAGGGTTGTGAGAGCGATGGAAACAATTTTTATAGTCTCTGGAAGTACCACACTCAACTTTATACCTCAGTGAAGTGATGTCATGTTTCTAAGGTTAGGGTTGAGATAGAGAGATGGAAACACTTTTTATAGTCTCTGGAAGTACCACACTCAACTTTACACCTCAGTGAAGTGATTCCATGTTTCTGAGGTTAGGGTTGATAGAGAGATGGAAACACTTTTAAAAGTCTCTGCAAGTACCACGCTCAATTTTTTCTTAACTATGTTACAAGATTTGAAACGGTTTTCTGGTCATAGATATCGAACAAAACTTGAAACCAAGGTCGTCTTTCCCTTCATTCTTGAACTGAAGGAATTTTCTGCCAATAGCTTTGGTGAGTATGTACATGGTTGTCGAATTTCATGTTCACAGTTTTTGAAAACTGGATAGTATCTTGTAATACATAATGACAAATTGGATGTTTTTGATCTTTCCAGGGAAACCCATGCGTCCGGTATACAATTTATATGGGGTGGCCAATCACATAGGTGGGACGCATGGTGGACACTACACCGCCTACAGCAAGCACCCAGACACCAACCAATGGCATATTTACAACGACTCCAGGTAACAGAATCTCCCTTCATAATTAGTGAATGAAACGACGGTAAATTGCTTTGAGGTCATCAGTGAAGAAACTCATTGTTCATTTAACGTAGTGTTGAATGTTTATGATCGATGATAATCAATGCAAGTTTTACAGTGTTGTGATTGGTCAATCCTAACTAATCTCCCGCTCAAATCTTTTTTGTCAGAGTGGGCGAGACGATGAAGTCACGTGTTATTTCCCAGTCGGCCTACGTCCTTTTCTACGAACTCCAAACCACGTGACCACATATCAAAATGGTCCTCTGCACATTTACATCATGAAGAAATGTGACGTCACAGTTTACTTGCGCAATTTATAAGCGGAATATTTGAATCACGATTATTTTCTCTCCCAAATTATTCATGTTAATTATTCCCCTCTCCCTCTCCCCACCCCCTTTTTTATTTAAAGCAGCGTATTTCTAAACTGACTTGATTATCCAATAGATTTTATTGTATTTTGTTTGTTGATTGTGTTGTTGAATATATGGTGATTTGTACGAAGATTATTTAATGATATTGTGCATATGTATAAAGTTAAAACAGATTTGTATGATACTGTAAAAAAGAGAAGATTTATTATGTATTATTACATTTTTGGTTTCCGGTCGATAGATCACTTTCATGCCAACAAAGAAGCTAGAATCACTGGAGAAAAGAAACTTTTCGTAGTCAGTAAAATTGCCATACACAAACCATTCCGGTCTGTGTATTTGATAATGTTTTAATGAAATTTAACAAATTTCATAGTTGAACAATGTTGTATGCATTCTTACTCTTAAGAGTCAATCCCGATGCGTCTTAAACTCCTTTGTCAGAGATATTCAGAACAATGTAAGGCAAATGGCCATGTGAAAACTTTCCACCCTTCCGATCAAATTGTTTGTTGTTTTTCCATAACACAAAGTCATAACACCTTAATTTCTGTTTCGACAAATGTCTACGATCATGATGTCGGTCTTGTTTTTTCTGAGCAGTTTAAATATTTTCGGCTGCTTCATCGGCAGCACACGTGTTTACAGTCTCAGTTCCGGTCTTTGTTTTTATGCAAAATCTATTGTTTTCAGCTCATTTTGCGACCAAACTCAACAATCACATTGAGAATTGATCGAAATTTTGTCTAGAAAACAATAAAAAAGGTTAATAATGCAGACCGGAACTGAAACTGTAAACACATGTATTGTTGTTGTGACTTTCGTCGCTGATAAGAAGATGGCATCAAAAAAGTTTAGATCGAATGGTTGTTCTTCATCTCCGTTTCTGTGTTCTCGTTCTTTGCTTTCATCTTTGTCCAGGTTACGCTTCACATCAATTGGCAAAACTGGCTCGCGGTTATACATCAGCATGAATGGAGAGTACTTGGTAGAAGAATCTCGACTAACGCGATGAGCAAAAAGAATACCCTTGATGATTTGCGGCCTGACCACAAGTCTCCCCTCTTGACATTTATTAACGTGCTATTCCACATGACTCGACTTTCCAGCTAATAAGATGTCTAAACTTTGAACTCCAACCATACTTCTTCATTTTTCTGATCTTGCCACGATATAAGTTGTTGGATACATAACCACTTAGATATTGAATTACGTTTTTCTCTTCGGCAGAAAATTTCATATGAGAGGAAAACTCCACAGCGATATCTTTCACCGTCTAATTAGTGAGATGGGCTAGTGCACGATGAGCCACTTCAAAACCAAGGAGAATAGAACTTCGATTCGATAAACTTTTGAAAATCGTATTTTCTGATACAGATTTGTAGAAATCTGGATAAATTTTTTCTGCATCGCCTTTAAAACTGCTAATAACATCTCAAACAAAATTATAGGAAAAGTAAACTTCATCGTTTGTAACAACATTCCTGGTCTTTTCCCTATAAAACTCATCTTTAGAAAGCTTATTTTCAATTAGTTGGATGTACTTCTTGAAGTATAATGGATGGAGCTTGATTTCATGAGCAGAGCGAGTTGAATTGTCGTTAGTTGACTTGTTCTGCGACTGATGATGTTTCGCATTTTGCTGTCTCGTGAGTCCCCGTTGTGTTTTGCATGTTTTGGAGCGAATATCGCAGGTAAAACAGCTCTCAGAAGGGTTAATAACTATTTCTCCAACAATATCTGTCAATTCTTCAGAAATTACGATTTTCTTCCGACAAATCTTCATCAATAACAGACAAAATTGCAGCTTCGTCAAAGTATTCCTCCCCATAGGCAGCCATTATTACTATTTCCGTGCAGTCTCAGTCGGGCCACCCCGATTCAAGCGACATATCTGCCGTAAACAATAGAAACGCGCTGTGAACGGCCCGCATTTCCCAAAGAAAGTTGAAACTTGGATGATAAATGATGCAATGATCCAGTATTAAAAAGAAACTAAAATCGATTTGTTTTGATATAATGTTGCACCCTTAAACAAAAGTAGTTACGCGAGTACCCATTACTCAACCCTGATTACTATGTTTAACTTGAAACAGACGGTTTGTGAACCATGAACACTTGATCTTAAGTCAAGTTAAGATCAAGTGACTTATATCAAATAATGGTCCGCCTAACAAAAGTTTTTTAAGAGGTCAAGAGCTGTCATCCAAAGAAGAAACTACTCAAGGAAATGATCCAATCGTCAAGGCTTTATACGAACTTGCTTTGCTGCCGTTCACTCATAAAATCTTGCCACCGCTTCAAACGAAGCAGGTCGCATACGTAGATGACCTAACTGGAGCAAGCAAATTAAGATTGTAACGAAAATGGTGGGATGGTGTTTTAGAACCTATGTTTGGTTATAATGCCGAGCCATCTAAAAGCTGGTTAATAGTGAAACCATCGCAAATAGAAGAAGCACAAGAAATATTCAACACTGCTGGTTTAAGATAACATCAAAAGGTAAAAAATACCTGGGAGCAGTTATCGGACAAACCGAGTTTGAAATTGAATATGTAAACGGTTTTGTTAAAATGTAGGTGAATGAAGTAACCGAATTATCAAAAATAGTAATGTTTGGGCCACTTCCACTTGCATGATATAAAGTATAAAATATATATACCTTCTGCATGAGGACAATTCCCGACGTAACTGATCGACTCAAACCTCATGAAGATACCATGAGACATCTCCTCATACCGGCACTTGACACTGACAGACGACGAATGAACGCTGCCCTCACTACCAGGGGCAGTGAGGCTTGGTGGTTTTGGGATTATTAATCCTAGTTCGAAGGCTGAACAAGAGCACAAGTTCTATATGTTAATGACATCAACACTAACAAATGTTGTTCTTAGTCAACAACAACCACTACAACTGACCAACAATCTTGCACAAGATAACAAACGCAACAAAACAGTTATACAAAACACGACGTGACAACCAACAACTTACCCTTAATGACAAGCCTTACACAAACATATCCCTGATCCATTGTATTCATCAACAAACACTGAAGGTATTGCTGTTCGTGAAATTCTCAAAACATACGTGAAACAAAATCTCCCTGGTGAATGATATAATTTTACTGTGTGTTGTATAAGAAAAACCCATTGGGAATAAAGCAAATAGTATGTATTGAAAATACAACTGATGTAAAATAAAAGATTCGTTTTCTTTTAATTCCCTCTTTTCCAGTCATAAAACTCATGAGAAAGTGATTTTTTCAATATCAATATCTTTTCTTTATCACATAATCTAAAACAAAAGGTAGCACTTTCTTTATAGACAAACTGCATATACTTCACATCAGAAAAATGTGCTTACTCATACAGTCTGCAATTTGTGACATTGCATTGCTCATTGAATTCATAGCTGCAGCAAATGTGGTGTTTGATTCTTTTATTGTCTGACATGGTTCACGCCGAAATTGGGCATCTTCTTTTGATTCTTTAAGGAGCAAATTGTCTCTTTCTTTAGACGATAAGCTATGTTCTAAGTGTTTTCTTTTTGAATCAATAAGCTTTGGAACTGCCTTTCTTTTCATTTTTTTGCGACTGACTGATTCGTTATCATTTTCATCATTATTGCCCTTACCATCATGGCTATCATCAGTAGTTATACTATTGTTATCAAGATTTTTGTGTACATCAGCTGCATTATCATCACAATCAGAATCAGCATTTCCGTCATTAATCATTAATCATAAATGTCATCACTTTTTTCATCATCTGTGAGAGCATTTTCAGAAGATTCACAACCAAATGGTAATGGATTCGTACAAGCAGACCCTCCCCATATTGAGGCTAGGTCATCATAAAATTCAAGTATTAATTTCCCACTTCCACTTCTTGTACCTTGGGTGACGGCAAGAGAAAATTTCTGTCGAAGTTCTTTTATTTTTTCTAAGACCCTCTTATAACCAACCTTTAGTAACTTTTTAGTATTTCCATCCTCAGGATCATAATCTTCTGCAGAAACAACTGGACCAAAATATTTTGCAGGATAATTTTTACTGAGTATTCTTCTGACTTCTTCATATTGCCGAGGCTTATCTGAATTAAAATCCGTCGCATTATATTCCATATTAGCTTTAAATTGTTTTAAGGCATCAATCAAGTCCTTAATCATTGTATTTGTCCATTTGAACCTGAACACATCACTCTTATCGGCCATCTTTAATTTTCAAATTGTATCAACTGTGCATGCGTCCTTTTTCGATTTCATCCCGGTTAGCGGGCTAGCCCGGTAGAATAGCAATTATATGGGAAAAACATTAACCGAGCCAGCCCGCTTAGCTCCAAACGAGCTGGCCCGGCAAACGGGATAGCTCGTTTACATGTAATCATGAAAACGCAAATTATTGAGTTTCTTAGTGAAGGCGAGCTGGCCCGTTTACCGAGCTATCTCGCTTACCGGGCTGGCTCGCCTCATATAATCAGCCCCTAAGCACCAATTATTTCATCACAGTTAATATAATATAAATCATGTGTAATGCCATGCTAAGAGCTTACAAGAAACCTTTGTTATTCAGAAAACAAAATATAACAAAAAGTTGATTTTCCAGTTTGAACAAACAAAGTGTTACTAAGGCTTTTGTATAACCCCTAGCATGCAAAAGTGTTGTGAAAATCATTAAGTTCATAGCAAAATGTAAAAATAAAAATAAAAACCGAAAACACTTGAAAATGGAAAAAATATATTACCGGTTAGAAAAACCGGTTCTTCTAAGTAGTCTCCTCTCGATTCGTGTAAACCGTACAAAACATTACATAGAACGTTTCTGTTTAGACAGAGTATCTTCAATTCTTCGTTTTCTGCTATACATTTCATTTCTAAAGAAAAAACATACTCAACATATTGAAGTATTCGGGCAAGCAAACTAACTTTCCGAAACATATGTATGTGTATTCTTTGTTTAACGTTGGTAAAAGGCACATAGTATGTTATTCTAATTTACACCAAAAACAAGCTTTAGTAAAAAATAAATTAACAAACAAAACAAAAGTAATTTAACAATAATAATAATAATAATAATAATACGTTTTCCGATTATTTTAGTTGTTTATAGATGAAATGCGCGATTTTCGGATATTTATCGTACCCAGGCCTCTGCGCGGTCACGGCAGTAGAGAAAACTAAAAATTGTCCGAGTTTTAGTGACAAATATAACTATTATCCACAATACGAACATACACTTAAAACTCCCATCGTCTTTCCAACGCGTCGAGAAGGTTTGTGTCCTTTGCATATATGTTAAATGGTAACCTGGGCACATTTTGTTCCTTGTTGGGGTCATATCTTTGTTTATCTTTTGTAAGGAACGCAATTTCAATCATAACTTTGATTTTATTCATACGGCACTCCATTGAAACAAAAGTTACAGGCTAGTTAATGCGGAAAATGCTATTGGCCATAAGCGATTGCGCCTACGTCATACGCGCTACACGTGACTAAACACTAAAATACAAGTCTTGCGATAAGGGAGATAATATTTATTATTTTTTCCAATTTAAGTTTTATAATAATAATATTATATTAAATATAAAGATTTAACGATAAAATGTCGCTAAACCTGTACTGTAATAGGTCACTTTAAAGATTTTTAAAGTTTCCGCGGGTTTAACTTTACGTAAATCAGGCTAGTTAGTACTCTCCCCTTCCTAATTGTAGGGGAGGGTAAATCTTTTGGGAAAAAATCTCCTCGATTTCAATTAATACCCTCCCAATCAATAATGTTTTCTTCAAAAGTCACTCTCTAACAATTGACACCACAAACTATAGAAATTTAGCACAATTATGAAAAGGATTAATCAATCTTTTAACACAACTGAAAATTATTAATAATAAGTTTGTCTGTCAGTCTATTCAAAAAGTTCTGATACGTCTCCATCTCAAAAACATTTCATAAAAACATCAATAAATCTTAATAAAACGTTCGACTTGATTCCAGACATTCGATCAAATTCTCTTGAAGCCCTATGCACATGGAACAAAGTTTAACTCAAATTATATTACCTCCACCTCTCCCAACTATTGCCTACCCTCCCAATCTACGGTAATATAAAGATTTCTCTACCCCTCCCAACTATTATAACCCTCCCAGTCTATGATGTTTTCCCTTTGTCTCCACCCAGCCCAGCTATTCTACCCTCCCTACAATTAGGTAGGGGAGAGTATATAATTTGACCAAAATTTATGATATTTAGTACATCAAGTTGTTAAATCTTAGAAGTTATTTTCAGAATTAAGGAAAACTGAACTATACCGTAAACTATTACCGTACACAAATATCTACTTCTACAGTTAACTCTTATAATATCCAAAAAATTCAGAAATATTCCATAATTACAGTTCCTGAGAAAAACCAGGGGTATTTTTTATTATTATTGAATCATGTAATGTTTTAATTTTTTGTGGCTTTAAAACAAACCGTTTTAGAGTGTCTGAAAATCAGACTGTGGCTTATGAAGGTTGATGAACTTCAACTTCAATGGTTGAATACTTTTTCTTGTTTTCAGCACCAATGCCAATTCAATGCGACCTGATAACCTTTTCTTTGGCTTTGGAAGTTGAGCAAAAGATGAAGATTTATATTTCTATGCCAATGGTGGCTTCTGATGAAACACCAAACCGTGATCAAAAGTAGTTTTCTTCTGCTACCTTAATGCGTTCTCCCATTTGCTCATTGAGGACATCAAACGCCTCTTTGTTGTCAATTAGAAAAGACATGGAGTGGAGCTGCTTTAAATGTTTAAACGATCAGTTATGCCTAGAAAGAAACAAATAAATTTAACAAGTATCACAAACATGATACAAAAAACAACAACACAAACTAAAATCTAATCACTTTAACGTAACCTCAAAATATTTTTAAATTAAAACCACAAACTAAATTTTAAAAACATAAACATTATTCAATAACAGACATGTGTGTTCAAGTGCAAAATGAGCATAAATAATGTTAAGTTTAAAAATATATACCTTTCTTTTGTAAAACATCCATTTTTACTAATAAACCTTATAAACCTGTGTTTAAGTTTTGTTTATAACGCGAAGTAACTAGTATCGTGTAAAAACTAAATTCTAAATAACGGAGATAGTGTTTAGTCACGTGTCTTATGACGTAAGCGCAATGGCTTATGGCCAATAGCATTTTCCAGTTAATGCACGTGGTAAAGTATGTTTATTAGCTGCTAGGACGACGAGAGCATGGAGAGCACGTGGAGTAATTCTGACTATTTCAAGGCTCTTTCAGAAGAAGATGGGAAAGTATGGCAAAAACAAACTAACCTTGAAAAATGGCACAATTCTCCTAGATCCTTTTAAATATACTAATATTTGGAAAGACGATGTGGCCCTCTTACCAGACATTGGTTGGGGGGATTTACACACATATTTAATTGACACACCTAGTCCTTTTACGAACGCTTCGTTAAAAGCTTACAAATCATTAGCATGCCCGTACCGTGGGGGGGGGGGGGGGGGGGGGGTCGTTGGGTGCGAACGACCCCCCTTTTTGTCCAAACTGCCCTTTTTGATTTAACAACAACAACATAATTTTTTTAGTTATATATTTATTTGCCTCTTCCAGAACCTTCTCGTCTTGTTTTGAATGAATGACCTGTTTGAATGTCATGTTTTGAATGAATGAAAAAGAAAATAATTTCTTTTCTGACCTCCTTTGTCTTAATGTTTCGTTTGAATTGATACATTGAATTGTAATCATGCCGAAGAAGAGAGTGCAAAAATGTTTCACAACATAAAAATCAAAACACATTTTCGATTGGCATTAAGTATAGAGTAGACAGTTTTAATTTTTAAAAGAAGCGAAAAATAAAATGCCCAACAGAGAAAGAAAATGAGCCGCTGATGAAAAAGAGTTACAAAAGGCTGCAAAGAAATGTAAATCGATATTAAAACTGTACGATATTGACGAACTCTTAGTTGGGCGTCGTGATTTATCATCGCATGAAAAATATCAAGTCTATAATCATATTGTAAAACAAAAAACTACGTTTGAATTTCCAAAGAAAGTGCATCACGGTTGCAATCGTTCTTGTAAAGAAGAATACTTGCAGGGTGGATTCATTTACGACAAAAAGGACGACTCGGTGTTATGCATCTACTGTGTTTTATTTTTAACACCAGATAGAAAACGATCCTTGGGAGCTTTTGTTAACCGCGGGTATAAGGAATGGAACAATATTATCGAAAAAGAAAAAAAACATTCAGGAAATATATACCATCAAGAAGCTTTAGAACAATATGCTGGCATTTGTAATCGTTTTGAAAATCCAACGGGAACCATACCATTACAAAGCGATGAAACTTTAAAAAGTCGACAACAAACATATCCATACATTGTAGAAGTATTGGCAAGAATAGTACATTTGATGGGGAAACAAGGTCTTGCATTTCGTGGAACACATGAAAATATCATGATGGAAGAATCATCATAGACAGGTAATCCCGGAAACTTTCTTGCCATTGTACAAGAAATTGCTCAGCATAATTCGGAACTTAGAAATCATTTACAGGCGCCATTACGCAAAGATGTCAGTTACTTGGGACCAAAATGTCAAAATGAACTAATTGACATCATTGGCAAAAAAATGCATACAAGAGCAACTAAATAGCGAAATGAAAACTGCAAAATACCATTCCATTTCAGCAGATGAAGATGAAGTAACAAGTGCGATATGTAAACGAAAAAAGCGATATCAGAGAAGTGTTTCTTGACTTTCTAAACCTTGACCGAATAACGGGTGAATATATTGGAAAACGTTTGCTCAAATTCTACAAAGATAATGCAATTGATATCGCTTCATGTAGAGGCCAGTGCTACGATGGCGCTGCGAACATGCAATTATTAAAAAAGGCGTTGCTAGCTATATTTTAAATGGATCGCCAAAAGCTATAATTACACATTGCAACTCTCATAACTTGAATCTATGCATTGCTTCGGCATCACGAATACCTATTGTCGATAACATTTTGGAGGTATATAAGGGAATAACAATATTTTTCAAAAAGGGAGCGACTACTAGAGCATGTGACAGGACTTCATTGTGCATCAAGTGAACGAAAGAAGATACTTGTTGGGATGTGCAAAACACGATGGTCGGAAAGAGACACGGCCTACGAACATTTTTATCTGGCAATCCCATTTATGGCCGAGGCATTGGAGATTATTGCAGGAGTACACACTGATATGAAAGACTTTCGGTCAGAATTTACAAGTGGATGGGACCCAAAAACAAAAAAGGAAGCTTCCTCTTTCCTAAATGGACTTACGAAGTTCGAGTTTATTATAGGCATCATTACATTGTACCGACTGCTGCACCCATTATCCTGCATCACACAGAAGTTGCAAGGGCGCACTACGGATATTGTGTACGCTTACAACAACATTCAAGAAGTCATAGAAAATTGAAGTTATATACGAGAAAATTTCGAGAAAGAGGCTGATGTTATTTATCAACAAGCCACCAGGATGGCAGGTAAACTATTTGTTGAGCCTGCCATACCCAGGACAGCCACGAGACAAGCGCACAGAAATAACGTGCCTGCAGAGACGCCACTTGTATATTATAAACGTGCCTTGATCATACCTTTTATGGATACAATCATTTCAGAAACGAAATCACGATTCCAGAAAATGCATTGCATAGGTATTATGCTTAATTCCCTCGATAATATGCAATGAGGAGACAACTGATTTAAAAGAGTTAGTTGAAATGTATGAAAGCGACCTTCCAAACCCTGACGCTGTTGATCAAGAGTTAATGTTGTGGAAAAAGAAATGGTCAGTTATCAATTCCGAAGACAGGCCTAATACCCTCGCTAAAGCCATTAAAATCTGCGATAAAATCCAATATCCAAACCTCTTTGAACTTCTCAAAATCGGATGTACGCTTCCGGTAACATGGTCCGAATGTGAACGCAGCTTTTCTGCCATGAGAAGGTTAAGGACATGGCTAAGAGCAAACATGACTACAGAAAGACTCGGTTCACTGGCAATAATGAATATCCATTACAATGAGAAGATCGAGTATAAACAAGTTTCGAAATTATTTTTTTCCTTGCACCCAAGAAAATTGTATGAAAAGAACTTAGTTTTTGAGTAAAAAATCCATCTTCTAACTACCATACTCTTGATTTATATATCTGGACAAACAGTGTTACTTAAATTGTTCCTTTATCAATTACCAAAATGTCGACATTTTTCCACTGCCCTTTTTCTTCAAAACCGACCCCCCTTCAAAAGTTTCACGGTACGGCCTTGATTAGAGGCCTATAATTACTTTGTCTGTGGTCACGTCCAAGACGTCTATCATCACGAAATAAAGAAAACAGAATTTTGTTACTTGAAATCAAAGGTAAGTTTTAATTTTAAAGTTGTCTAATTTTACAGAGTTAAAAAGAAACAAATTATTTTTGTCTAAATTTTTATTTAACAGGTACTACCAAGTCAACGTCAGGGACAGCGTGCTGAAAGTTACAAAGTATGGCTTGCTGTGAACAAAACAGGTTGGGTATTGACAGCAAATTGCAGCTGTATGGCGGGGTAAGAAAATATTAATTATTAGTATGTAATATATATTGTTTTGAAATTCTTTGAAAAATTCTACAAAGAGAAAAACTAATGTTCATAAGAAAAAAATGTTTAAAAAGTAAATAAACCTAAACTGCATCCTATTTTTCAGACTTGGATCTGCATGCAGTCATGTGGCAGCCCTTCTATTCAAATTACAAGCTTGTACTATGCTTGATCTAAATAAGGTTGCATGTACAAGCAAACTCTGCTCTTGGAAAAGATCCAGGACAAAAGCAGATCCAGCCCCGCTAAAATACATCAATTTCAAAAGGCCTAAGAAGGACGTAACTTTTCCAAGTGTTGCTAACGAGACAACATACAAACTTAAAGAATTTTCAACGGACTGCTTCGAAAATAACGAAGATGACAAAGTTTTAAAATCCCTATATGAAGTAGCAAATGATGCAGCTATTTTTAAAAGCGTAAATTGGGCATCATATGATGATTCTAACGTGAATGAAACAGATTCAGCTGACGAAACTAAACAAAATTCTTTACCAGAACCTTTAACGTTCTTGTATGACCCATCTATGGTGAATGAGTCAGATGAAAATATTCAAACATTTTCCCGAAATTCTTTTCATCAATATACCCAATCAATATACCAAAGTCAGCTTAATCGATTGGATGAAGTTACTACCACTCAAAATCAGAACAAAATATGAAGTCTGCAAAGGGTAGGTCGGATAACAGCCTCTAATTCTAAACTTGGCTTTTCAACAGATATTAACAAACCATCAAAAACCTTTCTAAATAAAATAATGCAATATAAAGAAAATGTATCAGTAGCTACAACAAACTATGGAAATAAATGGGAAACACAGGCAAGAAATTGTTACCAATTCATGATTGAATCACAACACACTGCTTTTAAAGTCACTACAACAGGAATTCACATAAATGCATCCTTTATTTTTCTTGGTACAAGTCCGGATGGTCTGATAGAATGTGAATGTCATGGACATGGTCTCCTAGAAATCAAATGCCCTTACAGTTATGAAAATGGTTTGGATGGATGGAAAGGTGCATTAAGAAGTCCTGTTACAGTAAATGGAGAAATGGTTAAAACACACCAGTATTACTACCAGATTTAACAGCAAATGATTGTCACTAATAGGCTATATTGTGATTGTTTTGTCTGGACAAAAGGGACAAAACCAACCGATAAATTCTTAATAAGAGTAATGAAAGATAATGAATTTTGTACAAAGCTACTGGAAAGACGAGAAAATGTATTCTTTTGTGTTGTATTACCTGAGCTGGTAACCAGAAAAATGATCCAGAAAATGAAAAGATTGAACTTAGGTATTGTATATGTAAAAGGCCTTGCTTTAACCCTATGATTGCATGTGACAATTTGAAGTGCAATATTGAATGGTACCACTACTCGTGCGCTAGTATTAACGAGCTCCAGAAGGATCATAGATTTGCCCAGAGTGTAAAAATGAAAACCATAACCGCAAAAGAAAAAAACATGTTTAAGTTCTGATGATATAAAATACATATACCTTGTTTTGTTTTTTCATGAATAAAATTTCAAAAATGTTAAATAACAACACTTCTACATCTATTTACCAATCATCATATTGATACCATAATATCATCCAGTAAGTCAACTTGAGTTATAGGAATTGTTGAATTTATTATGTCAAACTTCCTCAATTGACCAATAACACGTTCCACGTGGATTCGTACATTAGCCAGTTGCCTGGATTTATCAACTTCTTTTTCGGACAGTTGTTGCTTCCCTTTCGTAAATGCAGGGACATCTAAAACAGCCTCTATCACAGCAAGCTCGTTAGCAATAATGAAGCCCCTGTCTGCCAATACCAAGTCACCAAATTCCAATTTATCAAGATAACCACACTTGTTTGTAATCTCCTTGTCTGATACTCAACCACCCCAACCATTTGATAAAAATGACACAGTTCCAACTGGTGTAATTGAAATAAGATATTTTATGGTGTTGTGGTTTTTGTAAGAAGACCACGTCTGTGCACGAGCATGCAGATTTAAGGGTCTTTCAATGAAGACTTTAGTACAGTCAATAATTGAAACACAACTGCGATGCTTTTTACGAAAAGACTGTGGAAGATTTCTCCTTAGTGCATCTTTCTGAGGCCATTTTATAAGTAGCATCAGGGTCTGAGACATCACAGGAATCCAGGTTCAAAAGATAGCTGATGCGGTAGCGATGCGGACATTAAATCGGTATGCTAAGTCTTTAATCAAAAAACCTCTACGTAACCGCATCAATACAAGCAACAAATGATCTTTTAAAGACATTCTTCTTAATGTAGTCTTCCTTGGAACCTTGTCCGCAATTCTGGAAAACAACCAATTGAAACGAATGATGTCCAACCCAGTGTAGAACCTGATCTTCTTAGAATGATTTTTTATTGATTTAAAACTAAATTAAGATTTTCTTACGTCACAGTTCAATCTCAATACAGTTCGTTTCAGTTGTTTGATCTGCCTGTCCTTCTTCTTTATTTGCATATCAGCTTTTTCAGTACTGTGATATGTTTGTGTCCCAATATCACAAGGTTTTACAAGTAGTTCAGGCTCAGGTTGGGCTGGCTCAGCTTTTTCAACAGTGATATATGAAGTGGTAGTAATAGTCTCTTCTTGACTCGTTCATATCTTTTTGATCTTTGCTCCAAAGTTCTGTTTTCCAACTTTTTAAAACAAAAAACACTTGGAACAAGTCAGGATTCTGAGGATCGTCTGATTTTTCCCCAGAAATGAAGTGATCGCTGCACAATCTGGAGGCTGAAATAGTTTTTTCAGACCAATAATCTTTTTTATGGCAGATATCCATAAAGTTCTTTGTTTTTTTTTGGCATCAGAAATCCTGTAAAACGATCTTGAATTGTCTCCAGTTTTTCTAACATTAGTACAACCAACAGCACAACAATTATCAGACATTTTAAACAATTTTAAAACACTATAGGTAACTCAAACTAATCTTTGTTGTTGCTTCTGCTATATGTTTTCGCTATTAATGATCGCCCTTATGGATTTTCTCTACTGTCAGCAAAATGCGAATGCGCGTTACGGCGGAGAAAATGTAAACATCGGAATCCGTCTATTTATTTATACCTTCAATCCATTTTTCGACTAACACTCTAAGTTCTTGACAGCACAGACAGTCGATTTCCCTCTTTTCAACTCGACAGTTATTACAAGAACACCAATTTTGGTTCCCAACTCTTGTACTGTTTTTGTCGTTGTTTGTATTTTCATCGTTGGAATCTTTATTTTCTTCGTAAATGTTTTTCTGCTCTCTAGCTTCTGGTTGAAATGAAAATGGTTGGAATCCATCGATTATATCATCCATTAAATTATCTTTGTCGTCGCTGCTTGTTCATACATCTGTAAAACTATCTTCAAACTCATTTTCAAAAAACATTGTTTTCTTCTCAACTTTAAGCAATTTGCTGTTATACTTTTGGTCGCGCATCTTTGCAAATTTTGTTATTTTCGGATTCCGTAATATATTGTAATGTCACATGCGTAAACAAAATTTTAAAATGGTAGATTCCAATGCTTGTTAAAGCAAGTGCACGTGTTTTTACTTATTTTCAAATCGCGAAAGTTGGCTCATTTTTTAGTTTCTTTTTGTCGCTATAATTTATATTTATATTTGTTTAAAACTGCAGTAAAAAAGCTTTGTCATGTCGAAATACTATATTGAGTGCTGCTCGTACAACGAAAATTTATAAAAGATTGTAGTTCTTTTATTACAGTAATTTTAGAAAAAGCGAGCCAAGAAAAACTTTATTACATTAAAAACAATCTTTTAAATACTTACATAATACCGTGTTTACCAAATACTGGTCACACGTAAAACACGCAAGTAAAACCGATAAAAAAGATAAAGATTGCCATTATGTGGACTTTGTCACATTTAACTCATATTTGATAAACACTGTATTTTGTGTTTGTATTTACATGATAATGCTGTTAATAAAAGTGATAAAATGTAATGCCGGAAAAAAATATTTCCCGTAATAAAATGTAGTAGCTTGTAGTTTCTTATCTCGTGGCAAATGATAGTATTTTAATTTCTCTCCATTTCTATCCAAGGTCTTGTAGTTGTTAAAGCAAAGTGCTGAGCTACAATTCCAGCAAATCATTTTTTAAAATACGATTATTTAGATGTAATATGATAAGTAAGATATGTTGTCAGTCTGTAAGCAAGTGCGACAGAAGGTCGTAAAACAACAACAATAATGGCGGATGTTTGGATTTATAAAAATTTTTCCCGCAACTAGTTCCCAGGCCTTATGTGAAGAATGTCCCTAATAAATGAATTTTTACAAGCCCCCATATAGTCCAGTAGCCAGGGGGTCAACCTTGGCAAGGTTGCAAGGTAACTTGCAAGTTGCAAGTTAGGAGTACATTTTGAGACCTATACAGTTGGATTCTACAATGTATAAGGACTCTTAAAAAAGTTGTTTGCCATTTTGATTTTATTTATAGCGTGTATTTTGCAGACCAGATCAAATATACACTATCAAATTTACAACTCAGTACATGTTAAGAAAAAGGAAACATAGCTGCAAAACCTGACATTATTTGAAGGTAAAACTATGCATGGGTATTGCCAATAGTTAATAGCATCTTCCTAAACATTTATTAGAAAAGCCAGTGGTTAAAAAAGTGCTGATGTCAGCATCTTTTGACGTTTTTTTCTACTTTTTCGTCGTAAATTGATAAGTTATGACAATTTTAACAGTTTCTTGCATAGAAAATATAGTATTTTGATTATTTTAAGAGTTTCAGGATAATCTAAGATTATTTGGAACCTTTAGGCTTCGCTATGTAACTTCATTTTGTACATTTTACAGACCAAATTAAAATGGGAACGTCAAAGTCAATGACAAAATATATCTGCTGGTAGTTTTTCAAAGAAAATGGTCGATGGAAAAGTGCCAACATCAGCATTTTTCCGTTGTTCTTATTTTTCTTCAACAGATTAACCTTGCAGATCTGGGGTAGATATTACAGAACGGATGTATATAAGTTCTGAGAAGAAAGCTTGCCATCCAGTATCTATTTATTCTTGTGATTGATTTTTTTCATTTTAGTTTAAAGGTTAATAAAATTAATATAATGTTTGTATTGACATTGTAAATTTGGAACACTGTGAAGATAGCCCTAAAAAGAGGAAACGCAGGGAGACAAAATCAAGAAATCTTGAGTGCGTAGTGCATATCAGAAAGGATGCTACTGGGAATGTAACAGCATTTTCTGAAAAGTCTTGGAGAGTAAGTTCCATAAATCTTTGTTTTATACAACCTTGTTTCTTCACTTTTACTTGTTTTTTTAACAGGTTTGACAAATTCTTTTCCAGACTGTTTCAGAGGCATCAACGAAGCGAAAAGATAATTTAATGTGCAAGTACACAGACATCCCAGATCTCAACAATTATGGTTACCATCATTCCTGTTATTCTGCCTATACAAATTTTAAAACATTAACGCAATTCGTACAGCCAGCAGATTTAACTTACTTCCACCAGATCAAGTGATAGTGCAAACCATAAACAAAGAGCAAAAAAGACCAGGTGGAATCATCGGTATAAGTACATCTGAAGGTTCTCTTCAACAATGGGTGCTTTCAAGTCATATTTTTGCTTCAATATCACTAGATCTTAAATTAAGTCTTGGACTGGATGGGTCAAGTCAAACACACAAAGATCTTCAGGAACGGAGGAAGCACTTTGACGAGAAACAAGTTAAATCTTGCTGCGAAACCTTTACCCAGTGGCAAAATCTATTTAAGCAAAGTGAGGCTCTCCTGAATTGTATGTCTGGAGTTGTTGCAGATGAAGAGACACAGAGAGATTTGCTTGATGCACATTATAAAGGAGAGGAGTGCCTGAGAAAGTTTTTGAAAGAAAGGGTATTTTCAAATGAGGTCAGTTTTAATGATCCAATAAAAAAGAACAAACTCCGAATTTTTGGGACAGCGGAGAAAAAGCAAATATCAACAAAAAATTGCACTGTGGCGATCAAAGCTGACAGACAAACTTTTGCCAGACTAATTACAATACAACAACATAGAGATGTTACGTAAAAGAAGTTCTGAAGTTTGAACTATCTGCATTTTCACTGTCTATTGCATGTAATGATGGTTCCTTGCGCAAGACAGTTAAGTCAAAACTTCAGTCAGTACTGGAACCATTCAATGCTCAAGTATTGTGTGCTCCACACAACACAGTATCCATTTTTGATGCAATGGTCCTTCTCCGTACGTTGCCACCTGGCTTTGAAACGTTTGGAGATCTTTCAAGTTTCCTTCTACGCAAGATCACAGATAGTAATGCAAGGCTTGTGTTCTTCGTAACAGACCGATACTTAGAAAAATCCATCAAATCAATGGAAAGGGAGAAAATATCATATTTTGGCTCTATACGTGTGGACATTTTGAGAAGAGATGAAAAAGTGCCAAAGTAATTTACAAAGTTTCTGGGAAACTCGGCTAACAAGATCAGTTTGATCAAATTTTTTTTTGCTGACTGGTCTGCATACAATGAACACGAAAGACAAGTTGGAGATAAGGAAATTTTTATGACGGTAGAAGACGAAGCATATTGTATCTCAAATAGCAGAGGTGAGATGAGGGCAGTTCCAGTTCCAGAATTGTGCAGCAAGCAAGAAGAAGCAGACACAAAAATGTGCTTCATTCGCATCTGGTTATGGATTTAACAGTGTCAAAATAATTACAGTTGGCACAGATGTCTTTGTGCTTGCCATTTACTGTCAACAACTCTTCGATTGTTTGATTTATGTGGAATATGGCACAGGAGCACACGTTAAAATCTATAACATTAAAGGAAACACATTGTCTGAAAGCCTATCAAATGCACTACCATCTTTTCGTGCACTTACTGGCTGTGACACGACAAGTTCATTTAGTGGTATTGGGAAAGCGAAAGCTTTTAAAGTGTTGCAGAGTAATGAAAAATTTGTTGACGCAGTTGCTGTCATTGGAGAAGAAATCGTTCTGCAAGATTTTGCAGAAGAACCAATACAGAAATATATCTGCAGCCTATATGGTGAGAAAGAGGTAACTAACGTCAATGATGCTAGATTCAAACTATTCACTAGTGTCAAGAAACTCGCAGATCCTCAGAGACTACCACCAACCGCTGATGCCCTGGCGCTTCATTTGAAGAGGGTCAATTATCAGGTATTTGAATCCAGAACCAAATGACCACGGTTGGAATGTGAAAGATGGGAAACTAGCCATCCTGTGGGTAACACAACTTCCAGCTCCCAAAGCGATATTGGAATTCGTATCGTGTGGTTGCAAGAAAAGCAGCTATTAGCAAAATTCAGTAAAGGTTAATTTTATACGAAGAGTGACTCTGAAAAAGCATTTTTTTTTCTTGTAGATGCTTAACAAATGCGTAAGTTAGTTAGTAAGTTAGGATCTGCGAGTTTCGTGACACTAGTGAATAGTTTGAATCTAGCATCATTGACGTTAGTTACCTCTTTCTCACCATATAGGCTGCAGATATATTTCTGTATCGGTTCTTCTGCAAAATCTTGCAGAACGATTTCTTCTCCAATGACAGCAACTGCGTCAACAAATTTTTCATTACTCTGATAGTGTAAGATAGTAAACCTCAGACGCACCTCTATTTGCAACTGCAACAACTGCGACAATAACGATGGGGAAAGTGAAAGCGAAGGTCAAAAAAGTAGTGACGACAGTAGTGAATTAAGCGATAGGAAACACGATGAAGACAAAGAAAAATAAGAACAACGGAAAAATGCTGATGTTAGCACTTTTCCATCGACCATTTTCTTTGAAGAACTACCAGCAGATATATTTTGTCAGAATCTCCGATGGTTACCTTCAGAACATGAACAATTTTAATGATACACTAGAAATTGCTAAATTTGATATTTCATTGACTTTGACGTTCCCATTTTAATTTGGTCTGTAAAATGTACAAAAAGAAGTTACATAGCGAAGCCTAAAGTTTCCAACTAATCTTAGATTATCCTGCAACTCTTAAAATAATCAAAATACTACATTTTCTATGCAAGAAACTGTTAAAATTGTCATAACTTATTAATTTACGACAAAAAAATAAAAAAAAAACGTCAAAAGATGCTGACATCAGCACCTTTTTAACCACTGGCTTTTCTAATAAATATTTAGGAAGATACTATTAACTATTGGCAATACCCATGCATAGTTTTACCTTCAAATAATGTCAGGTTTTGCAGCTATGTTTTCTTTTTCTTAACGTGTACTGAGTTGTAAATTTGATAGTGTATATTTGATCTGGTCTGCAAAATAAATAAAATCAAAATGGCAAACAACTTTTTTAAGAGTCCTGTAAGGTAATAACGGTCGCCGTGCGATAACAGTCGCTGTGTTTGTTTACTTTTCTCATTTATCCAGTTTATCTTATTCGAATAATTTAAAAGGTTATCCTTTGTGCAGAGTAGTTAGTCAGGCATTAGGTAACCAAAGATATCTGTAACTTGTTATTTTTATGACAAACGATTGGTTATAATGAAATGTATAAGAGCTAAAGTTTTTATAAAATGTATTTATTTTATACTGAAATAACATTGGAAAATCATATATAATGTAAATGATATGTTTTAGATATAGATATCTTAAATCTTCTTGATATATAGCTAGGTAGTTTGCTACCTAATGTTGGAATTTTTAAGTATATCAAATACCTATAGTATAGCTATCTAAATTTCAAACTTCTTTTCCAAAAATTAAGATGTATATACAAATTTACGATCATTTATTTCATGTGTTGTTTCAATGTTAACATCATTTTCTACCATTTCAAAGACACATCTTGCTTAGAGAACCAGCGAGTAGTGATTGTGATAAACACCTGTATGAGTTCTTTCAATTTTAATTCGTTCAATCGTGGGCACATTTCTACCCCTGTTATCTGGGAGAAATATGTTGCATTCAAGAGCTCGAAAATAAGCAAGACAAGAACATGATTGCAGTCTTCACGAAGAAAGAATTGTTTTATACATCCCTATAGTAGTATGTATTGAACAAAGTTAATATGTTTCAAAGTCTTTCAGCATTATTCTTAAAAGCAGAAGTAGCAGAAGAACTGGTAAAAGAGTTAACCGAGGAGGGAATATGGCTTGGAAGTCCCTTGTAATTATTGCTTGACGGGTCAAGAGAAGGCCATTGACTGGATAAAACAGAAAATAACTACTATTCTAAATGAACATACAGCTGTTGTAAAAACATGTTTAGGAAGCAAGTGAATAAATAAATAAAAAAATGTCTGTTTTAATGCCAGTCTTCTACTAAGTCTTAGTCTTCTTTCTACTAGGGTCAATTTTAGCTGAAATGTTTACGTCAGACCTGAAAAAGTGTCCACTTTTTGGAGTACCTATTATATAGGTGTCAGTTTGCACTGTGAGAGTTTCTTTAAGAATTCGTCCAAGACAAATAAACTTTCCTCTTCAGAGTGACTGCACATAAGTTTTATTGGATCCGCGCACGTTATAGCAATTGATATGCATGTAATATTTAAGATAAAGGAAGAGTATTATCGAAAAATTTGAAGATAAATTCTGTTTTTATATATAACCGTTGAGGGGCTGCAATCGTCGCGCTTTTGTACAGCCAGTTATTGTATTTCCAAATTGGCTTCGTGAAAAAGTTTATTTCTCGTTCTCTTTCAGTCAGTTGATGCAACTACTATACCAAACTACAGTATACTCCCGATAACTCGAACCACGATTTACCGAGTAATTTTTATGAAAAAGTATTGCGGATAGGGTTGCAAAACAATTCGAGAACGCGAGTTCGAATTATCCGGTGTTCTGGTTACCGGTATTATACAGTATGATGTATACAGCTTCGCTCTGTCCTTAAAGTTATACGAGTTAATTTTAACTCAAGAATCGAACATTAAAAATTCGAAAGTATATAACTTGTCTTTAAGTTTTTTATAGATCAATACAAAAATAGGCACATGTGTATCGCAATCAAATTATTACAAACTATACTATAACGACATTTGAATTCCGCCGCAAACCCAATACTCTTTTTACATAAAATTATGGCAACTGCTAAATCAACTTTAAATTCAAAAAAGAAGTAAAAGTTGTTGTATCAAATGTTATCTAAAACATTGCTATTATTTTGTAAAGCATTTAAAAAATAATATTTACTGTCGATTTTATAACACTAACTCTCCGTTGTCGATGACAAAATGTTGCAACACTCTTTCTGGATGTTTGTTTTGATAAAACCAAACAAAACAAAACGGCGACCGCAATGATATATAAGCGCGAAGCGCTAGATGTCTAGCATGCGGTTTTAAAGTGAAGCCAAAGTAGCCATCTTTAATAGTGGCAATAAAACGAAAACGCCAGTCAAAATCAAAGCGAGAAAAAATCATGGTCAAGTCTTGTATAGCTTATGGCTGTACAAACAGGTTTAACATAAAGCATAAACATCCACTTTCATAAATTTCCTCTGAAAAATAAAGATCTCTGTTCAAAGTGGGTGGCAAGCAGGGGCGGATCCAGGAATTTTTACGATAGCTGCAAAAATGTATACGCCGAAAGCGCTGTAAGCCCCCCAGTGGGTTTTCGGGAAAATCTTTCAAATTAAGCCTAATAGAAAGCGTAGAAAACGATTCAGGAATTAACGTTCGTTGCATAAATATAACTGAATTAAAGCTTTAAATTTCAAATTATATACATGTACTTATCGTATATGCGAAAACAAAGCAAAGAAACATACACAAGACTGTTTCGCCCAATATCAGGACTCATCAGGATGCCTAGGATTGAGTTAAAATCCAGACATCGACAGTCAAAATTTAAAAGTAATATAAAGGGGAACGTGTACAATATAATTAGTTTGTGATTAAAGCCAGTCATAAGCTCAAGTTTAATGAAACGTATCGGCAACATGAAATGTACCGGCAACATGAAATTTAGCTTCTGTAGAAGGAGAAATAGGTTTTGAAATAAGATTTTGTGATTTTTTTAATTTCAGAGAAGCTTTATGAGAATATAAAACACAAGGTAAACAAAAACAACCATTTAGAGAGGGTGAATACTTCAACCAAGAATATTTTACATTATTTACATAAATTTACATAATTTTTATTTTACCTTTAGTCTTTATTAAATCATGCAATTCAGTTTCACTGACAGCCTTTGATTTCTCAAAATAGGTTGAAATATTGTATTTTGAGACCAACTTAGATATAGAACAAGAAATTGAGACAGAAGAAGAGGAAATTGAGACAGAAGAAGAGGCAGAAGAAGAAGTTGGAGTAGAAGAATAAGATGAAGATGAAGTAGAAGATAGAAAGGCAGAGGCTGGAACAGAAGAGATAATAGAAGAAACACATGAAGTCATTGTAACTGTAGCAGTGCTATGAGATGTAGCCATAATTACAGAATTTGTTGTCATTGTACTTGCTACAGAACAAGATGTTAATAAGCTGTTAATGTTAATAAAGAACTTGGTGTAGTTATATGAGAGTCAGATGAAGAAGTTTGAGATAAAGATTTATGTTTCAACTTTTTAAAAATATCATAAATATTTTTGTTTCCCAAGAAAGGACTATTTGAAAGTAACTCAGACTTCTTCTTCTTTGTCATCATGCTTTCTGACAATATGCTTGACCTCTTGAGAGAGGTTTCAACATGTTTCAGTTAATGAAGACGAATGAGTAGAACAAAATGGTTGGCTTCAAAACCTTGCTTGGTTTCAAACTTTGAAAGTTGACAAAACAAAATAATAATTTTACCATGAAATATAAATGAAGGATCAGAGTAAAACTTACGAGGAAAGATTAACTGATTAAAAAATATTGAAAATATTTTAATTTCCCAAAATCACAATAATATTGTAAAAATATTTTACATTGAAGAATCGAGGACAACCCCAAAACACACAAGAATGATGACCAAATATTATTCCTACACATCAAAACTGCTTCCTTCCTGACAAGGTCTCCATCTTCTAATCTTGACTTTTTAAAAGATAAATCTGAAATTAAGGAGAATAAACAAGAAATTGATAAGAAAACATCTTCATGAGCCTTATAGATAGAGTTAAAACAAGGATGATTATGATAAAAATTTGCATTTAAAAAAGTTCAAGACAGGTAAGAGCTCTAAACTTTCAGATAAAAAAGAATTTCCTACCAAATATATTGATGTCAAACTGAAAAGACAGTTTCCATTAGTTTGTGAACTAAAAATAAAGCAAAAATGATGCAGAAAATTACAATATTATATATATTATATTACGAGAAATTAACAGTATATAAATAACGTAACAAGCGCTGGCCTACTTCACACATGTTGTTATCTTTTACATTAAAATATTGATTGTAAAATGAGGTAACATAATATATTCTCGTTTCCATATACTTCCGTCATTAAATTTGGCAGAACACTATGGCTAAAAATATTTCACATTTTATCAAAGCAATAACAATGAGAATATATAGCAACAATGAGATATATTGTTACCTTATTATGTTTTTTTTTATATTATATATATATATATATATATATATATATATATATATATATATATATATATATATATATATATATATATATATATATATATATATATACCAACAAGAAAGGCTATAAAAACTCTAACTATCATCCATTAAAGACAAAAATTAAACTAATCAAAACAACTGGCTTAGATTACTCAACCTTTTTTATATTTGTTTTGGTTACAAAAACTCAGATTTAATGACAATTTATAAAAACATTAATGAGAAAACTACTTATCTCAGTGGTACAAATTTCCAGAGCGTTGTTTGGGATACACCACTTAGCATCAAAAACTTGTTTCCCTTCATTTAATAATGAAATATGGTCTCCTTCTTTTAAAAAATCATTTTCAAAAACTGTACAACTTGTCTTGTTAAATAACTTTTGTACTGAATCACCGTCATTCCTTATCAAAGCAGAGGACAAGTAAACCATGGCCATGGTTAAGAGAAGAAGAGGATTCCCTTCGCAACACAATTTTAATTTCCAATTTTTCTTCTGAAACGTCACCAAAATAGAAGATTTTGCCAATTTGCCATATTTTGTTGCTATTGTAAATCCGGCGATTTAGACATAGCTGCAAACGAGCTCTTTATTGCTGCAAATAGGATACCATTTTTATAATTTACAATGAAATTACGTCAGAACCGCTGCAAAATACAAAAATTTGCTGCAAATTTAGCCTGTGAGAAAATGACATAGTATATGTTGATACGCAGGAGGGCTATATCGCACTCTGAGTTTTGTTGTTGGAAAGCAGATAATTTCTTTTACGATTTTGAGAAAAATGGAACATCGGGATATAGGATTATAAAAATAAGCCGTGAAAGTCCCGTTTCAGATTTTCTTTTTTTTACTAAAAAATTATCATAGCTGCAGGTGCTGGATTTGCAGCCCCCTAGATCCGCCCCTGGCAAGTACAAAAAGAGAGAATTTTACACCTTCAAACTATTTCATTTGCAGTGAACATTTTTTATCATCTGATTATGTCTCTTCAACAAGATTAAAATCTGAATCAGTTCCATCTATTTTTAAATTTTCTGAAAGACTACAACCAAAAACATACCATAGAAAACTACCTGCCAAACGATCATTGCCTGAGGATGAAACAATCAATTAACAACCTTCAACATCTTTTAATGACAAGTCCACCCCAACTCCCAGCTAAAAAGCCAAAGATTTCAGATTCTCCAACTAAATTAAAATTAAAACATATCATAAAATAAAAATACTTCAGCAAAAGCTTCGAAAAAAAACAGAAAAAAATTAACTCCATGAATGAAATAATGAACGAATTACAAGAAAAAAAACTGTTGACAGAGGACTCAGCAAATGTTATGGGGAAGAATTTTTCTGGAATGACGAAGGAACCACTTCTTTCTTTCTCTATTTCTTTCGTAAAACCTTTGTTGTTGGCTTGATTACCGCATTGTCCAGTATCAAAACCCTTGCAATCAAGTTATTGACAAAGGAAAACCCTCTGAAGATTTTCCTCACATAAAAATTGTCGCAGGATCATCTTGAGCTCCTTTTCTCTTGTATTCGTGGAAAGAATGGGTACAATGATAAAGCAAAAAAAGCAAAATAAAAAATAAATAATTGTTCATCAATCTAAAATACATAAAACTTCTTTCCTGTGAAGAAGAGCTAGATATAGCTAGCTATATATAATATATATATATAATATAGTTTATATTTAGTTTACTGGAAGTTATAAAGTTAACAATCCTATTTACATATAAAAGCTGTCACTTTTTCACCTCGCACTTCTCTTATATTTACATTTTTGCCACTATTAAAGATGGCTCCCTATAAAAAATGCTTCAAACTGAAACAACGGTCTGATATCGAGTTAGACATCTAGCGCTTCGCGCTTATATATCATTGGGCGACCGTTATTACCTTACAGTCCTTATACATTGTAGAATCCAACTGTATAGTTCTCAAAATGTACCCCTGACTTGCAAGGTTGACCCCCCTTGCTACTGGACTAATACCAGTGCTTCTTTTTGTTTAACATTCATTACGGAATCTGAAAATAACAAAATTTGTTTTCGATTTGGGCACTCTTGCAAAGATGCGCGACCATATCTTAGACACGAGTGTTTGTTTATTCGTCACTGACGTCACAAATTAGCCGCATTTTTCATTGTGAAAAAACGGGGGTTTCACATCTTAATGCAACGTTTTTTAATCCGTAGAAGATAAAAGATTCGGTGAAGGAGAGCTTTTATTGTTGATGACAAAATGGTCTTGTTTAAAGCCAACAATAGAATAATGTTTCTCACATGAATATGAAATTGCATGCTACATATGAAAGTTTCCTCTGAAACAGAAACTGTATAGACTATTCCCTTTTTAAACTTTACGTTAAAAAGTTTATACCAAAATGTAGGAAGGTAAGTTATCGTAAAGTATGGCTACTGTAGCACAGTCAGAAAGCGTTTGTATCGTAAACCATGAGGACGACTATGCAAAGTACCCTGAGGACAACTGCCCAGTGAAAGAAATAAATGATAACAACCTGCTTCATGTAGAGGCGTGGCAAAGCATTCACTTCGGTCAACGAAATGCCAATGGCAATGGAAAACGTGAAAAACGAATTACGTTTCTTCTACAAGCGATTGTGGTTGTAGTGTTGTTTTGTTTAATTGTATTGCACCTTAAATACGAAAGTGACTGGAAAAATAATTTCTCTCAGCAGCTCGAAAATCTAGAAGCGCAACGTTTTCCTGTCACTTACAGAAAAGCCTACGTCAAACATTCCATGGACGATTCGCTTAATAAGGTGAGTCTACAGATTTCTTGATTCTGTATGAAAATCCCTCATTCATGGCAAATATAATTTTTATGCTTTTCATGTTTTTAGTTTATGAGATTTACATAGTTTTTTTTTTGTGGAGGGTGGATTATCCTGGGGTGAAGAGAAATTTTGATGATACTAGTTTTCTCATTTCAAATTTATTTTTGTTTTGAATAAGTAAAATCATGCTATGTTTGAATACTGTTTTACCATGTTTTTTAAAATTGTGTCTTTTACCAGGATCAGGAGAAGTTTGCAATGATAAACCTGGTGGGAGATACTGATAAAGAGGAGACTAAAGAACAAGGTGCAGATATAGGAAATCACTATGATATGCTTTACAAATGAAAAAGCCCAAAGGTAGCCATAACGTAGCTTAGTGTTGCAAGCATTTGAATGGCATCCATAGATTTCAAGTTCAAATTCATGGGATGCTTCTGCTCTTAAAGGAAATTTGGTGGTTACCCTCATAATAACTTACAAACTCTGACGAACTCGACACCATTGTAGTTTGAGATATTTCATTAGTTTTACAGAGAATACTTTCTTTTTGCTTAAAAAAACTACTTTGAACAATTTCTATTTTAAAAGTGCTTTCATTGCTAGTTTTTCAATTAAAAAAGAATGCAAATCTGATTAGGAGACTTATTTGACAATTCAAAATAAAGTCTTTGTGTGACTTTTAGTCTAACATGATTAGCAGCACGCTCTGTTGGTTTACCATGCTCTGTTGGTTTATCATGTGATTAAGTCATTGTGGTGAAGTGACAGTTCAAAAACTAAAGTGTGGCCTTTCTTTAATTAGTAAAATTGCTGAAATCCTGCAAACAACATTCAAAAACAAATATTTGCAAAACAAACTTCTTGCATATTTAAATAGGGAAATTTACAAGTTTTGATTTCTAGGTCTCTTAATCTTCATACCAAGCAAAAAACTGAAATTGGATTTCCTAAATAACAAATATTCCTTTTCATAAAAAACATCTTGAGGTTTGACATATACGTGCTTAATGCTTTTCAGTTTTGCTAATAAGAATTTGTTGAATCTGTTTGACCAGGCGTTAAGAAAAGAAATAGTGAACTTGTTATTGTCTTATCACAAATAGTTAATGTCTTTACGGTTCCACTAGCATCGGCAGGCTGTGCTCGTCTGTGACATGCATTCTAGAGAAATTTAAACATGAATTTAAGAATGCATTTTCAAAGTTTTCTACAAATTTCGGTTTAAAAATATAATCCATTGAACAAATAAAAAGATGAAATAAAAGTAAAAGTATTTAAAAACACCAAGTTATTTAATAAAATTACTGCTAGTTATATTTCCTCTTTTTTCCCAGGTCAGAAATACACAAAATGGATCCCCACGGTCCGTCATGGCAGTATTCAGTTTAATAATTCGAGCATTTGTATTCAACTACCCGGCGTTTATAATGTTTATGGGCAGGTAGACAAAGTGATTTGTATTTTTTAGCATGCAAAATATTGATTTTTGGTGTTAGTGTTTTTGCATAAAGTCGTAGTTCTCAATTATTTGGGAGGTTATTATTCTATTGTACTTTATACGTACACATTTTTGTGCACATTAATTTTCACAGCGGAATGGGACTCACAACAGAATTTTGGTGAAATTTCTTGCAGTGGCTATTAAGTACAATTTGGTGCAATTACGTAGTAGATGGTATGATTTTGGGAGAACCATTTAACATATATAGTGATATATTTGGGGTTTTACTACAATCTCCAATCCTATGATGTTTTCTTGTAGATGCATTTCATTGGCTACATCAATTACAACCGGTACGGCAGCACAGAGATGGGTTTCCAAATAATGCGCAACGATGAATCGCTGGTGTCAGCGTTGGTGCAAGTCGTAAACTGCAACTCATCATGCACTCGCTACTTATCGAGATTGGTGACTTTGAAGAAGAATGACAAATTAAGAATCTACCCTCTGAAAGGCGTTGTCATGGTGAAAATGTCTCCAGATAAAACGCAGTTTGGAGCATTACTCGTCAAAGCTGCATAACACACACAATCACCTAAATTTTTAATGCAAATTTTGAATTAAGGCTACCAGTGAGTTTTAGTGCATTGGGTTGCCTAGGGATTGAACAATAATACCAAAAAACAATAATTCATAAATTTAAAAAATGTAAAATGGGATTGGGGAATTTTTATACAATCTTTATACTTGCTAATATCTTTTATAGTTAATGTTTTTTACAGTTAATGTTTTTACAGTTAATGTTTTTTACAATTAATGTTTTTTACAATTAATATTTTTTACAGTTAATGTTTTTTACAATTAATTGTAATATTTCATTTTCCACTGGAATACCTTAAGAAATATTTTTTTATTATTAATTAGAAAATTAAACACTAATTTCTAAATGTATTTTTTCACGTTTTAGTGGTAAACAGAAAAAATGGGATTAGACTCCCTTGAATGCATCAATGAATCATTTTTACACATTGTTGTTAAAATTGTATATATATATATATTTTTATATTTTGTATATATAACGGATGTATGTCATCAAATATCGTTGTTATTGGGTCGATTTTATAATTGGTCAGGAGCGCCAACAAATGTTTTAGTACTTCAAAAGCAATTCCTTTCCCCTTGACTTGATATTTGCTTTTTTAAGGACGAGAGCTAATATTGGTCGGCTGTCGTGTTTATATTGAAACTTCACTATCTCAAACCAACGCCTACTTAAATTATAAAAACACATTCCTCAGATTAATAATAGGAGAATCGAAAGTACAACCTATCATTTTCGGCTCTTGCAAAGTAGTGAAAAAGCAGTGTCTTTAATTATAAATATCTCTGGGTTTTTTTCGTTTTCACCAAAATATTTTCAAATGGAAACTATGAACGACTGGGAAACTACTTATTTAAGCTGCACCGGACACGAACAAACGTGGAAGCTTAACATGGAATTAGACCGAAATAATCCTATAACTATTTTGTTTTTAAAAAGATTGGCCTTGCTGATAGCATAATGTGTTACAGACGCCGTGAAGCTAATCTGTATTTAAAAAGCCAACTCTTGTTTACATTTTCATTAACAGCGCGCTATATCAAACCGTCAAAATTTCAAATCTAAATCCAGATCATGCAAAGTTTATGCAAGCAATGGCAAGTTGATGTTGACACAAGAATTTAGCAATTTTCAAGAACCGAATTTTCAAGGGTTATCTTGTTTATTAAAGTATAAAAAATCTTTGTTATTTAGGCAACGCAGAGCCTGCCGGCTGATATTAATTTTAAAGTGTTTATAAGAATGATATGGTACTGAGAAGTTAAATTTTAAGAGTTTCGAGAGATAATCACCTTTAGCTAAGCGTGATTCAAGATCTCTTCTCCGCTAGCGACTTTAATTCCGAAATTTTAATTCTAGCATAGTCTTTTGTCAACAGCTTTTACCAGTAAACTACTAGTATTAAGCTACTTAACATGGCCGGGGAATCATTCCAATTACTTATATTAAAGCCAGGATATATCCTACTATACAATAATAAACTCATGATAACGCTAAAAATAAAGATCTCTTGTTTTGGGGATTTCCATATAATCTGTAGTATCTATTTGCTTTGAATACACGCGTTTACAGTCTCAGTTCCGGTCTTTGTTTTTATGCAAAATCAATTGTTTTCAGCTCATTTTGCGATCAAAATTTTGACCAAACTCAACAATCTTATTGAAAATTTGTCGAAATTTTGTCTAGAAAACAGTAGAAAAGATTAATAATGCAGACCGGAACTGACACTGTAAACGCATGTATTCGTGTGCTGAAAACTGATAGCATTGATAATAGAAAAGCTGAAAGGCATATAACAACCAGGTTCTGTTGTTGATCTTGTAAAGCCTGGTTCTGACCAACGATAGAAAATGAGCGATAGACAGAAGAGATTCCCACCGGAAAAAACATAAACCACTTTTGAGTATATGTCGTAGAATAAGAAAGTTCGTTTTGTTTTTAACTCGCTGAAGAAAACAAAAGTTAAAGGGAAAAAGATTTTCGATACGTCCCATCGAGTTACGAACAGAGATCAGGGAATATTTCCCCCGAAATTTTCGTGTGTGTACAGAGAGATTGGATGGCGATTCCCTAGTGTAAATAAAGAGGTCTATTTTTTACAAAGTAAACAACACAAAAACAAATATTTTTATTAGATACACGATACTATAAAACTTGTTCCAGCTCGCCTTTTTCGGTAACAAAATACAACTTAATTTAAAATTGGGACCACACCGGATTCTATACGCTTTATGAAACTTAGCTGAGGTTCCTCACCAGGAATATATACGAAGAGTGATCTATCTTCAATAGTCTGACGTGTAAACGATAAACATACTTGATTCTTGCTGTTTAGGGTGTTCTATCTTTGTTTATAACCTATGATATTGACCAGGTTACTCTGAAGATGGTTTGTGTTCAAACGAAAGATGTATTTACCTATATAATAATATTATAATCGAAGATCTTCTAAAAAGTTACGTAAAAGAAAGTGAATGGGAAATTGATATTCCCAACTAGCCATATATTGTAATCGCTTTTCAACTTAGAAACTCTTCTGCACTTCATCAACATATTTCAAAAAATCAATGTTTGAAATTCATAAAATGCATTACGTTTCAGTTTAGTGTGTTGCTTACAAATTTGTCCATTTCAACTTTTTGTATTGCTTGAGGTAACATAATGAATGACCCATTTTTAGAGAGTAGATCGATACCGTTCAGGGCAATTTTATTCCCTAGCAAATAATTTGCAAAAGAGAAAAAGAAATTTCCATGATTTTAGCTTTTCGAATTGAAATTTTGCTTTCTCTGACCAATATTAACAAAGTGTATAAAGAGCTAAATTTATAATGCTTTCTGTTTTCTAAAAGAAAATGCATTTAGTCTCTTCAGCATTTAGAGCTGGCAAATTCAATCCAGGTAAATCCAAAATCCAACGTCAGGTCATTTAGCAAGCAATCACCCTACTAGTGACTTTGTGGAGATCGTTGACGTATAGAAGGATAAATACGGTTTTCCGTCCGACATCTACCCGAGTGACATTTTCACGAATAATTTTTCACATATTGACACTGGCCCGACTGTTTTCCGACCGGACGTTAACCCGGCAGACACTACCCTGCGGACATCTACCAACAAGCAACGCCACATGCGGGCATTAACCCGACAGGATGTAATCCAACAGTGTTTCTCCCTTAAAAAATGGAGACAAGTAAGGAAATGTATTTTTCAGAAAGAGAGAGCCATAAAGCAACGATGTTCTAATGTATACATCTAATTGACCCTTGTTGTAACAATGATCCAGACAGAGACTTAAAATTTTAACGAAAATGGTTTTGACATACCATATATACCTCAAAACTGACTAAGAAAAGCAAATTGCTAGATAGTTTACAATGCATGACATTGCTTGAAATCTGCGGCCATTTTGTTACAATAAAAGAGCATGGGATTTTAACTATTGTGTTTTTAAAATTATTTTATTCTTTGTAAAATTAAACCTTAGTTCACTATTTGCGAAACAAAAGTTAGTTGTTTAAAACGCTTTTAACCACCACCTGTTTATCGAAAAAATGTCCAATTATTGTTTATTCTTTTAATTTTTAGAGAGAAGAACCATGTATTTGATATGGATCTCGATTTTACGAATAATAATAATAATAATAATAATAATTTTTACACAGCAGTATGGTTGCGTGCAGAACCCAAATGTTTCTTTACAGGTGCCAATTAATGCACTTCTCAAGAAACTCGCAATATTTATATTTATTTATTTACATTTACTTATTCAGTTTATTTATTTTCCACTTCCTTTTATAGTTTTTATCCTTCCTTTTTACAGCATGTGGAGCAGTCCGTTAGATTATGTAAAAACACTATTTTCAAGAGCGTTATTATATAGCTACACTACACGTCTCTGCAGAAAGAGTATTTATTTATCCACATAAACAATACATAACTCGAACTCGCGTTAACTCGAACTATTTTAGTCGTTCCTAGGAATTATCGGTTATTGGAATTATACCGTGTTCCGAAGATCTCCGGAATTATTGTCACAATTTTTCACTTATACGAAAATCTTTAAAAAGAAGGACAAAACATATGTTTTTCTGTAGTTTGTGGTACTAGACCCTTATACCCAAAACGGGTGTAATTTTTGCAATTTGACATCAATTCAGCTATTCTGAGGACACATTTTTTCGCCGTTTTTACTAAATCAGGAATACTCTGCAGCCGACTTCAATGGATATGAGGGACGCCTTCCAGTCCCAGAATCTCTGCGCTTTTCTAATAAGAATCTAAATATGTATAAAATTATAATTAATATGTTCATAAGTTTTGAATTAAATCGATATTATTATTTTACTAATTCTTCTTTGGTTACTACCAACTTCACGAACAAAAATTAAATACTTAAAATGATTAAAATCAAGCAGAAAAAGGAAAGTTAATTGTTGTCAATTTATCTACGGAGCATTAACCAGTTGTATTACAGCTGATTCCATCATTAGAAACTTTCTATAAAACACATTCACTTATAGCCCATGAGCTAGGTCGATTTTTTTTGTTTTTATGCAAAATCTATTGCTTTCAGCTCATTTTGCGATCAAAATTTTGACCAAACTCAGACAATCGTATTAAGAATTTGTCGAAATTTTGTCTAGAAAACAATAGAAAAGATTAATAATGCAGACCGGAACTGACACTGTAAACGCATGTATTCGTGTGCTGAAAACTGACAGCATTGATAATAGAAAAGTTGAAAGGCATATAACAACCAGGTTCTGCTGTTGATCTTGTAAAGCCTGGTTCTGACCAACGATAGAAAATGAGCGATAGACAGAAGAGATTCCCACCGGAAAAAACATAAACCTCTTTTGAGTATAGGTCGTAGCAGAAGAAGGTTCGTTTTGTTTTTAACTCGCTGAAGAAAACTAAAGTTAAAGGGAAAAAGATTTTTGATACGTCCCATCGAGTTACGAACAGAGATCAGGGAATATTTCCCCCGAAATTTTCGTGTGTGTACAGAGAGATTGGATGGCGATTCTCTAGTGTAAATAAAGAGGTCTATTTTTTACAAAGTAAACAACACAAAAAACAAATATTTTTATTAGATACACGATACTATAAAACTCGTTTCAGCTTGCCTTTTTCGGTAACAAAATACAACTTAATTTAAAATTGGGACCACACCGGATTCTATACGCTTTATGAAACTTACCTAAGGTTCCTCACCAGGAATATATACAAAGAGTGATCTATCTTCAATAGTCTGACGTGTAAACGGTAAACATACTTGATTCTTGCTGTTTAGGATGTTCTATCTTCGTTTATAACCTATGATATTGACCAGGTTACTCTGAAGATGCTTTGTGTTTAAACGAAAGATGTATTTACCTATATAATAATATTATAATTGAATATCTTCTAAAAAGTTACGTAAAGGAAAGTGAATGGGAAATTGATATTCCCAACTAACCATATATTGTAATCGCTTTTCAACTTCGAAACTCTTCTGCATTTCATCAACATATTTCAAAAAATCAATGTTTCAAATTCATAAAATGCATTTTTTTTTTTTTTTATTATTTAAATTTTTTTTTCTTCATAAATTATCACCAAAAAACACAATTCTTCTCGATAAATTCAACACGTAGTTGAAAAATGAATGTGTATATAATAATAATATCTTTTTATACGAAATATAAATAATAATCAAAGAAAAGTGGAAACTCGTAGAAGGTCAAGTTTGACTTTTTCATCGAGAACCAATTAGAATTATTGAGAAAATTATTTGAGAAATTCGGTTAAAATTATTATTTATCCATTAATATAAGTTTATAACAAAAATCGTTAACTTATCTACGCATACAAGAAAAATATGATATACAAATATAAATTCTTAAAAAACAAACAGACAGAACAAAAAAATAACAAAAGATAATTTAAAAATATTTATATATATCATTATGAAGTAAAATTGAAATACTTTTAACACAGCTTTTAAAACTGGAAAAAGAAATATTTGTTTTGATTAGATTTGAAACAATTAACTTATTCCAAAAATTTGGACCACGAACAGAAATGCAAAATTCACAAAGTTTTGTTTTACAAAAAGGTGTAATTATTGCTTCACAAGATCTTGTGCTACGGTTTTTATTTTCAAGATAAATTCCTTCAAAAATATTTGGTACCAATTTATATTTATATTTAAACACAAAAAAAGTATTTGTTAAATATTAATTTGATAAACGTTCATTGCTTTAATATCATCAAATAAACCCTTGGTGTGTGTAAATTTGTCTTTGAAATAAATTACGCGAATCGCATGTTTTTGTGTTCTATATATAGATTTTAATTTACTCCTGTGAGTGCTTGCCCAAACCATGTTTGCATAATTAAGATAGCTGTTTACAAATGAAAAATAGAGTGGTTTTAAAAGATTTCTCTTCACAATTTGTCTAGATTTGTAAAGAATGCCAACACTTTTAGATATTTTTTTATTTATGAAGGCTATATGTCGTTCCCAGGAAACGTTCTCATCTACTATCACTCCTAAGAAGTTCGTGAATTTAGTTCTCTCTAGTTCTATATTATCAATATTTAATTGAGGTAGTTTATCAATGCACTTTTTACTTTTTGTTTGAAATAACATGTATTTTGTTTTAGATATATTTAATGACAGTTTGTTAGTTTGGAACCATGATGCAACACATTTTAATGCTGCATTCCAAAAGCAACGTTTAAATCAGAGTTAGATATAAATAGACTAGTATCATCTGCAAACATTATAACATTTATTTCACAGCAAGAATTGGCAAGATCATTTATGTATATTAGGAACAACAATGGACCGAGTATAGAACCCTGAGGGACACCACATGTAATTTCAAGAAGATCAGACATAATATTTCCATTAAAAACGCATTGTTTACGGCGAGTTAGATAACTTTGAAACCATTTTAAATAAATACTAGAAATTCCATTATGCTTTAATTTTTGTAACAAAATGTTATGGTTAACTGTGTCAAATGCCTTCAATAAATCGACAAAAACACCGAGAGTGTATTCACCATTTTCGAAAGATTTTAAAATTTTATCATTTTACTGCAATAATGCATGTTCAGTGGAAGTATTTGTCTGAAACCCAAACTGTTTATTATAAAAAAGGTTGTTTACTTGAAAATAAGAATAAAGACGATTATGCATGATTTTTTCTAGAATTTTTGAAAAAAAAGGTAATATGGAGATAAGTCTATAATTTCCAATTTGTGCGGTATCTCCAGATTTAAAAACTGGTTTAACTTTAGCATATTTTAAGTTATCGGGAAAAACTCCATTGTGAAAAGAAGACCGGAAAACTATAAATAGTGGAAGTTTTATTTCTTCAAAAACATCAATTACGTTTGCATTACGTTTCAGTTTAGTGTGTTGCTTGAAAATTTGTCCATTTCAGTTTTTTGTATTGCTTGAGGTAACATAATGAATGACCCATTTTTAGAGAGTAGATCGATACCGTTCAGGGCAATTTTATTCCCTAGCAAATTATTTGCAAAAAAGAAAAAGAAATTTCCATGATTTTAGCTTTTTGAATTGAAATTTTGCTTTCTCTGACCAATATTAACAAAGTGTATAAAGAGCTAAATTTATAATGCTTTCTGTTTTCTAAAAGAAAATGCATTTAGTCTCTTCAGCATTTAGAGCTAGCAAATTCAATCTAGGTAAATCTAAAATCGAACGTCAGGTCATTTAGCAAGCAATCACCCTACTAGTGGCTTTGTGGAGATCGTTGACGTATAATAGGATAAATACGATTTCCCGTCGTACATCTACCCGAGTGACATTTTCACGAATAATTTTTTACATATTGACACTGGCCCGACTATCTTCCGACCGGACGTTAACCCGGCAGACACTACCCTGCGGACATCTACCAACAAGCAACGCCACATGCGGGCATTAACCCGACAGGATGTAATCCAACAGTGTTTCTCCCTTAAAAAATGGAGACAAGTAAGGAAATGTATTTTTCAGAAAGAGAGAGCCATAAAGCATTGATGTTCTAATGTATACGTCCAATTGACTCTTGTTGTAACAATGATCCAGACAGAGACTTAAAGCTTTAACGAAAATGGTTTTGACATACCATATATACCTCAAAACTGACTAAGAAAAGCAAATTGCTAGATAGTTTACAATGCATGACATTGCTTGAAATCTGCGGCCATTTTGTTACAATAAAAGAGCATGGGATTTTAACTATTGTGTTTTTAAAATTATTTTATTCTTTGTAAAATTAAACCTTAGTTCACTATTTGCAAAACAAAAGTTAGTTGTTTAAAACGCTTTTAACCACCACCTGTTTATCGAAAAAATGTCCAATTATTGTTTATTCTTTTAATTTTTAGAGAGAAGAACCATGTATTTGATATGGATCTCGATTTTACGAATAATAATAATAATAATAATAATAATTTCTACACAGCAGTATGGTTGCGTGCAGAACCCAAATGTTTCTTTACAGATGCCAATTAATGCACTTCTCAAGAAACTCGCAATATTTATATTTATTTATTTACATTTACTTATTCAGTTTATTTATTTTCCACTTCCTTTTATAGTTTTTATCCTTCCTTTTTACAGCATGTGGAGCAGTCCGTTAGATTATGTAGAAACACTATTTTCAAGAGTGTTATTATATAGCTACACTACACGTCTCTGCAGAAGGAGTATTTATTTATCCACATAAACAATACATAACTCGAACTCGCGTTAACTCGAACTATTTTAGTCGTTCCTAGGAATTATCGGTTATTGGAATTATACCGTGTTCCGAAGATCTCCGGAATTATTGTCACAATTTTTCACTTATACGAAAATCTTTAAAAAGAAGGACAAAACATATGTTTTTCTGTAGTTTGTGGTATTAGACCCTTATACCCAAAACGGGTGTAATTTTTGCAATTTGACATCAATTCAGCTATTCTGAGGACACATTTTTTCGCCGTTTTTACTAAATCAGGAATACTCTGCAGCCGACTTCAATGGATATGAGGGACGCCTTCCAGTCCCAGAATCTCTGCGCTCTTCTAATAAGAATCTAAATATGTATAAAATTATAATTAATATGTTCATAAGTTTTGAATTAAATCGATATTATTATTTTACTAATTCTTCTTTGGTTACTACCAACTTCACGAACAAAAATTAAATACTTAAAATGATTAAAATCAAGCAGAAAAAGGAAAGTTAATTGTTGTCAATTTATCTACGGAGCATTAACCAGTTGTATTACAGCTGATTCCATCATTAGAAACCTTCTATAAAACATTATAGCCCATGAGCTAAGTCGATTTTAGGGCTCAAACGAGGGAGTAAGGTTTGATGCGATTTTTAGTATTTTTAGGGTCTATATTTTAAAGAAAAATTAGTCCTGCGTTGCAATTCTTTAGTACCTAAAATTGGGTTTTTCTGGACGCTATAAACCAGCAAATTCCAATTTTATAAGGGTTTCTAAGCATAATGCAGAATACAAAATTGCTCATATTTTGGAATCTACTTGATGGAATCATTCAAAATTCAGACTGAAGTTGCTTAATATATGAATCTTTAGAATAATAGGAAAAAATTCAATTTTTTTCCCCGGGGGTCATGTGCATAATAAATTAGGCAAAAAATACAATAAAAATCGCGTTCGGGTTTCTAATACCAATTCATTTGGACGAACCGAGGCAGATAAAGTTATTGAAACAACCATCAACAGAGATACAAAAACTCCAGGTGGAACAACTGGTAAGTTACATTCTTCAAACATTTGTGAGACGAAACCAAAACTGACCCAAACAACAATTTAACATGAAATGAGTGATACTGGTCAAGTACAATTATTTTCAGATTAACTTTTTCTTTGTTTTTTAGGATTGAGCACAAATCACGGAACCGTTTAAAGGTGGACATATACTGCCGCTTATAGAGCCAATGCAAAGAAGTACATGGAACAATTCCTTTCATATCGAATCAATTCGAAGCACCCTGACCTATTTCCGTCAAGAATTAAGAGGGAACAGGCTGATGTTTCTACAGTCCAAGAAGTAATCACTAAGATGTTTATTGATCCATTCGAGGAAATGGAGCTCATTAGTCTGTCTTTTGGCGTTTTGCCACCAGAAAATGTAGCTTTTGATTTACTGGAAGCTAAACAAAAGGTGAAAATAAAATGGCAAAGTTTATTGATGAAAGGTTGGTCAAGCAAACAGTTGGTTTCTACGAGCCTATAAAACGCTTGAAACTGGGTACGCTCACCAAGATGATGAAAAGATCTGTTAGAACCAAAGATGGAAAAATTGTACAGTTCAGCGCACAAAAAGTAAAATCTTCGGCAAAATTGCTATCATTCAGCAGACGCGAAAACTTGATCTAAAACAAATCTTCTGCTACCTCTTGGGCCAGTTCCATGGTCTTTGGCAACCAGCGGAGGAGACTTGGTCAAAACAAACAAATCAACCTTGATGCACCAGCTTGAAAAATGCCCAACTTCTGTAGAAAACACACCACCACATGTAGCGACTATTATCGATGGAATGATGCGGAAGATAAAGAATGCATGTCTAACATTTACCGAATTTGCTGATAGGCTACTGAAATTTTCCGTTTCTTCCAACTCACATTCCTCCAGAATCGACATCGTGTTCGACGTATATTGCAAGATCTCCATTAAGAACGTCAAAAGAAATCACAGACAGGAAAACTCAAGTTCAAAAAAATCATCGGGTGTCAGGTGATAAAGCAATGGGGAACGTTTCTTTCTTGCGGAGAGAACAAAACGGAGCTCATCAGATTTCTAGTCAACCGCTGGAAAGAAAATTGTGAAGTCATTGAAGACTTAGATGTATACGTGGCATTTGATGAAAGTAGTATTAAGTTGGGATCAAATTGACGGAGCATGAACGTACCAGGCCTAGCATCTAATCATGAAGAGGCTGATACCAGGATGCTTTTGCACGCCAAAAACATCAGCAGAGAAAATTCAGCAAAAATTGTTATACATAGTCCGGATACAGACGTATTACTTATTTCACTTGGCGTGGCTGCACAAATCAGAAATAGCCTTTTCATCCGCACAGGTACACAAAATAACACACGTATCATTTCGATAGGAAAAGTCAAAGAATCATTGGCAATGATGTTCGATGTTGAAGATATTGACCAAGCTTGTAGAGCACTACTTGGGCTACACGCATTTACAGGGTAAATAAGATACCGTAAGTGCCTTTTCTGGAAAAGGCAAATCGAAACCTTTAAAATTAATGCTAAAGGAAAATTCATACAGTCTATTTAGATCATTTGGTAATGAACCTTCCCTTTCTGAAACACAGCTGTGTGGCATTAAACAATTTGTTTGTAACCTTTATGGACACAAAAAGGAAAGCACGGATATCGTCCGATACAAATTGTATTCCACGAGACAAGGCAGGTTGGAAGCAAAGTGCCTACCACCATGTTCGAACAGCCTGAACCTATATGCAAGCAGGGCTTGCAATCAAGCATACATCTGGCGAAAATGTTTGGAAAGTCATCCTGACATACCATCTCCCGTTGGCTTAGAATGAAGATTTGATAATAAAGTGGAACACGATCTTGCCAGCACTGGAAGAAAAATTACAGTTGATGTATTGTTCTTGCCCAAAGAAATGTTTAGAGAGATCCTGCCTTGCGTGAATAATTCACTGCCTTGTACAGACGCTTGCACAAATCAGAACTGCACAAACTTTCCAAGCAAAGAAAGTGACAAAGAATGGGAAGAAGCAGACAAAGTCTTCTCTAGTGACGAAGAAGGTGAGGACTAATGATTGACTAAGTGATTGATTGAGTACTTTTGCTTTCGATATTTTACTCCCCGAAAAGGTACAAATCGGCAGATTATAAGGCGTGTCTTGTATTTTTTTTTCTCAATTTCATATACCAAATGTGTGGTAATCGATATCAGCATTGTTAGATCAAAACTTTTGAAGAAAGCAGTTAAAAAGTGGCAAAAATCTCGAATTTTATCGTTTTTTGTACAATTTTGCTATTTTACCCCCTGGAAATGCATAATTCGGCAGATATATATATATATGTGTATGTTTAAACCTTTTTCAAGCTAGATTACTATTTGTGTAATATTATTCATATTACCATTGTGAGAACAAAACTTTTAAAGAAAACTGTTAGCAAATCTCAAAAATCTAGAATTTTATGGGTTTTTTTGTGTATTTTCGATGTACATGACCCCCGGAATTTGTTTTCAATTTTTTTTTTATTTTTTAAAAGTTCAATCCATTTTGTAGCAACTGTGACAATTTCAAAGAATTTGATCCATTACATGATAAGTTGTTGCAAAATTAAAACATGACATATTTTATTTATCTTATAGCTTCAGTTGTTTCGGCTATGCCACATCCTAAATTTTGGGTCAAAAGCTACCGATTTGCAACACGGGACTTGTTTTTCCTTAATATATAGACCCTATGGATACTAAAAATTGTATCAAACCTTACTCCCTCGTTTGAGCCCAAAACCTCAAATTTTGGCACCTAGCCCATGGGCTATTAACTTCCATTGTTTTGGTGGATCATACATGACCCTTCAACATGCTCGTTTAGATTACCCAAATATCGTTGGCATGGTGAAGTACAAGAGAAAGCGCATCAGAACTTCGCCATGGCATATTCAATCCATTCAAGAAATAAAGGTTGGACAAAATTTGCAACCAATCAAGATATCGAGTAAAAATCAAAAGTGTCTTTTCAAGTTTTCTGATAAATAAAGTTCATTACAGAAAATTCTAAAGTCAGAAACAACAAAGTCGATTACAGGCTTTCATAAAACGTTTTATTAGAACTATTCACACTAAATAAAAAGCGCCTAAGAACTTCAATACTAGTTCCCATTATTCTCCCACAGGTTTTGTAAAATGTTTCTAAAAGTCAGTCGATATAAGACTTCATTTGAAAACAAGTTCACGGAAAGCAGCCGTACAAATTGGCGTCTGATTCGCATGTATCTTTAACTTCTAGGTACTTTTAAAGAAACGTGATCACTTCGACGTTTGTTGACTACTCACCCCCGACAAAAACTTTCTCAGTGTTTTTAGCACAATGTAAACAAATATCTCTACGAACGAAAGCACCGAAGCTCCCATGACCAGACCAATGAAACCTCCTATTTCGCACGCCATTTGGTCCCAGGTGTAGAGAACCTTTTCTTCCAGCACTTTGTAAGTGTCCACTCTCTGTAGTTGAAGTTGCACGCTGTATTCAAGTCTTCCTTTGGCCTGTCTCTTTGTCTCCTTGAAAGTCGAAAGCACTCCCAAGTCAAGCGCTTCACACGGAAATCTGCAGTTGCTGGATGATTTTGTTTCGCTCGTTCCGTGATTCATTATGCAGCTGTACGCCGCAGAAATGCTGGTATTCCTCGTGTACTTGTCAATGACTTCCTGCGGAATGAATGGTCGCACGTAGTCTAAAGTGCTGCCGCAGAGTTTATAAATTCGAATGTAATTGCCCGATTCTATGCAAGACCTTCTTGAATATTTTCCTAAAAAAATATCTCCCTGTTTCCTGTCGGTGCAGTTGGACGGGTAGGGATCTTTCAATCGCTTGATAAAGGTTTTGTCCAACTTGATCTCGTAAGACTTTCCTAAATCAATATCCACTTTGTTCGTGATGTCCAGTTCGTTGATCTCATGGTCGTGGGGTATTGCAATGATATCTGGGAGTTGCTTGAGCTGCGCCGGAGGTTTGAAGCTGAACCTAATCAGCACGTGACTGTAAATGTCGTGCAGTTTTCCCTTCAAGTTCCACGTCACGCAAGAGTGATTATACCTTTGCAGTGACGTAATTTCGTTCAAGCAGTTCTTTCCGTCCCACGTGGCGCACAGAGAAAAGTTGAACATTCCGTTGCTCCAGAATGATTTACCGCTCGTGATGGGGGCTGCGTACGAAGTTGCTTTTTTCGTGCAGAAATCATCTTGGTTTGTCTCCAGTATGCTGCTCGCTGATATTCCGCAGTAGGAAAAATAACTGTCCATGAGAAGTTTGTTCTCGCAAAACGTGACACTAGGAAAGTAGTTTTGATCGGTCACTACTGATCTGATCTCTGTGTATATGCCATACGAGAGATACTTCTCCATCAAACCATAACAAACGAGAATGGATAGAAGCATGGATCCCATCAGCATAAGCACCCAAAACAAAGATTCCAGTTTCCTTCCTCTCATGATCTTCGTTAGAGAGTGCACAGTGAATGACATCACGTACTCTTCTATCTTTTTGTCGATCAGCATCTTCGCATTCATCTGAGATTCATGCCACTTATCATCGTTCTCCAATGTTTTTTTGTTTTCCACAGGTAAACAGTCAATCTGCTTCTCCCCTGCAACATACACGACGAAGGATTTACAATCATTCAAAAACGCGCTTTCCCTGACGCACTTTTGAGAAACTCACAAGAAATTTCAATTCATTCCTCAAGCGTGAACTCAAGAGTAGTATCTTTGAAAATTGTTTTCGAAAAACATTTTTTGTTTTAAAAAAAATTATGTGAGTATATCAGGAAATAGTCAAAATAACTTCGCGAATATATCCGGGTTTAGTCAAAATTCTTGATGAATAACTATGTGAGTATGTCAGGATATAGTTAAAATAACATCGTGTGTATATAAGAAATTAGTTAGAAATACTTGGTGAGTATCTCAGGATTTTGTCGTTGCTTACCATCTATTGATGGAGGAGAGAGACAGTTGGTACTCATGTTTAAGAGGCGAATTTCGTAAGGACTGGGCGTTCGTTTCTTCCTCGAGCGGCCCATTAACGCACAACAGCTCTTCAAACTGAAATGTATCAATGCAGAAGTTGCACCAAAAGGAAATAGTAAAAAAGACCTAATTTACAATGTATGGTCCTTCTTTAGTTCCGTGTCATTCCACTGTGCGCGAGATTAAAATAGTTTCCAGTAATAATCGTTGTTAATATTACGTGATTTTGTTTACAATGGGGGAATGATATGTTATTTGCTCTGTTTTTTACTAACAAAATTAAATTAAATAGGAATCACAAAACAAAAACGACAATTTTGTCGCAGGAAGCATTTATGCGTACCTAACGTCATCCCTTGTCATAATGTCCCACAATCCTTCACGTCATATAGTCAACTGAAACATAACATTCATGCGTGAAACCATAGGCATGCTTGTTGAATAATACATTAACTATTGCTAACTTATTCATTACGCATATTCATTTTGGTTCGCTCCTGCCAAGAAACTAATTTCCCGGCTTCTTTACGCGCAGCCGAACGAAATACGCGCTATTCAACTGCATCAATGCATAAATTAGATTGATGCATAAATTAGATCGATGCATAAATTAGATCGATGCATAAATTAGGACAGAGTTTAATTAGAGTGCTGGCTTGCCCTATAAGATAAAATCTGTAAAAATGTGTGAACTTGAACACTGATTGAAGGACGTTTTGAATGTAGAGAAGAACTTTTTCACCTCTCAGATTTACATCCAAAAATTCGTATCAAACGAGAAATTTGACGCGCGAAAACCTGCCTACAAGGAATGATCTGATTCGCTTTTAAGTTATAGCAGATAGACCAATCACAATCAATCCTGTAAAGAGCGCGTTTGCTTCCAACTATCTATAGAAAATGAAAACGCGAATTGCAAATTGGTTTACTGCTAAGCTAACTTACGTAGTAAACCAAGTTGGCAAAAAAACCTCCTATTATAGTATACCACGAACAATTTAATTTATATAATATTACTATGAAGATGCAAAGAAAATGATTAAAAGCGTATCAACAAACCACAAATTACTTCTCCGCTTCAGTCTCCTCTATCACCATTCATGGAGTCGTTCGATATTTCGACACTTCCAAAGGAATCCTTCTCCTGTTGAGAATCATGAATAAATAATAACACGCATAAATGTCATTAATACACACCGGTTGAAACGAAATACACAAATATGATTCGGTTCGGCAAAATACTATATCATATTAAAAACGCAAATAATCTGTATCCCCCACAGTAAAATATTAGAAACCACGGACTCTAAGAAAAGGGACTCTATTATAGGAAAGGTACCCATTCACACTGTTGCAAAGTCTTCTATACTAACTAATGACTTAAAGTTTGTTATCAAAGTTCCTGTTCATAGTTGTAATACAAATTAGCTTTGTTATTTTAACGTGGCAAATCGTCAACTACTGTTTCCAAAATAACTTGAAATTTTGTTTCATAAGCCACACAGAGATTACTTCAAACTAACCTTAATTGCGAATTTTCCCTGGATTTCCTTTGATTATATTTGATCGACTACTTTAAACACGATTGCATTTCACTGTTTAACACTTGTTGAAAACTGTTTTTACCTATGCATGTGGCTACTGGGCATCCCGCCACCTGTGCAGAGTTGTTATTTGCTCTGTTTGCGACAATGTACGACGTTATATCTATAGCGTAAATGTATATTTGTTTCTAGTTAAATTATGTCAAGGATTGCAAAATCTAAACAGTATGAAATGATAAACAAACGAATAGGGGTTGAGATTCTTTCAGGGTGTCCATAATTAAAACATGGCTTTCGTAAATAACGGTTCTTGTTTTCGCTGTTGTTAAAAAGCGGTTGACGTACCACTTTAGAGGCGTTTGTGACGGGGTTTCTTTATTGAGCTTAAAAACCAAGCCGCACTGTTCACGCAAAGTTAAAGCAACTTAAAGAATATTCCAACGGACAACAAAAATAAACCGGCTGCTTTTAAGCGCGGACAGGTTTGTTCAAAGAAATCAGTCTTCTAACGGAGATGTATTGATGAAAGACGATAGCGTGCACAACCGGGATATAAATAAATAATTTACTTTCGGCGATCAAGCAAAACATGATTATCAATGTAAAAAATGGCGAAAATTAACAGCAAAAACAAATATACTTGGTTACTAATATTTTATTCTCGTACAAACTGGACAACAGAACATGCAATACTTGGTTTGGTTTTAACAAAGACCCAAAAAAGTCAAGTAACTTTTACAAATCATTTTCCATCTAGCGCATCAATAAGACGAATTATCCGGGCTTACTCATCATCATCATCACAATTCTCTGTTAGGCATCTTGCCTTTTGTAGCCGCTTGTTATCATTTATCTGAGAAAACCGTTTCAAATAGACTCAAGTTTAGGGAGCTCACTGGCACTCAGTTCCCAGGATTGTGCACTATATAGCAGACGGCTGCGCGCACAAGCTTCTAATATTTTGATGCGACTGGAGAGATTTATTCTTCGATCAGTAAGGAAGAGTTTTAATTCATTCCATTTCTGGAATGCTGATGATATTCGGAATGTGAGATACGGTGATGGATCTGCATCGGTGTTAGTAATAAGATGATCAAGGTATTTAAATGTGTGGACATTCTTTAATGCAACTCTTGTAATGGAAATCAAGGATGGTCTTGCCTTAATATCTTCTGGGACATTAAATGGCATGGTCTCTGTTTTATCAGTGGAGATCGTTAAACCAAATGTGGTGAAGGTTTTGTGATATATATTCACAATCTCGGACAGCTCTTCAATACACAAAAACACAAAAGAACAATATCGGCGGTATATAAAATCACTCTGAGCCGTTGAACTCCACTCAGACCATGTACACTGCGCTGTTCGCACGTCGAGCAATGACCTGGGATGCGATACTCGTACTGAAGTCCGGTGTTCAGTACCTCGTGTTCAACGCACATCAGAACGAAGTCCAAATAAATATTAAATAGTACAGGTGATTCAAGTCCGCCTTGTCTGCATGCTGTAAAGGTTTTAAAAAATATTTTGGAGCCCTTAATTGCTGCTGATGTACCAGCGTAAATGTTTTAAATTCTTACTATTATGGGAGATTTCAGACGTATTTCTAGGATTTAAATAGCATATCGCGGTCTATCCAATCATATGCTGCTTTTAAATTGATACATCTGAAGAGAAGTTTGGAGAATATATTTATGGAATTTATTTATGGAGTCGATAAATGGAAAGTGTCAGTTGTTATGTCTATGTATGAAAATGCCAGAAGTCATGTCAGAGTGAATGAATCATATAGCAAGGAATTTGTAGTTAAGGTTGGTGTTCATCAGAGATCTGTTCTTAGTCCGTTACTCTTTATCATGGTTTTGGAGGCTTTATCTCAGAAGTTTAGAGTAGGGTGTCCATGGGAATTATTGTATGCCGATGATCTTGTGCTTATTTTAGATAGTCTAGAAGAGTTAACTGCGAAATTTGCTACTTGGAAGAAAGGTATAGAGTCAAAAGGGCTTAGAGTTAACATGGGTAAGACAAAAGTTATGGTCAGCGGAGTTGCATTTCAGCACCTATTGCTTCAGGTAGATGGCCATGCTCTGTATGTAGTAAGGGTATTGGTAATAACTCAATATATTGCAAATATTGTGATCATTGGGTTCATAAGAAGTGTAGTGGTATAAAGGGTCGACTTACCTCAGTGGTGGACTATGTGTGTATGGTGTGTACTGGTGAAATTACCTTAGCAACTGGACAGCCAGTAGAATCTGTGCCAATAGGTGATGACTTTTTGGAGACAAAGGATGGCTTTTGTTATTTAGGCGACATGATTAGTACAGGAGGAGGCGCAGAACAAAGTTGTATTGTATAACTCGAATTAGATCTGGGTGGAAAAAATTTAGAGAACTTTTATCTCTCCTAACTTCTAGAGTGATATCTCTTTGCACAAAAGGAAGGGTATATGATGCTTGTGTAAGGAGTATTTTTCTATATAGTGGTGAGACATGAGGAGTTAGAACTGTTGAACTAAACAGACTAGAGCGTAATGACATGAGAATGATTAGATGGATGTCAAATGTGACATTGAAGGATAGGAAGCCTTCAAATGAGTTAAGAGAACGCTGTGGACTAGAAAGTGGTAGAAAATCTTTGCAAAGGCGTCGTCTTAGATGGTTTGGTCATGTTGAGAGAAAGAATGATAATAACTGGGTTAAGAAGTGTAAAGATTTAGTTGTAGATGGTAAGTGTGGCAGAGGCAGGCCACCGACAACATGGAGCCAGGTTGTGAAGAAAGATCTCGTTGAGAAACGTATTTAGCCTGGGTTGGCACAGGATAGAATAGGATGGAGGCGTGATCCCTTGTTCTTAAAAATACAGGAAATCGACGAGATTAGCCATGATGACGGCAAAGTGAAAGTTGTCTAGATGGTGGTGAGAAGAAGCATTAAATGTAGCATAAAACAACGAGAATAATTATATTTAAGTTCTTGCCCGTAAATTTTGTCTGTTCCCTGACATTTTCCATCCTTGAATTTATTGCTAGCATCCAGTACTTCCAAAATAGAAGGAATATCAGTGTTCACATCATTTGGTGGTAAATATGGGGGTAATTTTCCGGGTTGTTACCTTCGGTCTGGATCAATTCTCCATCAGGTGATCTTTGAAGTGTTCAGATAATTTTTCAGAAGAAATTATATTTATTTCTGATTGCTTGGACATGTTGTACGATTTACTTAGGTAAAATTCTTCTTCGACCAACAATATTAATATTATTTGCCAATTTTGAAAAGTAATCATTTTTTAGTTTTATTCGCAATTTCTTAATAGACGATCCGAGTTCCTGTAAAATACTGGGGTCTCTACATGTGCGAGGCTTCTCCAAAAGGGATAAAAATTCATCATTAGTCCAGGGGTGTTTATTTTCCCGATTATAAATTTTTAGAATCTCTGACTCACTCGATGGATTCCGTAAAAAAAGTATCAAAAATAGTAATACCATTCAACAAAATTTCGTCAAGTTTATTTGAAAAAATATTAATTCTAAGAGATTGCGAAAAAAGTAATTTTTGTTAACGTTTTGATGGGAAAGAACATGTCATCGTTAAGAGTCGATGGTTGGTTTCAAAAGGGTCAAAGGCTTTTCGATACACGCGACAGTTAGAGGTAGCCATTCTGCTAGAATATAATCAACTCTTTTGATAAAGCCAGTCGGCGAATACCATGTATGATGGCGGTGGATTTTAGAAGATTGGAATAAAGAGTTGAGAACAAAGAGCTTACTGAGAAGTCGCGTGCCATTATCGTTGGACGTCATTGATGCGACCAAGAGCCAAATGAATCACATCCAACTGTTGCATTCATATCCGCCCCAATAAGAACTTTAAATGTGGGGTGTTCCTTCTTTGCTTTCTGAACTGCCTTTAGGGGCATAGGCTGTAAATGCTGCTATTTTCATACCATGTAAAATAATTCTGGATAAAAGTATTCTACCTTCCAGAATGTTATCAATATCTGCCAATTCTACATCCGGTGAAAGTGCAATGCCAACTCCAGCACTAGCCTTAGATTTCATCCCCGAATTGATGAACGTCCAACCGCTAAGATCTTTATCATCAAATAACGGTGGTTTGATGCCCGGTGATATGGGTTTCCTGAAAAAAGGTTATATGGTGTTTTAGAAACTTGCACTGGTGGATACATTGTGCAAGCTTCATAGGATCTTTCATGGTCGTGGTATTGATCGATCCAATGAGAATATTGTAATGTTTCATACGATGCCTTTTATGGCTAGGCCACCCGGTAGAGGCTACTACACTATAATGACGGCCAGTAACATACTTTTTGACCTCAACCTGGTCACGCACTGAGGGACGCGTTACTTGTTTCCCCGCGCGACGATCGATGCCAAGTTATTATTAGCTTGGTTATTTTTAGCTTTTTCAACAGTACTACAATCAACTACCTTGTTCCTGTGTGGGGGCTGATTTACAAAAAGTTACATTTTTCTTAGTTTCACTTTTGACTGCAAGGTTTTCTGGGAGAGGTACAGGCGTGTAGTTTTCCTTCATCAGTATCGATTGACGAGTTTTCGCATGTATGTTAGAAATATCTTTGGATATCTGGTAGGTCTTGATGATGTCAACTGATGGTTGGTGTCACTGTCATCAACCTTACTGGTACGCTCATCGGATGATGCAACCTCACTAACATTACTGACGTCATCAGGCTCACCTTCAGGCATGTAAATGCTCTCATGAGTACTGTCTCATCTAAAGATGATATAATATTGGTAATAAAGAAACTGCATTGAAAGCATTTTGCGCTTATAATGGGCAACTAAAATTTTTCTCTTTTCTTTCGGAAACAATACCAACACGGAAATTACATATTCTTTAAAGCAGCCGAGCGTGCATGTATTTTTCTTGTATAAAATGATTTTTTTGCATGAAATCTTTCGTGAATCACTACACAATTAATTAGAATTAAAGATTATTGACATTGCATCTTGGGAAAAATGCATGCTCAATATTAAATTGGACGAAATTTAGTTTTTATTACATTGTATAATGATATACTCAACTAAAAAAACAAAGGGGGAGCAATTAGTGACAATTGTAAACACAAATAAATTGTGAGTTCAAGAAAATAAATTGCACAAAGAAACAGATATCGCCACAAAGTAGAACTTGTCGAAAATAGAAACTTTGCAGTTGTCGATCACAAAACCTGATAACGACAAAGCGAAACCCTTTAAACTGACCTTTATGGCTGGGTGCGGTATGGAACCCGAAGAACATATGGCATCATTTTAAATTTATGTTCAGACGCGACTTGATAAAAGTAAGGTTAAAAGAATAAGCACTCAATTAACGGTTTATGTATCTAATGAGAAGACCGCCAAAGCAACATTTAAGGGATTTAACAACTTTATATCTGGTTCCTTAAAGGTTTTGTGCTACAATGCAGTCTCCTAAGCTTATCAATTTGTCTATAGATAATGCGGTTGATATGTAGGAAGCTGTGAATACTTTCACACCACGGAACATCCAGTACCTACAAAAAAACTCAGCAGGGGCGCAATTCTTCGGTGAATAAGTTGCGAAAAGTGCGAAAATGGATATCACACAAAAATAAAAGATCTATTCTCTTTTATTGTTCGCCTTTCGCCCAGAACTAAACTAATCATTTTAAACTGATTATTTCTTTACCCATCACCATTCTGCTAATGATATCAAGAAGGTAGAATAGGTGTGACCGTTATTTACCCTTATCATCAGCTGGCATGTAGCGGACAGGGAAGAGGGGAGTTTCACTTATCAAAAACATTTTGCTATGTGCGTAAAGTAATGCTTCAATAGACCTTACTAGAAGCACTATTTCATTGCTTAATCAATTTCTTGTATAACAAAGATCTAGCTGAATTATAATAACTTCTAAGAGCTGTCTTCTTCTGCGAGTTACAAACAAACTTAAACGAAACAATGTTGAAAGAGAGTTTTGATTAGCAAACTGATCAATTAATCAAGAAACCAAAACTAAATAAGGAAATTGAACCTATGAACCCTGGGTAAGCTCTCTGAATGCGTCAAACACGTGATAATCAATTTTCAACTTTATTCATTTCCATCGGATATAAATGCTGTTTCAAAGGAGATTTTGCGAAATCCATTTAATCAAACTTTGAGCATTTTTCTTCCAGAAATATTGCATATTGCTAATATTATAGACAGTGACGTACCTAAGAAATCGTAACAATCATCTCAACCAAGATACGTGACGTTTTGCACTTTTATACAAGAATTTCTCGTCAATTCCGTTATTAATAAAATATAATATTAGTTTTTTTCATAACATATCGGTTTAGGTTCTGATTGAGTAGGTAGAAGCAACTTGTTCACCCCAAGAAGTCTATTTCAATATTGTAATCGTAAAAATATGGAATCAGTTACAACTCTTTTTCGTGGAAAGGAAGATTTCATTTTTTTAAAAGAAGTTGAAAGTTCACATACGCCGGAACATAGCGGATTTTTGATTCGCTAATGAGTTAATGTTGGTGTAATTAAACACTAAACGTGAAAACTAAAAGCCATCATTGCAAGCTTCCTATAATTGCACGAAATCCACAAGGAAAAACTATTTTACGACAAATGAATTTTAAGCGAAAATTATAACTGTACGAACATTTTCACGTGTGTAAAGAGGCGTAACACGCAGATTGCAACGCGAAAGATCAACGCTGGTTTGCGCGGTTAGATATAGTTCGGTATAGACTGGTTAACTATACCGTGAATGGCTTGTTCCTGTCGGATTATTTGAGCGGGGAAGTTCGACACATTAGTGAAACATATGCCGGGTTTGATCAGTAAGGCGATGAAGACTAGACGCACTTATTTTAAGGCTCTTTCTTCTCTAATAATATAACGAGCACCATACCAAGTTCTTTGTTTCAATGAAGCATTGTAAAGTTGTCTACACGCTGGGAAGCAGGCGGCAGTTGTTCACGAATACTATCTCCGCATCTTTAAACACTATAATGTAGTCTACACCTTTGTTCTTCGCCGCTCGATTTAATTATCGGCAGATTAAACGCGCCTTTGTTAGACCTTGGATAAAAGCTCTTATCGTATGTGTTATGAGTAATTGCTCTATCGCGGGGTGTTAACGCTTTATCGCTTGATAGAAGGTTAGAGAAAACAACGTTTCCATGGGACACTTAACCAACATAAAAACGTGTTTCGAGCAAAGCTGTCATTAAACATAGCAACACCTTACAACATATTTGAGTCTTGTATATAAATCTGTTCCACTATATCAAACCCAAACATATCGCGTGTGGTGCAATTTCAAAGGGGAGAATGAAAAAATGAAGGAACTAAACAATTCCATTTGTTAATCCAATAACTTAATCGTGATGATTGATAATCAAATAAATGCACCTATTTCTTTCCGAGTAATTGGTCTGAAGATTTACTTAAGAGCGATGGATTGTTTCTATTTTCCCCTCGAAAATATCAAACTGCGAATGAAATGAATGAAGAGCAACTCCTGATAAAACATTCATAGTGGACGGTAGAGTAACCCGCCTTGTTCATCCAGAAGCTAAGTGACTCTTGTGCGAAGATGAAGGTATCGTTTCTTATAGAAGACATTTTAAAGCCTGACGCGCCCAAGAAAAGAAGCGTGCCTCTCGATTATGAGCAAATGATGTGGCAACATCAAAGCTGCGAGCCAAGTAACTACACCTTTTAGTATGTTTATCGAAACCTTCTAGCGACAAGGCGTAGGTGTCACATTGTACTTCGCATTGTTTACGCCACGCGGCATGCTTTTAAGCGTGGTGTATGGAAGCACAATAAGTGCCTGTTAAATCGAAAGATTTCTTAACGGTTTTTGAGAAACGTTTCACAAATGAAGTGTCAAGATGCTTTTTCGTTTCAACTTCGCAACAATGTGATGAAATTGGCTGGTTTTTAAAGAACAGGATATGAAAATAAACGCAAAGAAACAAAAAAATGGGACCATAGGGGGTCAATAATCAATTATTTATAACTGAAACACGGTTGAGAATAGAATTTGTTTTCACATAACTTCAGAAACGATACTCAGAAAAAAGGAAATAAAGAAGACTTTTATATAGCAATGCAAAGTTCACATTCCCGTGTATTAGTATTTTCAAGTGAATTTGGAACACATAGGATCAGATTTTCAAACAGTATCCCACAATTCCCGGTAACATGTTTAAAAATATTGACTGACAAAAAACGTGTTTCTATATCCTTCATTTGTTGGAACACCCGCTAGAATAAAAATGGGTTTTATAGATTATTTCATTTCCGTTACTCTATGTATTTGTAAACTTTTTCATCCCATTCCAGCGTATATCGAGGAGGGTCGATCAACCAAAACACATCAACGCAAGCGTAGAGTGCTGTTTCGCCGGGAACAGATATACGAGTTGGAGAAGGTTTTTGAAAGACAAAAGTATCTGACTGTTTCCGAGAGGGACTATCTATCAAGGAAAATACACCTGACACCAACACAGGTATTGAAAGCGTTTGGAAATAAGGTAACTACTCAGTACCCAAATAATAACGCAGTAGAAGTTAGCGAAATAAGGTTTTAATGACAAATATGCACTCGCTTGAACGCGTAGGTTGGAGTCGATTTGCTACCCACAAACAATCAATTTATTGCTTTTATTGCGTACGAAAATTGAAAAAATAAAACGAGGATACGAACCCAAAGAAAATGTTTGCAAAACAATTTCCGTAAGGAGATAAAATGTATACTGGATACCAAATGTATAAAAACATGTCGAAAATATCCCCACGACAAAGTTTCAAAAGAAACGACATTAATTCTCCAAATGAAAATCTTTTTGGTTATGGTTTATGTCATGCGGGTATAAAATTAAGGAATTTTTACATTCTTTTATATTTCTTAAATATCCCGAATGTGGTTGGTTTTTACAGTTTCATTATTCTTTCTTTTCATTTCTGTCTTTTCAACATGGTCATTCCCCGACACAGCTACGTTTTCACTGCCCTTTGCTATGTATGAACCAACAATTTTTTCATCCTATTTCATCATCATGTCAACTTTTCTAGAGCAGTAGTAGCTTGTGAAGATCTTTGAGAATGTTGCCTCCATTTTCCATTTAAAATTTCTTTTTGAAAGGTAAAGATATGGTTCCAGAACCACCGCTACAAACTAAAGAAATTGGCATGCGATGAAACCTCGACGGAAAAAGGGTGCACGACACACCACTACCAACACGAGAACAATGACGTAGAGATTGATTAGATATCTCCATCACCATGGATACGCGTGACACATTGTATATATTGTCGATATATTGTAATATTTTTATTCTAAATTGTCGTGTTTCTAATATTGTTCTAAGCGTTCTCATGAACATTTAATTGAATGCAAGCCGTTCATATACTAGATGAGGTACGGGCGTATATAGTATTGGTCACCCAGAATATATTGGCATTGGCATTGTCATTTATTATTTCTGTTTTTTAAAACACTAAAAGAATAATGAGTATATTAATGAAAAAAGGGTAGAATATCTTTACTTCACAATAATTTTATTGCCATTATAGATAGTACAAATCATTGTAGAAATAGAAGAGTTCAACATTAACACAGCTCATAATATCACAGCTCCACATAATGTTAATTCAACTGATCAATGTGCAATTATCTACACTTCAAATCAATGATCTCCCTGTCATATAGACGTGTGTAAGTAGAGACAAGAAGGTTTCACAATTTTGAATCGTGAATAAACCTAACGTAATTGAACTTGATTCGTAAAAGATTCCTTAAGAGAAAATTCTTAAAGCCTTGTTCAAGGAGTGTAAGCAAGCGGTAAACAAGCTGTTTATGCTCCTTCTAAAGTATCAAAGATGTTACGAAATGATCTTCTTAAGTCGTTCATATTTTGAAAACTTTACTACTGGTGAAAAATGATTACTACGTGGAATCCGAAAGGTCGAAGATTCCGGATTAAGTGTGCACCCCCGGAGAAAATCCACATACGCTGAGTGAAGATGCAATTATAATCCACGTTGAACGCGTGAAGTTAAGTTGAATATGAACAAAAGTAGATGCGATGTCACTGTGTACAAAAGGTGCAGCAATTTTACAAGTGAGTTATGCGCAACTATAATCTATGTTTATAACAGTGAGATTGAGTATCAAATCGCTCATACAACATATGGAATCGATCTACTATAGACTGTCATTTGAACTGTTCACGTCAAGTGCGCAGTCGTGTAAAAATATTTGATTTTTGTGTAAATTGTGCACACCTTAAGAGGGTATAAAAGCCTAGGGTAAAGCTCATTTTCACATGTCCACTTCCTTCTAAAATTTGGATAATCAAAACTAGAAACAACAACAAGCAACCAAACCGAAAATATTTCAAATGAGAATTTCTACGTTCAGACAGGCTATTTTAAATGAAAGGTCATTGTCATTGGCCTATATGGGAGGGGTAGTAGAAACACTGACGGACGTAGAGGAAGCAAGAAGAAGGTTCCTGCAATATTTTGGACGGTGCTGTTTATTTGTTCAAATCGATTTCAATCAAAAGCCCCAGTTAGTTATGACAAGCAGAAACAAAATATTGTTAGATTTCGCAGAATGAAATAAAACGTAATAAATATGACTTTTAGTTAACAAATATTCATAAAGCATGTCTTTGACATTTGCATGTCTTTACCACTTGAATTTTCTTCAACTTAAATCTTCTGTTCCGTTGCGGGCATTTCATTTTGAATATTCTTTCCTCTCTCTCGGACCAAGAGCAATATTTTATGATATTGCTCACGCTGCTATTTCCCGATGTCGAAGGTTTCGCCACGGAAAAGCATGAACCATAACAGTAACTGTTCTGAATGATTAACGAATTACAATCACCGTGGTAAAGCGTCTGATTGTACGGCACGGCGAAACAAGATTCAATGGGTTTGCAGAAGATCAGCGTCTCCGTTCCCAGCGTCAATATAAAAAGAAGGTCTAGAAGAGGAGAATGCGATGAAATAAAACATCAAACTCAAAGAAAGCTTGAGCAACATTTAAATAAGACGCTTTACTGTTAAAGAAAAGTTCATACGATGACAATTGCTATCACCTACCTGTTACCCGACACATTGCAGTCCCTAGGTTAAACCTTAAGGTCATGTACATTTTTATATAAACTACGCCACCGCAAGACAAATATAACTTAATTGCGCATCTAGTATAATTAGTTGTTTTGTTGAATGTTCATTACAGCCGCAAATTAATGAATATTGGATATTAATGAGATTTATTGCCGGTGTGCTTGTGTGTGGCGGCAGTGTTTTCGTTTATCTTATTTGAAAGAATAGAAAATATCAGAAAGATTTGGAAATGTCATTTGAATTCTAATGGGTTTGCAATGAATTCAATAATTATAACCATATGATTCAACGACAACAATTTGACACGCATGGACGAATCTTTAAAATCGTAACTGTGTGATTTACCGAATGCATGCATTGTTTTATGGGTAAATTATTTCAAATATCAGTCCTTGTCGTTCCTTATGAAGTTAATAATCTGCCGTGGCCGATGGAAATAAACAGTCGATTCAGAAAAAGAATCTATAACTAATAACTTAATAACTGGAAACGACAACTTTTTTAATTTTACCTGTAACATTTCGGGAATGTAAAGATTATTACGAGGATTGTCAACCCCAATAAAAATGAAATAACGTGGTTACCGTGGTTACTATATTATATTATGTATTATATAACATTCATTGAAGAGGGAGATATAACGAAATATCGAAAATCTTGTCAAACAAATAACGATCCGAGCCTGTATTTCTATATTGTATCGTCATGGCATGTCCCTTCGTGCACTGACGTTGGTTGTGAAATATACCACGTTGTCGAAGGAAAGCAACGCTAGCTTGATCATCTTGAAGAATATATGATAGTATAAAAATATCCATTTTAATCACGTGCACACTAAAACTAAACTACAGCTTTTAACGACAAATAAACAGTGTCTTACCCCCCACCTGCGTAGCGCACTTTGAGTATTCATGTTATAATCATTGTTTTGTTTTGTGAATAATCATTCAATTTTTTTAAAGCTCATTTTCTTCTTTGCGTTGAACGTGGAACATTCTGTCGAAATTATTTGTTTGAGGGGGTGATAAATAGGAAAGTACCGATTAAGTCTGGGAAAAATATCGAATAATATGCAAAAATAGACATCAATTATTCATTTGATAGTGCTCTGCTGAAGCTCGGTACTATCTAAAAACAATAATCTGAAAATGATCATTTCCAGTGAAATTATAAAAATGATTATTTTTAGTCAAAAAGAAAAAAGTCTTAGATTTCTCTAACTTCAGTTACATTTAGCGAATTTAGTGTTGGTCTATGTGAATGTGTGGATGTCGTTCGTTCATATAATCTATCATGTTAAGTTTATCATAAATCAGTGTAGTTGTTACATGACAAATGTGAAAGGATGATGGGAAATTTCAAAAATTTGCATTACTGACGTCAAACTGAGCCACAAAAGTATACTTCTGAAATGCTTGTCTGAGCAATGTCCAGGAAAATAATGACTCGTGATTCATACGGAAGAATTGTACGTTAGTATTGAAAAACTTGTCATACCAATATATGTAATTTATATTGCATCTATTTAGTTGTTTCCTTCCATCCATTATTCATCTACTTTTTCTTTATTTATAAGTCTTATGATTGGTTAAAAAAATGATAAAAAACCTTTTGAGAATGTTAACATACCTTTTCGTTATATTTAATATTATCCGGTTTACAACCACGTAATGATTGGTCAGCATTTGTATTAAATACTAAAAACAGTAGCTGAGCTCATTTACAATCGAAATATGACAAGATATCAGCAATATCTACAAACTGTCACTTGTATCCATAGTGATAATTAATTAATAAATCTGTCACTGTTACCATTACAATCCGCGCCCAGTTCTCTCGACGAACCTTCATTAAATGTACCTTTGTTTAGTTTGAAGTGGTGGTTCTTGAGATATAGCTTTGTAAATATAAACTACGTTATAAAAATGACAAATAGAAAAGTAATTCCAAACTGCAATTAATTGGTTTGAAGATTTACTTAAGAGCGTTGGATTGAAAAATGTCAAATATGGGAGGAAGTGAATGGAGAGCAATTACTGATAAAACATTCATAGCATACAATGCAATGCCCGGCCTTGTTCATCCAGAAGCTAGGTAACTCTTCTGTAAAGATGATTTAAACATCTCTCTTTCTTTCTCTCTCATTCTCACAGGCAAATCTCCCAACTCATTATTAGGTGGGCGATAATTACAACTTACAATTGAATTTAATATATTCTCATTAAATCATGATTTCTATACATAATACTCTGTAATGAGAATTCGATGATATCAAGGTGTTTTATTTTATTGTATAAGTATGTAGATAATGAAATACCTCATTTCGACCCTGACCCATGATCCCCACGTGTTTCGTTTTCTTTTCTAGCTCCAGTCTCCTTTATCGTTGTTGTCTCATTTGCATTTAAACTTCTGAATTAAAGTTCAGTTTAAAAAAATACTAAAACAGGATTGATTAACAAAAGTCAAGAAAAATTGACGTTAAGAGCCTGAATATGCTGATTACATGCGCACAGAGCCATATGGAAAGGCAACTCTGTTAGCGCCACTCAGTCAGTTTCAGGGTCAACAATTAGGATAAACGTGTTTACCACCATACTAGGTGTCAAGAAAATTGTCTTTAACATCATAATTTAAGATCACAATTGCATAAAAGTCAACAAAAAACCAAGTAAAGTGAAAAAGAAAATCGTCACATTACACAACACAATGTGCTTTCAAAGAACAATGAATTAAAAAATAACAACAATGAAAATTATCAATTTTGATCACTTTTTATTAAAACTATTTATTAGCAGCAAGGAATTTTGTTTTATGTTGAGGTATTATTAAAAATACAATTCTTTGTATTTCTTTTATCACCCTAATACTCTCGTACTACATTTACAAGGCCGTAATTCCTGGGGGGAGGGGTTACGGGGGCTGAACCCCCCCCAATAATTTACAGTTCTTACAGTTAATTTACAGAAATTTCAAAATTTTAGTCAATCTGTGGGTCTTAAATTTTCAAAATTTTCTGGCCTTTCAGCCCTAACCAAGGTAGTCACTATTTACCTTAAGTAATTAGTAAGCCATTCCTATTCATAAGCCTTCCCCTAATAATTTTGTCACATTTACGGCCCTGATTTAAGGATAGTCATCACCCCCACTAGCAAAAATTTTTGAAAAAATCTTTTTTTACATAATCTAGTGTCATTTTTTATGAAGTTTCAGATTCTGGTATCAGAAATATAAAATTTCAAATATTTATTGATTTATTAGCAATGATATTCTAAAACTAAGTATGCAAATGTGCGAAACAAAATATGCGAATGTGCGATTGTTTACACAATATAATATAATATAATCGTTATAATCACAATATAATCGTTCTTTATTTGTTTTGGCACACGCCAATATCGTCACATACACAAAATGAGATTACACCTATTCAATTTTTGTTTACTCAACCAGTGAACACAGAAAAAACTTAAATTGCCATTTATCTCAGGAACGAATTTTCACCTTTTTACTAGCCTTTCGCGCTTTATAAATCCCCTTGGAAACGAGATACGATGACGCAATTTTTTTCATCTTAACCAATAGGCTTTTACGCACAAAAGTTTGTCACAGTTTTTAAAAAAAATAAAAATTCGCTCCGCGAGGGAGAGTTGAAGGTGTGTTAACAGCAAAAAACACGTTTTTGTGGAGAGCTTGAACAGAAAGCTTTATAACTTTTTATCCAAGGCGTTTCACGAAAAACTGTGACAAACCTTTTTCGGCAAGTGAGTGATGATTCGCGTGGTACAACTTTTGTGAAAAAAAATGTGATAGAGGGGACTTATAAATCAAAGTAAGAACTTAAAATCCAAAGGCAAGGCATCGTAAATTTGATCTTTTCTTTCTCATTTCCGTTATGCTTGTTATTATTATCCAACATTATGTTCATTAAATAGACAATTTTATCAGCTTTCAGAAAATATATACTTTTGGTAGTTTAAATTAAACAGATTTTAAGATATCAAGCAAAAACTGAAATCATGCTGCAAGGGGTGATGACTATCCTTAACGAATGCTTAAGGCAGGGAGAATTTCTATTGCTTTATTTCAGTTTAAAAGTTTCTTTCGTGAAAACTTGAAATGAACTGTTCTAAAAATGCCAGTTAAATACTAAAAATGCAATAAAAGGTAGCAAATGTAAATGCTGCAGAACTGATATTGTGGTATTCATCTCATGGAAAAAGGTCATGTGTAAGACCTCGAAAGTCGTACATTGATCATGTGTAAGACCTCGAAAGTCGTACATTGATCAATGGACAGAGGATACTGGCTGTAGAATTGATGAACTGGGCCACTGCAATGAATGATTGAGATGAGTGGAAAAACTGTGTCATACAAAGCCGAAATTTAGCGCAAATTTAAAGACATGGGGTGAAAATTATTTTCTTTCGATTCACAGAAATTCGGTCATTTGCAGTTTTATTATAATTTTCTAGTGGAGTGTGCAACACACCCTGTGTTTTTACTACCCCAGGTTTTCGGCTTCTTTAATTCTAAAATTTGGGTAATCAAGACTATAAACAACAATAAGCAACCAAAATGGATGATCTTGGATGAAAATTGTTAGAAGAAGAAAAGCTAGATTTGAGATCTGTTGCTAAATGTACAAACGAAGAATTAAAGAATTAAATTACCAAAGTGTAATTCCTATGGGTGTAAAACTCGTCTTCTTTAAGCTAGCAATAAAAATATGTCAAATAAAATTTCTACGTCCAGACAGGCTATTTTAAATGAAAAGTCATTGTCATTAACCCTATATGGGAGGGGTAGTAGAAACACGACGTAGAGAAAGCAAGAAGAAGATTCCTGCAAAATTTTGGACGGTGCTGTTTATTTGCTTGACAAATAAATTTCAATCAAACGTCCCAGTTAGTTATGACAAGCAGAAACTATATATGACTATATAAATTTGTTATATATATATATATATATATGATATTTATATGTATGATATATAATTTAGTTAACAAATATTCATAAAGCATGTCTTTGACATTTGCATGCCTTTACCACTTGCATTTTCTTCAACCTAAATTTTCTTTTCCGTTTCGGGCATTTCATTTTAAATATTTTTTCCTCTCTCTCGGACCAAAAGCAATATTTTGTGTTATTGCTCTCGCTATCGCGACTACCCGATGTCGAAGGTTTCACTATGGAAAAGCATGTACCATAACAGTAACTGTTCTGAATGATTAACGGAATACAATCACCGTGGTAAAGCGTCTGATTGTACGGCACGGCAAAACAAGATTCAATGGATTTGCAGAAGATCGCTGATCCCAGCGTCAATATAAAAAGGAGGTCTAGAAGAGGAGAATGCTATGAAATAAAACATCAAACTCAAAGAAAGCTTGAACAACATTTAGATAAGACGCTTTATTGTTAAAGAAAAGTTCATACGATGACAATTGCTATCACCTACCTGTTACCCGACACATTGCAGTCCCTTGATTAAACCTTAAGGTCATGTACATTTTTATACAAACTACGCCATTTCAAGACAAATACATTATTATTTATTTATTTACCTTTTCTTAAGCGTTTCCGCTCTTTGAGTGCTTGGCTAATTATCCGCTTATTAGCGAGCAATTAATTTCCTTTTGCGGTGAACATCCGTTTGCAATCGTTCTGTCAATTAGAGATTAATTTGTCACCCTCCATCGCTAGTATTGTTTCACCTTTTGTTAATTGCAGCACACTTAACCTGAAAAAACCTGGCAGACATTGCTGCTTATGTGCGGGGTTCTTTCATCTAATCTTTGTCAAGTTGACAAAAAAAATATCTGCACTGCTATCTACATAAATTTGATACGTTTGTTTGTCTTGTGTGCCACCTTCTTTAGAAGCAGAGGACCCACTTCCAAGTTAAGTTAGATGTCTCATTTACAACTCGAAACAGCCAGAAAGCGACTTCTCATCCCTGTCAAAATTTCAAAGGCTGCCCAAACTGCAGCAGACGCCCTCGCCACAACAATCGAAAACACTGTTAACGACATTGACCCAGATCCATGGTCACGGCTTTTTTATTTTACCCTTGTCCTCGGACAACACCGAACCAATGATAGAGGGAAATCTTCCCTTGTACGCGAGATAAAAAAGTCAATCCTTGAATTCATATCATGTTACGGGCTGCGTAGGGCTGTCAACTCAGAATTAGACAAAGGAGATGTTTCCGCCGCCGTTTGTCTTGTTGCGTCCGAAGATACGGTTTTGGAGCTTTCTGAACAAATTTTGTCCGCCCTGCGTTTGAAACACCCACCGGCTCAAATTGACGCAATGGAGATACCAGACCCTGATCCGGAATCACTGACGATAACTGCCGGCGACGTAAAAAACGCCATAAAGTCTTTCCGTCCAAGCAGTAGCGGTGTTATCGACGGAATCCGTCCTGTCTATCTGATAGACCTAACCGTCGACTCAAAGGCTGATGTTGGCATCAGATTGCTTTCAGCGATGACAAGTCTTTGTAACAGGATTGCATCCGGCACAATTCCAACACACGCCAGTAAATTCCTCTTCTCGGCAAACCTCACAGCTCTCCGAAAAAAACACGGCGGCATCTGCCTGATCGCCGTTGGTAATGCATTCTGACGACTTCCGTCAAAAGTTGCGTCCTGTCCTTGGATTCTTTATCTTTTCACCGAATTTGCCCCTGTTCAACTCGGTGTTGGTTTTCCTGAAGGCTGTGAAGCTGCGGCTCATGCTGTCCGATCAATCTTCACTAGGGAAAAATGGTACAAATCTGTTGCTCACCTGTTCAAGCTCGACATAAAGAATGCTTTTAACACCATTCGACAAGGCCACATACTTCAAACGTGCAGACGCTGAACCCCAAACTTTACAGGCTCGCCCATTTGGCCAATTCTTTACCGAGTCAATTAGCGTTGGGTGGATACATAATCGAGTCCAGCAGCGAGTTACATCAAGGCGACCCACTTGGTCCCTTGTTATTCGCACTTGGAGTTGATGATATACCGATGTCTATTCAAACGCCACTTAACATTTGGTATCTAGATGATGCAACGTTCGGCAGCTTATTTGCCAACGTTTACAACAATCTCTGCCACGTCGTCCCGGCCCTTGCTAAAATCGGTTTGGATGTCAACCCCTCAAAGTCGGATTTCCTCAACGTCAATTGCGATGTTTCATCCTTTTTAGATTCCGTTGTGATGGTCAACCGCATTCTCGCTGGCGTAACTGTGACGAGTCAAGACATGTTGTCGATACTTGGATCACCAATCCACCTTCATGCCGTCGAAGTTGATCTCACAATAAAAGGCATTGTTTTAGAAATGTTGACCAAGCGACTATATTTGTTTGCTGCACACCCGGCTCTTTTCCTCTTCCGAAATTGTTTTGATTTGCTTCGATTACTATTCTTACTCCGAAGTTCACCTTGTTACCGGTCAGCTACCAGCCTCCAAAGACATGGCGGTGCAATAAAAAAATTGGTTTCCAAGATCTGCAATATTGCTTCTGATGACACAGGATAACGATAAGCGACCCTCCCGTTAAGTCTCGGGGGCATCGGCCTCCGTTCTCCAAAGGATATTGCTGTTTCGGCATACAACGCATCCGTCTATTTGTGTCGTCCTCTGGTTGAGAGTACTCTATCCAAAATATCTGAATTTCCTCTCAACCCAGTTCTCTCCGACATCAATGCCAGGTAGATTGCTGCCAATTTGCAACGTCCAGCAGAACCGAGGAATCAAAGACTGTGGAATTGTGTTTCCGCAAGCCGCACACTGTCAGATCTAAAACTGACCATGGACAAACACTACCTTGCTTGTTTACAGACTGGAGAATTAGTGCAAAGACATGCGAATCCCATCTCTGCCGATGCAGCCGTCTAATCGGTGTCTATGGTTTTTGCCCTCTGCCTTGTCTGAGGAATGCCGGCAGACATTTGCGCTATTCAGCCATCAACGACATCGTTCGTCTGGCACTTGACGTCGCTGGCTATTATTCAATCCTCAAGCCAGTCGAGTGGGGCAGAGGGGAGAGAAAGCGCCGTGGTGGTATGACCGTATATTCATTTATGGAAGGAAAGTCGCTGGTCTGGAACGTTTCTTGTTCTGACACTTTTGCACCATCGATTGTCAACAAGTCGGCAGTCGAACTGGGATGTGCAGCCAAAGTAGCAGAGAAAAGAAAAGTAGCGAAATACGCTGAACTCTTTAAGTGCTATACTTTTATGCCCGTTGCCATAGAGACCACTAATGTCTTCGGTCCAGCCTCCATAGATTTTCTGAAGAACCTGGGTCAAAAATTTTTGTGGAGAACTGGTGATGCACGCGAGCTTACATGGCTATTCGAGAGAATATCAATTTCCATCGTTCGTGGGAATTATGCAAGTTTAGTAACTGTAATTTTTATCGTTTAATTTTCCTTTCAGACGGGATTTGATTTTAATACAGCTTAATTGGCGTATCTAGTATAATTAGTTGCTTTGTTGAATGTTCATCACAGCCGCAAATCAATGAATATCGGATATTAATGAGATTTATTGCCGGTGCGCTTGTGTGTTTTCGTTTATCTTATTTGAAAGAATAGAAAATATCAGAAAGATTTGGAAATGTCATTTGAATTCTAATGGGTTTGCAATGAATTCAATTATAATAATAATTATAATCACATGTAGTCAAATTACATGGTAAAAACTTAAAAATAATAGATTCAATAATGATTTTGCAATGTTCATTGGGAAATTATTATATAAAGTTATATGAAACTTTAAAATCGAAACCGTATCATTTATCCAATCAATGTAGGTTGGTGAATTACTTTATGTGTCAGTTCTAATTGTTTGTTATGAAGTTGCCAAAAGGTTGATCAAAGGAAATCAATTAGTCGATTAATCAATTAATGAGTCAAAATATCAAGCCTGGAACACCGAATAGATCTATGGTATTATTAATAGCAATAGCAACTTACCTATCATAATTAATTTTACCTGAACATGCTGGCAACAAAACTATAAAGGTTTTTCTATGATTCTAATATAATATTTTTTTCTCTAACTTCAGTTACATTTAGCGAATTTAGTTTTGGTCTATGTGAATGTGTGGATGTCGTTCGTTCATATAATCTATCATGTTAAGTTTATCATAAATCAGTGTAGTTGTTACATGACAAATGTGAAAGGATGATGGGAAATTTCAAAAATTTGCATTACTGACGTCAAACTGAGCCACAAAAGTATACTTTTGAAATGCTTGTCTGAGCAATGTCTAGGAAAATAATGACTCGTGATTCATACGAAAGAATTGTACGTTAGTATTGAAAAACTTGTCATACCAATATATGTAATTTATATAGCATCTATTTAGTTGTTTCCTTCCATCCATTATTCATCTACCTTTTCTTTATTTATAAGTCTTATGATTGGTTAAAAAAATGATAAAAAACCTTTTGAGAATGTTAACATACCTTTTCGTTATATTTAATATTATCCGGTTTACAACCACGTAAGGATTGGTCAGCATTTGTATTAAATACTAAAAACAGTAGCTGAGCTTATTTACAATCAATATCAACGCCAGCAATAGCGCAATGGGAATGGCGTTTTCTTAACAGAAAGGTTCTTGGTCCGAGACCATGCTATCACAAAGTTGTTTAATGAGCGGATATAAATAAAAAAACCGTATTCTATCAAAAATAACTGTAGCACAAATGGGAGTAATTTAATACACTAAAACTCCAAGTTGGAGGCCTTCGTGACATGCATGGTGCCATATTTTTGCCTTTTAAATATAAATCCCGTTACAAAAAAGGAAGATTTACTTATTGGAAAATATCGGTCGAGGATAGAATGTTTGCACACAATTTGATAGCTTCTAAAACGATACTCAGAAAAGGAAATGAAGGAAGGATTTATATATCATTGCAAAATTACCATTGGTTACATTAGTACTTTTACAAGTATAGAAAAATAGGTTAGCTCCTCAGCATCCAATCAATGAACGCATGAGATTATAAGGATGACAAGATGACAATGACAATGTGATGACAAGATAGTAATGACAATGACAATGTGATGACAAATATGCACTCGTTGAAAGCGTAGGGTTGAGTCGATTTTCTGCCAACAAGCAACTCATTTCGTGATTTCGTCGCAGGCGAAAAGTTAAACGAAGAAACGATCACAATATGTATATTGATACCAAATTTTTGAAATTTCCTCAATTTTGAATTTTAACAGGTAATATTTTTTAAAGTAAAGATTCCAGCACATCCGCTACAAACCAAAGAAAGTGTAAAACCGCATCGAAAACACAGTGTGCAGAAAACTCGACAAGAAAATAATGACGTAGAGATTGATTAGATATCTCCATCACCATGGATACGCGTGACACATTGTATATATTGTCGATATATTGTAATATTTTTATTCTAAATTGTCGTGTTTCTAATATTGTTCTAAGCGTTCTCATAAACTTTTAATTGAATGCAAACCGTTTATATACTAGATGACAGGGCCGCCAAGAGAAAAACAAGCATGGGGGGGGGGGGCAGAAGTATAGTTGGGCCCTAGAACGAGCGCGCAGCACGAGTGTTATTTTCGGCAAAGACGGAAACAATTTTTTAGGGGGCTATTGAGAAGGGCCTATATCATTATCCGGGGCCTTATAGGTATTACTTATAATCTGTTTAATATGTGGTATTAGACCAATAAAACTTACTACACATAAATTTAAAAAAATCAACTTAAAATAATATGATTTAATTAGTGAGAAAGCACAAAAGGTACTGAATAGTAATTGCATTGTAAGAAATAGTAATTAAAACAACTGAAATACAAATATGAATTTGATGAGATTTTTGCAACTTATCTGTATGGCTGCTTAACTCAATTTAGTCATTAAGTGCAGTAAGCATCAGCCCCCTGGTCTTGGTGACCGCATTCACACACGGCCGAGTCACTTAGTCCCCATTTCTTCATGGAGGTGGCGAAGCGGCCAACACCGGATCTCAGGCGGTTGAGCGTTGTCGACTAGCGGCGGGGAAGCTCGGAGCCGAGGATGTTTTCTGGCGTCTCAATAAACTTGTGGAGTCGTGATTGCTCTGATGCTCTCTGCCGTTCTTCTTGCCAACGGTTCCTGGTCTAGGTCTGTTTGTTTATGTCTGGTGGTGTGTCACGCAAGAGTTTGTGCGCATTTCTGACGAAGCCGTGCGGTGATTATAGCCGTGTGTATGTAGGAGGCTTAGCGACCGTAGCGTGCAAGAGATGGTTGATGTCACGTTCGGCCTTGCGAGCCAGGGCGAGAACCGCAGCTTCACGGAGTAGTGATGCCAGCCAGAACTGGAAGGTGGTTCACAGGTGTGGGGCGCAGAGATCCTGTGATCGTGCGCAGGGAGTTGTTACGGGCCACGTCCATCAGTTTCTTTTCATGTGTGCTCTGTCACTCGTGCGCAGTACTCAGCTGCTGAGAAGACAAAAGCTTGGGTTGAGATGCGCAAGGTCTTAGTTGCAGCTCCCCATGTTGTTTCGGCAAGGCGGCATATTAAGGAGACTGGAAACGATGTTTTTGCTGAAAGTTTTTCCAGGTGTTGTTGGAATGTCAGCGCACGGTCCAGTTTCATTCCAAAGTACGTTGGTGTTGCTTCGAACTGCAGTACACTGCCGGGCACCATGATTCTCAGCTCGCGGTTTGCCTCTCGGTTTGTGAGGTGGAAGACAGATGACATAGTCTTAGCGATGTTGACCAGACCGTAGACCACTTCACTGATGAATGTCCGCTGTTCCGACCTCCTAACGGAGAACAGGGCCTGGCGTTGCTGGACGCTGACACGAGAGAGTAGCTGTTCTCGACCAGGCTGGAGATATGAGACAGCACGCGTACGACAGAAGAAGAGACATCATCTCTAATTTTTACTACATTGCAATAGGCAAAAACATTTGCTATTGATATCAGATTGATTAAGCTTTAAGTTTTTCGCATTGCACTCTAGGCCTACTAACTCATTAGACCAAATTATTATTTTTATTTTTCAATTTTAAAGCATGTAAGCCCATTGATAAACAAAATAAAATTTTTTCAAATATTTATAGGTCCCTGTTTAGCGTGGGCCCGGGTACTTTGCCCCCCTTGCCCCCCCCCCCTTTTTGGTGGGCCTGCTAGATGAGGTACGGGCGTATAAAGTATTGGTCACCCAGAATATACTGGCATTGTCATTGTCATTGTCCTTTATTATTTCTGTTTTTTAAAACACTAAAAGAATAATGAGTATATTAATGAAAAAGGGTAGAATATCTTTACTTCGCAATAATTTTATTGCCACTATAGTTAGTACAAATCATTGTAGAAATAGAAGAGTTCCAGCAACTTTAACATTAACACAGTCTCACATAAGGATGATTACAGTTAATTCAACTGATCATAGTGCAATTTTGATTAATTAAAAATATCTTTAATCCATAATAATTTCATTGACATTATTGTTAATAAAAATCATTGGAAACATTAGCATGCGAATGATGAGATAAATATTAATGAGGTAAAGTTGAGTGGTGGTTTGAAACAAAATAGAAATATCAAAGCATAGTTTTATAGTCATATCATAGAAAATCAAAGGTCACTTTGTCATATATGGACAGAGAAAGGTTTCACAAATTTGAATCGTAAATAGATTGTGAAGTCTTACACTCTTAGTCATGACTTTGCCATTTCAAACTAACAATATATCACTATATATGAATTTATAAAGATGATGAAAATACATACAATGCCAAGATAATACCTAATTAAGCGACATTTTATCGCGAGATTTCGTAGGGTGTACAACCAGACGCTTTTTCATGATAATTGTTAATAATTATGTAGAGCTTTCACTGCTTTCGTTCATGCTTCTACGTTACTATCGATTCAAAAAACGGTTGACAGGTTGACAGTAATTGCGTTTGTAGATGTTTTACTATTTGTATAAATAGTAATTACTATAATAAATACTTTCTTTCATTCTTCATTAATAAGTTATTTATGCAGAAGCATGTGGTACATTGTACAGGTGATGACTAGTAACAAATTAATCAAATAATTGTTGCTCCAACAAGAAACGTAAATGGAAGCTAATTACAACCAAAGATAAGATATATTGTAATTTCGTGAATTTCGATAAACTTACACTCTTAGTAGAATAGTAGAACCATAATTGAAGGCTACAGGAAAGAGTTTGATTTGCCTGTGAAACCTGTCGGTAGTATATCAGCTATAGTGGTTGATGGTAAGACTAAGAACATTATTATCAAAGCTTCAAATAACCCGACCGTGTCATATGGAAAAGTCATTCGGTTAGCACCACTCAGTCAATTTTTTGGTCTACAATTGGGATAAACGTGCCTGTCCTACTGGGGTTAGAATGTTAGAAGTATTAAAATTTAGTTTAAAAAAATATTACTAAATATTTGAAGATCTCTGCATTGCAAACCATAAAAGGCAAAAAATACTGAAAAATCAACCATTGGGCGTTTCTATTTATTGTAAAAGCAAACGCAAGAGAAAATAGAAAAGATGTTAGTAAAAAATCAAGAAAAGTAGCCCATGAGCTCCCGTAACAAAGTTATGTTGAAATCGGGGCAGTGGATACTACGTTGGGCGGAGAATCCGGATAATGGACCACGGCCGGGGAAATAAACATGTGATGAAGGGTAGACAATCAAGGTCCAACACTCCATTGCATAAGAGACGCATCCATGTCGGGGTATGCCTGTTGTTGATGACTGACGCACGTCAAAGCCTCAGGGAAGTGCACGCCCAGATGGAATCTGATAAACAGGTTGTGGCTTGCGACTGCAAAACATCTGATGAACAGGAACACTTCGTTAACAATTTTGGAGATCTACTCTGGCAAATTAAGAACCATCGTCTCGGAGGCACAACGAAACTACATGGAGATTCTGGAAATTTGTGAACATCAAGTCATCTGGACAGGCGCATTTCAACCAAGAAGGGGGAGGATCTTCCCAAAAGTGAGAAAACAAGAAATCAATTTCGGTGCGCAATGTATGGATCTTTCCCGGTGCCGACTGCGGATGATATCACATGCTTCTATGCAAAGACCGGAGTGCGAAATTGAAATATTTGAAAGCCCAGTACGCCATGGCTTCACCATCAAAAACTTCACCATCTAACGACAGAATCGCTTTAACAAGAGGCTGATGGGAAAAAGCAAGAACAATTATTAAACAAATCACACTAACAGCAGAAAAAAATTCTTTCCTCAGAAAAAAGACTAGTGCAAGCCATAGATGACTGGAGCTAATTTAGACTAAAAGATTACAAAACTAAGATCGGGTTCATATCACTGAAATATCACCATACCATACGAACATTGAAACGCGACAGGCGTGTTGAAAAGGTAAGAAAGAACATCTCATAGAACGAAGTAATCAAATCCATGATTAACCATCTCATTTCTCTCGCCGCTTCACCATATTCATTTACGACTACCCGCACGGTTCGTCTAACGGCGACACCTGGGCACAAGTAGAGAGTACCTCGACAAGGACACGAAAATGGTTCACCTCATGGCATTTGAAACTGAGCTTCATGGCAACATCGACAGCCTCCGCCTGAATAGCATAGACAAACACACCAGTTCATTCCGTGACACTCGAACGCTCACTTGCGTACATCCACCACCTCCAAAGTTATAAAAATAACAGTTTACATTCAAGTAATTAGACTGTTCATCTTTATAGTTCGAAAATAATAAACACGCTCGCTGAGCACATTAATAAATGCTACATTACAAAAAAATTATCGTAAAAGTAAAAAAACAACAACAACAAAACAATTTTTCAAGATGACTTGTTTTGAAGGATTTTTATCAGAGCGATTTCTTATTACGATTTTGTCATGTTTGTGTAATCAAGCTAGTATAATTGGCCACTTCAGTTTGATGTCATAGAAACAGTTAGGTGGTCTTTGGTAGGTGGTAAAAAATACGGCTTTTGTGCGACTTATAGCAAAAAATGAAACATTGCTTGTTTCCATTGTTATTTGACTTTTGTTGTAAATGTGTTGTGATATGTTACGTTGTGTAAGGTTAATCGAATTTAAAAGTTTGAACAACGCTAACGATCCGCGCTCAGTGTGACAGGCGTTCCACAAGTGTGGACCACGAAATCTTAGTGAAAATTGGCATTTTACAGCTTTTCTGAAAGGGCACTGGTATTTGATGTGCGAATTCCTGGTATCATGTTTATTAGAATAGAGTTGGAATTTAGGTAATCTTTGGAGCTGAACCATTTTTTACTCTTTTTTTACCATTTTTTTAATGTTGTTTATTTGGTATGATTGATGATTAATATTAGTCGTATACTTGATAATATACAAATGGTTATTCTGTCTAATTAAAAACAAAACAAAATGAAGGTAAAACGTAGAATTGGTCTTTATAATTTTGTGGAAATGATTTATCTTTAGGTTTATGGAGAGGAAATATTCCAGTAGTAATTAATTACGCCTTTAATATTTTTAGGTAACGTTATGATGTGAATTTTATGTTTTTCAACCTTGATGTTTTAGTGTTTATTGCTTCTTTTCTGATGAACGGTCATTGGTGGCTTTTTGTTTTTACATCCTGTGCAGTTAGTGGAACGAGTTTCTGTATTCAGTGACAAGGATATCTTACGAAGTGCATAATCAATGGACAAATAAACATTTTCCCAATTTAGAGTTTTCGAAGATTCTTCAAACGAGACTATATGAACATAACTTATGTCTCTTTAAAAGTGAAATGTGATTGCACAATACATGCACAATATTGCACAATACATGGCAAAATGATCAGAAATATCACTTTTTATTATACCAGAGTTTACCTTTTTATCCAATTCATGATTTAAAAAAAGGTTTCCAAAATTAGTAGTTTCTATTTTTGAAACAAAAAATAATTAATTTTCAGGTAAAGTTATTGAGTGTAGAAGTAAAAGTTAAAATAAACTTAGTCTATTTTTTCGTTCGACTTACTTCGCCGAATTTACTGGAGGTTTCGTGATCAGTTATCGTATCGAACAACTGCAAAATGACCAGCGTAATCTCTTCTTTGTCACTTCTAGTTCTGCAAAATGACCAGCATTAATCTCTTCTTTGTCACTTCTAGTTCGCTTGGCTTACGCGATGGTTTTAATCTTTGTTTTTAAATCATTTTTTTGGTGATGTAAGAAATTCTTGTTCTGGGTCTTCCTCCATTCCGATTTTTGAAATTGACCAGTCTATGTGCGCGTTCGAAATTGTCCAGTCTATGTGCGCGTTCGAAATTGCCCAGTCTATGTGCACGTTCATTGGTAAACTCATTTAATTTAATGTTATATTTGATGTGTATTTTTAATTTTTGCTTCGCTTTCCTCCCGATTCGTTTTTGCTTTCCAAAATATCGTCAAACCATAAATTTTTTCTCCTACACCTGTCTTCTAAATTACGTAGCTATCTTCTGTTTGAATTCCTCCGTTTCTTCACGCGGTCTTTGATGTTGTTTTCTATACGCCAGATCATTTCTATTCGCTACAGAGATTTCTCTTCCATGAAGTTAAACGTGTCTATTAAGCCCATATGTTATTAATAAATTTGTTTAAATTCAGTCAGAAATTAATCAACACATCTTCCGTTCTTCTATACGGGGTAGTTTTTGGGCCCTCTCTATTTTTAGCACCCCTATTTTGTTTTTATCATACCATAATCACCAAAACACTTTACTTTATGTTTACCATATTAATATAAACACTACAATTTGAATTATAAAATCGTTAATCGCCAAGAACCTCTTTCGCGCCACTTGGCTGCTGAATGCAGAGATAGCTCAGTTGCTAATGCGCTTGTGGTTTCAGTGGTTGCGACTTTAACTCTAATCGGCTTTACATTCAGACCCAACGTATAGCATTTCAATATGATAAAATACAGGCGTTGGTAGTAAGATAGCAATTAAATCCAACATCGTGCAAAGGGCGATATACACCTGTTACCAACTTATTCTGAATACCTATGGCTAGAAAAACAAGGTAATACAGAGCAATTTCCAATTTTCCATTATAATCCTTGAAAAATATGTCATCATAAAAAGTTGATGAAAAGCGTCACATCAACTTTTGGTTTTCTTTTAAATACTTTTAAATGCACTTAAATACAATCTGTAAACATATATAATGAATTACGTTTGTCTGTCCAATGGTTACCGTATGTAACTCTGCGTCATCTGGTGCTATAATCCCGCGGAGTTGTTTGCTTTCAAGTGTGATTAAGACCGATTTACAAAACCGCAAAGCCGTGAGAAATGATATAACACAACTCGGTTGAACGTTACTTTTATGTGATAATCTCGTCTATGGCATCAATCACAAGCTGCTACCTTTGACAGTCATTCCTCCCATGTCATTTTTTTTAAAATTCATTGCGTAAGCCATTTTGGAAATCAATACTTCATGCATTTACATGATTTCACGAACGTCACTCGTTTCCTTTTCGTACCTTTCTTGCGTTGGGGACATTCCAAGATCACGTGACCGTTTTCCCATTCCCACGGTGTACAGTGTTTGATTGTGACGTCAATGGTACCATGTTTATGCGATGGTTTCGAGCGAGAATGACACGACCCCAGACAGAAATTGTTCTCAATGACAAGAGGATTACAACCGTCGTGTAACAGCGTTTGATTGAAAGAAATCGTTAAACATTTTTCGCGTTCAGTAACCAACTCGGACTCGACGACTATGAAAACGGTGCTCACGTAAAAATAAAACACTAAAATGACAAACATAAAATATTTTCTCGCGGAAATAATTCACTTCAAAAAAACCGTGACTGAAGAATTTTATTGACGACAATTTCCTCTACTTACAAATTGAGCATAAAATAACATAGCTACGTACCAATCAACAGCGACATTCCTTCCCTTTCAATCAATAAAATCAAAACATAAAAATTTCCTATGTTTTAACACCTCCTCTATACCAACAATCTCTTTTCACGTTATAAAATTGACTGCACTGTGAGATTTTAAGCCTGCTCTTAACTAGGCTTTGTAGCTATGCAAACATAAAAAAACATATATATCGCATCATAGGACTTAAATTCTTTTTTCCAGTAGTGGTTTACAGTTTCAAATTTCAGAGGATTTTTAGGAGTTATGCTTTCTCTGATTTACTTTGTGCGGTTTTTAAGTTTTGTCCACTTCATCCACTGTCAATGAAGCACAATTTCCTGTATGAGGTCTAAAGTGTCGTTTGTTGTCTCTTGTGTAATTTCGTATGGTAAAGGACGAAAATATGTTTTAATTACTTTTTTTTTTTCTAAAATCAGGTGTCAGTGGTAATTGCACAAGAATAATTGTTTATTTAAAGTTTTTAACATTTTGGGTACCATTAGTATACTCGGACAAGTTTCGCGGCCACGTGAACTTAGTTTCGTATAAAAGGACTTACTAAAAAATATGCACCTTGCTCGTATAAATCTATGCGGCCGTAAATTTTCGCGGAATTTTTTAAAATTGGAGATATGTGCTCATCGCAAAAATTCTTTCCGCGAAATTCTATTTTTTTATTTTTTGCGTCTGTGTGTTTTAGCTGTTGCAGTAAACAAGAAAGTTCTTTCACAAGATGATTATCGTAGTGACAATTAAAGTAAACAATTTAATCTAGTTCAATAATTTTTGGTTCAATTGGTGGAAGCGTTTTATTCCATTTCTTCCTAAAGTATTTTTGAATCGTATTCACATGACCATATTTTGGTATTTTTCCTTTTTCTTCATCGTGGCACTACACGTGACGCATAAATTTTCAAGGCCGATCAAACTTTCTATTTATCAGTGAGTGACTCAAGTAAAATGTTGCGATGATGCAGCTGCATAGTTTAAAATCGTTTCCAACTGCGAATTTTCGCATCAACAGCATCGGGGTTTGGAACATTATCTGCATATTCATTTAAAACATCCGTCAAGTCAATTTCATTATGACTGCATAAAAGAGAAGGAACTAGAAACAGTAACTTCGACGCAGTCAGGGAGAATTTGGTGAAACGAAATTCCGTCTCCAAAATTAAGCGATCCAGTAAAAGATTTGTCAAGGAACAGCGGTAAAAATTGGGTTTTCTAAAGGAAAGTTATTCCTGCGCATTTGTCTTATCTTTCAAATCTCCAATGCAAGACTTTACTTGACTAAAATTTAACATCAAAATTCCGTGTGGGTCCGGTGGAAAAATAGGCCCAATTAAATTTATAGTCCTCTGCGCTTAAGTTGCTTTCGTAGCCTTGCTTTGGGTGACTACTATAAAAAAAATTTAAAAAATGGACCAAACTCGTAGGCAATATCCCGCTCAGACTACCTTGTCTTGAACATACTAACAGGTGATCAATATAATATAAATTGTGGGTTGACAGTAGTTTCTTTCGAACAAAACATTGGTTTTCTAATAAAGATGAAACTTCCACTTTGTTATGAGTTCGCTGTTTTGATAGCAGGTGAGTAAAAAATGTTGCTTTTGTTATTTGTGGTGTGTCATTTATTTGTGCAGTACTAGGCAAGTATATAAAATGCAAAGCACTCGCTTTTATATGCAAGATTTTAGGATTTCAAGATTTCAACGTTAGTGTGCTAGGCTGGTGCACTTATAACTTGAAATTAGAGTTTAGTTAGTGGACTCTGGAACTTGGCTAATTAATTTTTCGGCAGCTCGAAAGCGTAATTATTGACTATTTGGACACAAGACCGTGCAAGTTGCTAAGGAAGCACCAGTGAAGTGCGTTCGTGAACTGTCACTGAATTGATCTTTCTCAAAACGTTGCGTTTGCGAAATAGGACCGCTTCTATAATAGTTCTCATCCGCTCCTGTATGCATCGTCATAATCATAATAAACGCACATGGGGAGGGTTGAGAATTTTGAAAATTTTTCATAATTGTGATGCATGAAAAGTACTGTGGTTTCCAGGGATTTGTTTAAAGAACTTCGCGTTGTCCATATAATATGCGTTTGATTGCAAGTACATCTCTCTAAAAACCTACAACTTCTACGGCCGCTGGATTTGCAGACCGTGGCATACTATTCCCACGTGAGCCGTTGGGATTTCCTCAGACTTTGATCCTACACGCAAGGACAACCTTATGCTTGTCATGTTCTACCTTGAATTTTACTGATGTATTCATTTAGCTGTTACCGATTTGGTCGGTAAATGTGGTATCTCGAGGAAGCTGCTAGTAAGTTTGTCGGGTTTTTTCAATGAGATGACATCCCTGGGTTTTCTTAAATATAGAAGTGCCATAATACGAACTTTAATAATAATAAACTTCGTGCAGCCATTTATAAATTAAAGAATTTTCGGATACTACTCAAAACATTTTCGTAAGAACTGTCAATATATGTGAATGCAAGGACGTTCTATTTTTAATCTCTTCAAGACATAACAAAACAAGACGTTGCCATGTATATCATTCTAATAATATTGCAGGTAATGTTACCAATAAACGTAGACGAAGAAAAAGTACGAAAGGAAAGGAAACATATATCGGATAAAATAAAATAGAAGATGCTTTTTAAAACCGCTTCGTATGGACAAAAAAGACTTTTAACTCGTGCTTTTCTGGTTAAAAACGAATATTTGCGTTTTGTATGCGACAACCATAGTAATGGTCTGCAATTTCTTTTGAAGAATACACTTGAAAGAATGACAGGCTAATATACCGCATCTTAACAACTGTGTACTTTATAGCTTTTATTCTACCGCGAAGTAGGTAGTTTGAAATGGGCTCCTGTCTTTTTTTGTTTTTTTTGGACGTGTTTTTGGAAATTTAAAGATGTTGTTTTAACTAGTTTAGCGAATGCAAGACGTTTCTTTCGTTAGCGTGTGTAAATTCAAAATATTCTACGTAAATTCTGTGTGATTGCCGATATTGTGCAACAATTGGAGGAATTGAGGGGATAATTAAACTTATTTCAGGAACAATTATTCAATTCATATTTCTATTGGGAAATAATTGCTGAATGGTTTTTCAATTCATTGATCAGCATGAAAACATCTCTAAAAAGTCAAAAGTATTTTTGCATGACATCATTAAATTCAAATGTATTCATCAAGCTTCGTGTGATTGTTCAGTTGAATTCAACTGATGTATTGCTATTAATCAACTTATCAGTCAATTGTAGGAATATAATAATTAGCCTGTATTCTTTTGAAACACAAAAAGGTTATATTTTACGAATGCCTATATGCTAAAGCACCAGTTTTAATACCAAATAACATTTTTTTTATCAAGTTTGAAGTTCTTGTTCATCACTCAAGCTAATGTTTTGATTTCCTGTCTACACTGAACACTGAACACTGAACTCGTTACAGGCCTTGACCGAGCGACATTAGCTGTTTGGAAGAAACGTTTCGATCTAAACGTCGACGTTAAAAACAAGCTTCATAGATTTTTCGAAGAATTCAAAGACCGTAAAAATGCGACCATTTTGTTTACGACAAAAATGCAGAAGGAAATATTTCTGCCTGAGTAAGCAAAGTAAATGCCGCGCCAACCGGTTAACATGGAACTATCGTTGGTTTTGTTAGTGATAAAGTGCATCGTAGGAGCGTTTACCATATTTGCGTACTATAACAGAATAAAAGCGAACAATCAAAGGGAACAAGCGAAAAAGAAGTATGATCCAGTCACTTGAAGATATTTTACAAATTTTCTTGTACTTCCAACGATGAAGATATTATATTTTAATAAATCTGGCTTATCGACTAAGTGCCTTGGGTTGACCATGAACATGACTTTCAAGCGGAGAAAAGGGTATACTATGTCCATATTGAATATAATGTCCATATAAGCCTCTTTATTCAGATTGAAGGATTGATTTACAAATTGCTTGAATTTTTGCGCACCTCCAATGAATTCTAATTTTGCGCGTACAGAATTAACAAAACAGCCACATCGAAGAAAGTAATGGTAGATGCATTCATACTGAAGAAAGAAGAAGCAAGCAAATAGAAAAGAGACGCGGAAGAGTTGAAAGATATTGTCGTAGATGACTGAATAAAAAATTAATTATGTAAAATGCAAGTGAATTAAGACAATTGATCCCCCACTAAATTCGATAACAGTTTGATTTTATCGAAACGAAAATGTCGGAAAATTACCTAACAGTGATTTAATACGAAAAATCAAGGTTCAGGGATCTCGTATTGGCGCTGTTTTTTTATTAGCTCAATTGTCGGACGGAAATTCGATAAATTGAACGCTTATTAAAACGTGTATGGGATAGTAGCAATCTTTTCTTTTTGTATAATAGTTTAAATGGACCAGGTTTTGTCAAAAAACGAAACAAGGGATTTAATTTCAAACTTATGCCTTTAAAATTTTGAAAAAACTGATATTGTCGGACAGAATCGATAAAAAATAGATTTAACAGACTTTGAAGGTTTTTTTCTCATTCTATCGAAACGAGCTTAAATACATCATTATTGAATAATCAACATGAACTTACATCTATAGTAAAGAGATAAATATTAAAGAAATAACACATTAATAAAGTTGTTCCAAAAAATGAGCTCATATTAAAAGAAGTCTTTTTTTGTCGGACGGAATCAATGTCGACTTTTCACATCATGGTTTAAGTTGTTGAAATAATAAGTGTGTATGGTTACTAGATGGTAACATCGAGTAAATTACGTATCAGTTTTAAAAATATGACTAAGATATCTGTTTCAAAAAAGAAAACAAGGCGTTTTCCGTCCGACAATGAAAGTCTAGTTTAATTACAAAATTTGCGTAAATACTTGTGTTTAAAGTGATTTTTTTGTAGAATTACTTGATATTATCCTTTAAACTATACATTCATTAAGTGTCAGAATTTACGTTTTTTTCAATTTTTAAAATCACCAATTTTTCAGTATTTTTTGTCGGACTGATTAAAAATTTAAATCGTGTTTTGTTGCTTTTCTGTAAGTGTTAATCACTTTCATAATCTTTTTTCTTCCCAACTCGATACCTCAAACGTATTTGAACGTCTTATTCAACTTTGAAAACTCACAAAAAAACTTTAAACCTTTCTTATTGTTGTCGGACGGAAAAATTAGTAGAGAATCTTAAAAAAATTGTTTATTGTCTAAGTCAGCTAATTTGTGGGCATTTATGTTGCAAGTTTTAATATTTTGACACCCTCTACTTTTCAACTATGTTACAATTTGTTTCAATAAGTAAATGAACAAAACACAGCACCATTCTGTTTGATAATATCCAATTTCCGTCCGACAATTTCGAGATGAGATCGTTGTTCAGAATTAACCACATTTTAGAAAAAAAAACTCAAAATATTCTTACTTTTTAAATTCATAACTTAAATTTGATCTTTGTATTTGAAGAAAATTGCTTTTATAGGCTTTAATTCTCGGATTCAATTTTTGACACTCTGGGTGACCTTTTTTAAAACAGCGACTGTTATAAAAGAAATATGTACACGCTTTTCTTTTTATAAGAATAGCAGGGTGAAAATAAATATTTTTTGAAGAATATTCTAAGAATATGCCCAGCGTGAGAATTCTACTGTGTTGGGGATATTTTGCCGAAATATAGTTGAATTTTCAAAAGTTGATAGAAGAAAATAAGATATGTATTTATAAATTGTGGCAAGTTGTGCAATGTCTTCTATAAATACATACGCGATCAAAACATGTACGCAATATAGAAGAAAAAGCTTCATTAAGAAATTTTTATGGGACAAAAAATAAGAATACAACATATTTTAAGTAGAATAAATAAGAATATGCTAAGAATATTTCAACCTGACTTGGAGTTAAAAGTTAAGAATACTTGACCCTGGCCGAATCAAGTCTATGCTTATAAAAAAGCATGTAATTTGCCTGAGATTAATGTAGCACGTGGAAGAATGACAACTATTTGAAAATCGATTCTCTTTTCAAATAATACTGTTCAGTTTTGTGCCAACAGACAGCTGTGTCTTGGTTAGACTCGCCAGGTACAGCACCATCAACAAATCCTGAAGAAGAAAATAGTAAATATATATAAAACTGGTTACTTTCAAAATATTATTCAACTTTAGCTTAAGAAAACCTCGCGATTGTAAAAATCGTGACGTGTGTTTTTACGCTTTTGAAAGTAAGTATAGAAACTACCTGCATGTTATTGTTCATCATTTTCTCCAATTGCATGGAGTTCATTTGCGGTACGGTGCCGACGGCCGCCATTAGTTTCTGACCGATCTCATTATTTGCAGGTTTTGCACCGCTCTAAAGAAACAAGCTAATTGCGTTTAACTGAATGACTGAGTCTGGGGCGCTATCTTACGATGACGTCATTAACATACGCCAATGTTTCGTTAATGTGGTGAAACAGATTGTCGACGGACCTAAAGAAAGCAATCATCACGCGGTGTCAAGAAATACCAATTATCGAATAAAAAAGACTAGTGAAATATTTAGATTTCAATAGAACGATAGAATGATATTGCAAGAGGGCAAAAACGCCTTAGAAGTGTATTCCACAGAGCAGATGCACATTTTATAAGGATATGGTAAAGTAGAAAGTTTATGTTTATAAACGGATGTCTGGAGATAAAATCAAGTTCCACTCCAAGTGAGTGTGACCATAATAAATGCTAAGAAAAGATCATGGTCAGACATGTTACATTAACGTAACGAGAATGAGTCCAAGAAACTCGCCTTACCCGAGTAGAGCATTAGATGTACCCTTCACAATAAACATATCCGAATTAAAGAGAACGGGTTTGATGGTATTTGAAATTTAACCAAAATCCACAATACGGGATACATAGAATGTACGAATACAAAAAAAAGTTAAGCAATGTGTAAGCTATTAAGATAAGTTAAAAAACACAGTAAACTTAGAAACGTTCAATTATTTCGCGAGAAAGATTAAAAATAGATAGGAATCAAGTTCTATTGTGCGCAGGAGTTCTAATGGGAAGCATGGAGAGCGACATGGAGAAAAGTAAAAACAAAAATCCAACTTTTTCAGCATAATGAAAATCACCTTCCTGCTTTCTCACTTCCACCCTACACTTTTCCTTTAATGCTATTGAACACGTAAGTTAAAACAATTCTTACTGGGAAATATGTCCAACGCTGTTCAACAAAGCTGTCGGTTTCTTTGAGCCACCTTTATTCTTTGAAAATGTCTTCACTGGAAAATACAAGAGTCAATATGACTATATATTTAATTATAGATAAACATGGTTATATCCTAATATACAAGAATACAACGATTGGAAATTATACATCTTAGAATATTCTTCAAAAAACACAACCTAACAATGTAAATAATAAACCAATAACAGTAAAATTTAAAACAAATACAGTATTGATTCACTCTGATATTTCAGCCATAAAAACGTTCAATTTAAAGTCATTCATCATATCTGATTCATCTCTGGTTTTGAAAGGGACTCTCGATCCGCGTATACACAGGCAAACTGACTTAGATATTTCGAAAGAGAAGCGAGTTCTTATCCAGAAAATAATTGGAAATTATACACGTATTTCTCCGGTGTGGGTCATAAATTATGAATCAAATCACTTTTGAAACTTTCTACAAATGTGATCTTTATCTTCCTTTGCAATCATATACATCCATCCACAATCACCGTGAATACATATCTTTAGCTCATCCCCCCGAACTTTATCAATAATTAACTAAATTGTGCAGTGTCACTTACCAGCTACCAGCTCCGTTTCATAGAACTTTGATTGACACGGGATTGGGGTAAATATTGTACCCATTGTCCCACCAGGAACTCCAATAGAAGAACTAAAACAGAAATATATATTAAATATATTATTATTATTATTATTATTAACGAATATTTACAACAAGGATAAACATTTCAGTGAAAAATACATTGTTATCAATATGCGTCCTCAAATATGTATGTGCATGAGAAAAGGTGAATGATTCTAAAAATATAATTAAAATGAAATTAAAAACGCAACCCAAGTATAACTTCTTTTTTACAAACAAACCCTTTTATTTATTCTGATTTGTTCATTGACCTACTAAAATGCTTTTGTGTTAATTTACAACTATCTTTGATTGAGATTGAGCTTGTTATATTAGTGTGTTGTAAAATGTTGACCCACCTGATGTATGTTTTTGTGGCCATTCTTCCGGTTTTCAGTTGAGTGTCAACGGTGAGATGCACTGGGTTGTCGCATTCAATGGAGTAATACTCATGAATCAGCGTTGAATGTCCTGTCACTTCATTACTTGTCGCAAACCTGTGTATACATTATTTCACGACGACAATGAAATACAATAAAGACGTTAGAATTTAGAAATCATGCTAGTTTATTAATTTACAATTATTTTTCTCGTTATTTTCATTCTAAAAATATATATTATATATATAAACAGACACATACCATCCAACAACGTCTTCTGTAGGGGAGGCACATTTGTACAACTCTTTCATAGATGTAGCATACTCCTTATCAAAAGCAACCTAAATTCAACATGGTGGTTAAAAAAAGCCACGAAACAAATATATAAAATAAACACTTTGATAATCAAGAAAAAACAGAAAAAATAGAATCTTTAAGTTTGGAACTAACTTATGAGTTAAATCAGGAGTGTTTATCCTATTAAAACCTTATTTTCTCTCATTGTTAAGCAGCAGTGGCACAATGGTCTAAGGTTTGTGCTCAGAAACAAGAGGTCCCTGGTTCGACTCCCACTCAGGTCAAATCTTGCCACATCCCTGGAAGTACTATGCTCAGTTTGTTTCTCGGTGAAGTGGCTTATTCTTGGGTTTCTAGGATTTGTTTCATGTTTCCAGGTTAAGAATCGAGGTAAGGTAGGACCTTACCTTATCAAAATTCTGTGTGGGGCCATTGAAAAATAAAATAAAAATAGACCAAATTAAATATATAACCATCTGCACTTAAGAGGCTTGCGTAACTTTCAGTAGGGGAAAAAATAAATAAATTTAATTGACTCTCTATAAATTGTCACTTTGTTTGCAAAATTGATCATCTTGTTTCAGCTTGTGATAAAGCCCTGGTCAAATGATCTAACATTTTCATATAACACTAACAAGTCGACCTAACACTCATCATTCCGATCCGATGAAAAAGAGGTAATTGTCTTAGCTGTACAATATATATTCTCTCCTTGAGGAAAGTGATGACAGATGTTGGAAAGGAGGAAATAATTTGAAAAGAAAGGATTTTTAAGAAACAATGATAATATCACATGAAGGTTTTCTGCACAAATGTAATTTCATTAAATTTCATCTCTAATCTAGACAAATCCCAACTTTAAGTAGAAGTCTCATTGCTTCTAATCTTCATTGGCAACATTTATATCATTTGTTACATTCTTCCAGGACGAGAGTCTCATCCTTCAACAAATCATGCCGCCTAAATTCTTTTTTCAGTACTTTCTGGTTGCACTTCTGTGTTGAAGGCTCTTCATTAATGTTTGAACATGTATCTTCTTGTGCAAAGAATTCATTATCTTTTATCTGTTATCATAACTTGTTTTTATTCAATAAAATTAAAATTACTTAAACAAAATGCGAACATAGGTGCCGACAACAAAAAAATTGACCTCTTCTTGTGTTTCAACGTGTGGAACGGTAAAAGAATTTTTAATTTCAACTATTCCGTTATTGATTGTTCCTAGCAAAGTGCCAACCACGCGTTTAGCGTCCTCGTTTCTCCTTTCATAGCTATCAACAATCGCAAAGAGAGCCACAGGATGTATTAAAACACGTTTCACATAAGATGTTCCAGCGGCCATGTTGAAATAATTCACAAGATATAAACAACCGGTTGAGAAAATGTTGCGGTGTGTCGTGCGATTTGCAAACTTCAAACGAAACTTTGAGATTTTTAAAGAAAAACATGTTGGCAATCAAACGATATTCTATATTTTTCAATGATTAATTATGCGGACCTCGAAGAACCCAAACAGTGACGCACAAACACAGACATTTTGGTTTTGAGCGGGAACTTTTGCAAAATGATACCCTTAAACGACCTTCACTATTCTGAAAAATACTTTGATGGCGAATATGAATACAGGTATTATGTTCTTCTCAGTTATTGGTTAGAGAGTTAGGTAACGTATACTTTAGCGTCGGAAATTAAATACAGTACAACTCCATAAAGTCTGACTCTCAAGGGACCGAACAAAACGGTCTGACTTAACGGGAGTATGACTTTTATCCAAACTTCACCTTTAAGTCGTACGACTTTTTGCTTTTATTAGTCTGACTTACTAGGAATACTCAGAAAAAAGAACAAAGAAGGTAATCAACAGATCGAAACAACACATCTCAGTACTTTCTTTCAAAAAATATATAAATATAACATAAAAATAGTTATAGGTTTTAGTACTAGATTTTTGTTGCATTTTTGTTTTTAATAATTTTCCACGTGAATCATGGTAGAAGCAATTGTTGTTAATTTGGCAATTTCACCATTGCCGACATGGAATTAGCCCAATAGAGTTTCAAGCTCTTCTAAGTTCTCGATGAGTTGGTTTTATCGTGCTTTCTTCATTGTTATCTGTAATCTTATTATCACCATCATGAATTTTGACCCTTTCAAGTGAACAGTGATTCTTTCAGAAGTGCTTCAAAAAATAAGCCAAATTCATCACCATTGAATATGTTTCGAGGCTTGTAGTTTGATAAAATTGTGAGTAATACGCTTTCACATTAATTAATTAAAAATTGTATAAATACTTTAGGTAGTACATGTGTTAAGCCACATCACGGAGATGCAGCTTTATGATTATTATTATTAAAAGTCATTGCATTGTATCAAGTAGAAAGGAAAATGGAAAATTTGGCGAGTAATATCAACTTTCTCATTCCTATTATGTCAGAAAAGGAATATCAGTTTGAATCGTTGGTGATGGGTTGTCATGTGTACTGGAACATTTGGTCATCGAAATAGAAAGACAGCTTGCATACAGAAATGGAGACAAACAACACAATTGACAAGTTTTCTGGTGGCTGTTAAAAGCAAAACTACAACTGTTGGACATCTACCAAAGAAAAGACTGGTTGTTTTTCTAAAACATTTTATTTTTTTCAAACTAGAGTGCACAAATTGTGAAGTTGAAAGTTGAAATTACAAGCTTTAAAGCTGTGAATTTAGGTGATGGTTTGGGTATGAGAATACCTTGTAAATTAATTTTTAGAAGTCAAAGTCAACATTTTGTAAACATAAATACGAAGTACATACCAGAAATCGATATGAACAAATATATATTGAATCTTTTCTTCCATCCACCCATTCGACGCCTGAAACTTGTCTATACCAAATTCTTTTACAAATACAAGACTTTAGCTTTGAATATGGGCCTTGTGGACACACAGATGTTTTGATGACAAGCATTTACAAACCATTTATAGTACACCTTGTTGTCCCTATCTTCATAAGTTGCAGTCTCTTGTCTGATACTCAGCTGGCTTCTACCTTTTCATATATTTTCTATTTATCTTTCATCCAACCATACAATGTTTGTTTTGGTGAATTGTAGTCGTGAACTGCAGCACATTTCTTTCCATTGTCAATTTCTATCAGAATGCTATATTTTTCTGTTGGCAGCTTTCTCTTCAACGCTATTTTAGAAAATAAAACGCAAAATCTGGAAATGTTTTGATTTTGAAGCACATGTTTCGACCTTTCGAACATTTTCATGTTTTTTAGTGATGTTTTGTTGCTGAGGGAACCGGAAAATCGATCTTAACAGGAATTCTGACTTAACCATCTGACTTGTCAGACTTAACCAAACTATTTTGGCATAGTAAATGCAAGAGGGACATGAGATTAGTCCGACTAAGTGGGGAGTCCAACTTAAACGGTGTCCCACTTAACGGGGTTGTACTGACTGGGCTGTAATTACATAATTCCAAGTTCCAGTATTTTTTTTGTGCACAATTTTTATAATGTTAAATTGTCAATCATTTCGCACATGTGTAATGTTTTTTAATTTTACAAATAAAAAGGAAATCTTGATTTGTGATGTTGTTACATGACCCTGATTTTATATTAACACAAAAATTTTCCTATCTTCTGGAATAATGTGTAAAAGGTTTCCTTAAACTTCAAGTGGATTGCATATTTAGTCCTGATGATATTCACCGTCCCGACAGTAAAAAAATCATTAGTCAGCAAAATTTCATGTGACAATGAAGCAGTAGTTTCAATTAATCTCTCCTTCAACCAGAGCCGAAACCTTTCACCAGTTAATTAGGTTGTACTTTGCTCAAGGCTGTCTATGAAGTCTTTTTTATACTTTATTTTTTTTCAAAAGTAAGAAAGACTATTTAGTTAAAATAATCTAGAGATATGATTCATGACTTATGCGGGAAAATACTAAAATTACTTTGGCTCATGTTGACAGACACGTGGTCATCGCACGGAAATATGTGGACCTCATCCCGAAGAATCATCTTATGACGGAGACTGAGTGGAGGAATATCGGCATCCAGCAATCTCCAGGTTGGATTCACTTCCTTCATCATGCGCCGGGTGAGTTATAAAATAATTATTAGTTCCTCTAATGTCTTTATTCTATTACAAAACTCTTGGATCTTGATGTTATGAAAATATATTTTAATCTGAATATCCGTGGTGTTTTCGAATACCATGCATATACTTGGCATTTGTTTCGTATCAAGGAGTTGTTTGCCCTGGTACATCATATGTGTGCACATAAAGGTCATCATTAACGAACACTGATGTAACATCAGCACCAAGGAATATTTGACATGAGTCTGTTGATGTTTCTTTCTTAGAGCCGCATGTTATTCTTTTCCGGAGGAAGATCAGCCCGCCTGCGTTGTCAAACGCTACGAATCGCGTCGTGTGTTCTTGAAGGGTTGTTATACATGTTCAGTTGACAAGTGTGGTTGTAATATTTATGTTTTAGTCTTTTTACTGACGTTTATATCCTTCTGATTATGTTTTTAGGAATTGGTTTGTTTTTTATTATAGATATACCGTGAAAAAGGTCAAACCAGCCGACCGTTTTTTTTATGTTTTTTACCCGGTTCAACATGGTCCGTAATGTAATGCATTTACCCGAAAATAATGATTAGAAAAATTGATGCTTTAACTTTCTTGGCGAATCTGTTCGGTGGGCCATTATATAGCCTCTGACTTTTTGAATGGGCAGCAGAGCTATGACTTCTAAATTCATTGGCCATCGCGGGTTCTTTAAAAGATAAATAGTAGCCGCTCTTGAAATACTAGGGTAAATAATAAACAAAAAGAAAATGAAAGAAAATTTATCTTGATTGTGAATAACCAAATAAAACAAGGAAGGGTCAACCCAGATGGTCTTAGCATCGAGAACCTGTTTACTGCCAGTGTATTTGAGAACAAAGGTTTAGACCTAACTTTGGTATTTCTTTACAACTACAATTTTCATTTCTTTAAAGATGAGTTTTGAATAAACCGTTTAAAAGTTTCCAAAGTTAGTCAGACGGGCAGCATGTTTCTCATGTCGATGTTCATGATGATGGAATTAATGCCACAACATTTTATGGTCGCAAAAATTAATGCCGTTTAGGTAGTTTGAGTGCTACCGTGAGGAAAAACCTCCAACCCCAGTTTTAGACCAATCGTTAACATGTATTTCCCTTCAGATGAACTACATCTTTAATGGCGTTGATTATGGTGGTTTTAGAAATTCTTTGAAACCAGGTTAGGGGTTTATAGCGTATCATTAAATTTGTGGGTTGATCATAAAACCGGTTTACTAAGCCGAACCACGATTTCATGTCTTATAGTTCAGTAGATTATATTCTTACCTAATAACTCAATGAATTCGATTACTCTCCGCCAGTGTTTCTTTAGATTGACATACCAAATAGCGGTATCTTCAGCGCATTTGGTTTTCGTACATTCTGGGCGATTTCATCAAACATTCTAGTGTATCCATCCAGGGATCACTGTAGCACCACCTCGTATCGAAAACAACTCAAGGAGTAATAAAAGTGGTCAAGTGACGATCATCCATGTAGATTGAAACAGAATGATAACCATTCAAAGCATCCATGACTCGGAGTACCGTCAGCCTTTTGGAGCAGGTGCCATACGGTGGTACCAAAGGGAGGGTTCACCAATTGGCACTTTTTCAAAAAAAATCCTAGTAAGATGACGTTGTGAAAATTTTGCTCTGCCAGCTCTTGTCAATGTAGTCGTACAATGGTTGGAGTTTGAACGGCTAACAGGTGTAGCGTTAGGGTCATGTTAGATTCATGGCCCAGTTCTGTCTGATAGTCACCGATGTGGACTTGTTAAATTTTGATACTGCGTATTGGCTTATAAGACATTCCCGTATCTTTGAATTAATTACTGCTGTGCAACGAACTAATAACGGCTCGTTGTGGGGGTAAAAATCTCATTAGACGCATGTACTCTATTAGACGCTTCCAGGGTAGCTCCGACCCGTGGGATGTTTCTTGAGATGACTTTCAGTTAGACCAGAGCTTCTCTAGATAAGAAAAATCGCGGGAATCGCGTATGTCATCACATGTTACCCTGGGTATCACGTATGTGATCACAGGTTGCCAT